>VWZZ01000292.1:72739-119917 GCA_013399095.1 Psophia crepitans | reverse complement strand
TTCCCAGCTCCTCCTGCCCAGCGCCACCTACCGCCCCGCCAAGTGCTTTCGTGGGTCCACCCTTTCCCCCCCCCGCCAGACTCCCAATGGTTCAGGCCACCGCTTCGGAAGACACCATTCCTCTCCCTAACTGCGGGGGTTGCTGCGATTTCCCCTTGCCCCTCGCACACCCCCCTTTCCCCCCGCCAGGGTAACCCGTGGCATCGCCCTTCCCCCGAGCCTACGCCTCTGCTTGGTAGAGACGATTCCGAGTCCCCGTGCGGAGGGGGGGAGCAGCGGCCCCGCGGCGCTCCCCTGCGCTGACACCGTTCCCCCACGCAGAACGGCTGCCCCCCACCCCTTCCTCGCGCTCGCGTCACACGCGATCGGCGACCGAGCATGGTCAGCGGGGCTCGAAGCCGGGCGAGCTCATTCTCAGCCGAGGAGAAGGGGGGGAATGGCAGACACACACTGTCCCCCCGCCCCCCGGCGGGTTTGGTTTATCCCGTTCCGCGCTCTACCGAGCCGTTATGCGCTGCGCCCCCTGGCGGTGTGGGGGCGGGCGGCCGTGGGTCCTGCGCTCCTCAGCGGGCCGGGGCGGCGAACGGACCGACGGACAGGCAGGGCTTTACGGCCCCCGCACCCTGCTGCCGGGGGAGGGGATATACACGTAACTACGTTTGCAAGCGTCCCCGAACCCTCTCGTGGCAGCCCCCCGAGGGGGTGAGGTGAGGGCCTGGGGGCTGGCCTGGCCTGCTCCCAGGCAACAGGTGGTTCCCCGGCAGGAAGCGGCCCCAGGAGTGGCGGTCGGGGCCTGGCAGAGGCCGCAAGGCAAAAATGGCTTTGCAGAGGGCTTTGGGCTTCTCGGAACAGTGCTTCAGAGTTGGGAGGGTGTAACGTGGGGCCCAGATAGCCACTGGCATTGCCTGTGCTTTCTGGACCTGTGCCACCCTCTTCTTTGGCTCCCCCGTGGTCTCTATGTGCTGTGTTCTGCCGGTGCATCCTGTCACCCTTATGCTTGCCGTGGTACTTCCACACCTCTGTACCAGCCTCCCTTGCATCCCAGATCTTTCAAAAAACCCTATTCCTCCCATCAGTAATTGCTTTCAGTCCCTGTTCATCCAACACTTGTGGCGCTCACTCTGCATTTTAAACACGGTCTAATAAAAAAAACCAACATAAAACCAAGATCCCAGCCAAACGCAAATGCAGCGGTCTTCTTACTCTTGTGCTGCATTCCTTTCTCCACTTTATTCCTGCTCTGTTTTCCATCCTTCCCCCATAGCTCAAAGGTCTTTTTGCCTGTGAAGTTTGTGCTTTTAATCTTTCAGGCATCACCCACACCAGAGGAATTGCATAAATCACATCAGATTTTTCTTGCTGAGGGCACTTCAAGTGTCCTCACATCTGACATTGTACACTATGGCCTCAGCAATGAGGGGTGCATACGGGTCTGAATGGTGCCCCCCGCCCTATACACCAAGCCAAGCTGTGGTCTCCATTTCGGTCTAAACTTTGTGAGTCTGTACACCTTGTGTAAACAAGACCATGCTGCCATTTATGGGCCCAAGCCTCCATTTCCTGATGGTATGGATGGGGCAGGGATACACTGATACCCACACATATCCTCTGCTTTTGCAGCATCACAACGCTAACACTGGCCAGAGTCTTTTCTAAAACTGTTCTAACTTGGGCTGCAGACAAGGCAAGGTTTGTGCGCTGCCTGAGTGAGCGTCGCCCTGAGAGGGGTGTGTGGGTGCCTTCAGCTGAGAAACAGACGTCTTTTTTTTCCAGCAACTTGTAAAACCATCGCGGATGAAGATGGTGATGCAACTTCTGGCACAGAAAGTCTCTAAACTTGATTGCCAGAAGCTGGGAAATCTCACAGGAAGGATCAGTGTGCGTCACCGTGGGTTTTTATGCTTCCCCTGAAGAAGGATGCTGCTGGAGAAACGACACTAGGCTAGCTGGCTCTGCTTTCTTCTGTTCCTACATACCTGATACCCGCGGGGCTGGGGCGGGGAGTGTGGCAGCCTCCAGTGGCACTGCTTGCCCCAAAGAACACCTTCCTTTGTACATTAGGCACATTGGTTATTGCTGTTCCCCCAAAGTAAAAAACACCACAAATCAAATTAAAATTGACTGTTAAACTGTTCCAATGGCAGTGGAAATCCCACCCGTATTTTGCCTGCTGCTACCACCGGCTCTCTCCATCCTTCCTCAAGCTCCTTCATATCCCCAGGAGGAAACACACTGATTTTGTTTTGCTTTGGTTTTATTCCAATGTTTATTTCTTCTGTTTCTCCACTCACTTGCTCAGGACACACATACTCATTCTCTAAACAGGCACGCATATATACATACAGTAAGGCACAATCACTCACATCCAGATGGGACACTGCTGAGAGAAGAAACAGGGTACAGCAGATGATTGCAGCCTGCCCTGGAGTACAAACCCTAACAAACAGATTGAAATGGATTCAAAGGCAACAGCGCTCCACAACATGGCTCAAAAGGATGTGGGGGTCGTGTTCGCCAACAAGCCCGTGCTATGCAGGAGGGGCAACGCCGCTGGCTCTCAGCAAACGGCACCTCAGCACTCACCTGGGAAAAAGAAAGGCAGGGCACAGAGCCACTTCTTTCCTGGTGATTTTTGAGCTGGTGGCCCAAAAGAGAAGAACCTTCAAAACCGTGGGGTTTGTAACACCGCCCTGTTACACTGCGTCTCTCTGGCTGCGTCTGTGTTGCTGGGTACTGGGTGGCTGGAGGCACGTTCAGACGCCGGCTCCTTACTGTTCGCACCACCTACCAGCTAGCTGACTCCTTGGCTCTGCTTTTGACAAGTCTGCCTCGCTGTCTCCAGTGAGCCCAGACTTGTCCACAGCTCCGTGTCGTGCTGTGGACATGAGCCTCGTGGCCTTGAGCCAGAGCAGCTTTTTATTCAGTATTGCAGATAGAGCTTCAAGCACTCCTGTCAGGGAACTGGTCAGGTCAGGGGCTGTTATCTATCTTTCCCTGCATAACTTATTTCTTACGGGCCACAAATTCTCTCCAGATGTAAAAGTTCTTTTGGCTTAGCAACTGCCAGACCCATGACTTAACTAGTACCCCAAGAGTGAATGCAAATCTAGTCCAATGCCTCAGTATTAGGAGGGACTGGCTGGCTGTCCTTCATCAGTTCATATTCAGTCAGGCCACACAACCGGAAACTCAGCCATCTAAGACCTCTTCTCTGATGTACGTAAAATTAATCTGCCCCTCTCCAGTAAGCCAAGATGCTTACTATGATACTCAGTGGCCACAACACGGTAAAAATTTCAAAAGAGAATCAAAAGATTGGACAGGGTCTGGAAGTGAGAAAGACTGATGGACAGGCGTCCCTTCTAAATCTGGACAGGAGCACAGAGCCAGACAAGAAAACTTGCTGTATTGACCTATGCAGCACATCTTTTCTGTGCATCAAATCTGTTAGTTGTTACTTTCCACCAGCACTAAAAACACCCCAAAGTTGAAGCACACAGAAAAATTGCCCACCATGGCTGGCTGTTTCACAGATGAGCCAGTTCAACCCCCATTTCAAAGGGATTTTGTGCTTTATGAACAGTGTCCTAAGAGTTTTCCCCATGATGAGGGTTCACATTGTCTGCTGTACAGCATGTAGGGAGAAAACATACTTTTTTCCTTCTATTAAAACATTACTTACTGAAGTTTGAAACCCAAAATATTTCAAAAGAAGCTACCAAAAAGGCACCATACATGGACATATGTAACTGATGAACTTCATCTAAGACCAATGCAGGGGAGAAGAAAAAGACATTTTGGAGCAGGATGGATGAAGGAGCAGAGGGCCCAGGAGTGGTGGTGGCTGTCAGCTCCAGGACAGCATGTATCAGGTCTCTCAGTCCCCAAATATCACCAGGAACATCAACCAACACCTCAAATTTAAACTCTGAAGCGATTACAAGCCAGTCTCATGTTCCAACTGTCCCAAAATACGATGGTGCAAAGCAGAGAGCCAGCGAGCAGCCACTCGGCTCCGGGATGAGTCCAGACCTCGGGGGATATCCGTATTCTGCTCCTCTCCTGCCACTGAAGGTTTTCCAGTAGCTTCCACCTTGATTGGGTTAGATGACTCCTACTCACATGTTAAGTCTCCTGTGCCCTGATTAGGTATGTCCTTTTGAGAGGGGAAAAGTAAGGAAATGATGAAAAATAATCATGGGTCTAAGTAAATACAGTGCTGGAGAGTCTGTGACCGGGGCGTACTATGGCAATCTCCGTGCTAGGGGGCAAAGGCAAGCTGCAGCCCAAGCACCAGCCTGCCTCCTTCGGCTGCTCCTTGCCAAACCAAGGAGGCATTTAACGAGGGGACAGGTGGTTGGGGGGGAATGAGATATTTCCTCAGGCATCTGTGACTACATTGTCAGTGGTTAGAGAATAGTAAGAAGCTACATGAACAAAGCCCACTTTAGCCAGTGGAAAGCCTCTCCATGGCAGAGGCCCACGTGTGTGTGCTTCCAGGGCTGATCATAAAGCTGGTATGTGTGCAAACACGATTTTTGCTGGCAAAGCTAACAAGCTAAAAATGTATAAAGAGAATATACATAAGTGTGTGTATATATACACACACAAGGTGTGCACACATAAACATATAAACATATATATGTAAAAAGGCATATTGAGATAGTATATACATGGTTACTGCTGGGGAGAAGTGCTTTTTACTGTAAGTACTTTCAAATTGCTTTCAAAACAGAAATTGAACAGGGTGCCCAGTGAGCAGAGCCTCTCTGGTTTACTGAAGCTAGAATTGTCTTTGCTTCTTCTCCACCCCCTCTCTCTGTGGCACCACCCAGGAGGGTTAGTTGTTTTAAATACCCTTGCAGCCGCTGCAGGCCTGAGATTTTATGCTTTTGAGGTATGGGGTGCAGCAGAAATGTTGGTGTGTTCTGTCACAGTTGCCATTTTCATTAGTAAGCAAAACCCTCTGGTATTTTAGGAGCTATCGTTACGCTGACCCATCTTACCTGTGCATCACGGTTACGCTGTGCTCTGGTCCTGCGTGGCTGATGTTGAAGGCTCACTGGCAGTCTCTAAGCACACTGCGTCCTGCAGTGGTGCAGGTGCCAGTGGTGTTTCGTGAGTGTCTGACGTTTCCTGTGTTTCTGTGCTCTCACTGGTCTCCTTTGCTTCAGCGTCTTCCTTCTCCTTTTCCCCCTTTTCCTGTTCACAGGCACCGACTTCCTGCTCTTCTTTCTGGGAACCCTCACACACCTTCTCCTCCTTGTCTCCAGAGGGAGGCTGGAGAGAGTTCTCCTCCCCTGGGTCACCACAACTCACCTCCTCCTCCTTTGTCACCCCTGTGTTACTCTTGCAAGAAGTCATTTCCTCTGCCTGTTTTCCCCCTTTTTCCTCATCTTCTGATCGGCTGGATCCTCTCCTTGATGGGGGCTTCTCATCAGACCCCATCTGTTTCTTTTGTTCTTTGCTCCCTGTTTCTACCTTCTCTGTCTTGCCCTTGGGCCCAAACACCTCATCTCCATCTTCCTTGGCACCATTTTCTGGAGAGGAGATGCTGACCCCTAACTCTTCCCCATCTCCGCACTCGGACAGAGATCTTCGGAATTTCCTGGAGGGAGGCCTGCGCTTTATTGATCCCCGTGTCCGCACCTTGGAGGCAGGAAAAGCAGACATTGAAGCAGTCAAGAGAGTGGTACTGGAAAGCAGGAAAGCACAACAGAGGAAAATATCACGGGAAACTTGATTGTTACACTGGTGGCCTCACTTTTCCTGCTCTGCTACTGAGAGGTAGGGAGACAAGGGCTCCTACCCATGGGAGACTGCTTTAGAGGACAAGCACCTCCTTAATATATGCCTTCTTTCCTTCTGTAAAGCTGGTGTACGGCATCACTGTCCCGATCTAAAATGTGGCTCCTTGTCTAAGTTAGACCCTAACTGAAGGACGCTGCAATCGTTCTGCAGGTGCTGCAGACTTTGGATGTCTCGTCCTTTTCTACTTTTGGAGGTTTAGTGTTTGAGGAAGGAGCCTGTGCTCCAGCTGAGCATGGTGAATGCAGGTTACAGTTCCCCGTGAAAGTGCTGTGCACGCTGTGGGACCCCTGGCCACCCGTTGTGCTCTGCACGGCTCCCTGCACTGCGCCACAGCAAAACGTGACTATTGCTGGCACGTGGCACCACCTCCTCACAGTGCTCCCTGCCCCGTTACCAGCCACTCCATTCCTGCTGAGCTGAAGTGACTGAGCCCTGCCACTTCACACTTTCCCTTTAGCCATTGGGCCAGGAAAGCTGCTGGAGCTGCTGGAGCATGAAGCTCTGTCTGCAGGCCGGCAGAGAGGAGACTCCAGAGAGCTACGTGGAAAGGCTGTTTCAAACCCAGCCTCCAAATCTCCTCCATTGGATATAAATGCACATTGTTATGGCAGGACTGAAGGCTACAGCCTCCTCTTCCTCTTCATCTCCAAGCGATAAGCAAGCTGTATCCTGCTGTGGTGGAGAAATCCTAGCACATACCCTACCTTGTTATAGAATTGCAGCTGAGTGCCTTCTGGGGGTTGATCAAAGCTGACCGGCGTCTCATTCACTTCGCTGGGCTGGGACTGAATCCCTGGGCTGCTGGGCGTTGATGGAGGGGTGCCGAACGGAGAAACCAGGGTTTTCAAACCAGGGCTTTTGGGAGATGCTCCCGGCAGCAGAGCAGCTGGAGCAAAAGCCAGATTGGCCTGCAAAGAAAAACCTCCGTCACGGGCGTGCATGACACTGGCGTGTACTACATGCGGTAACCACATGGAGGAACCCTTGCTGTTGCCACAGGAGCTGCCACATCTCTCAGCTGTCACAGCCCACATGCCTTTTGGTTATGGGTCTCTCTTGGTGACACTGTCAACAAACAAGTCTGGGCAGAGAAGTTATGACTGGACATTTGCCCTTCCCCAGCAGCTGGACCTCAGGATGTGTCCTTTTGTCATCCTGAGGCCTTTTGGGATTTTCCAGTGACCCAGCCAAGCCGGCACATTCTACAGTGGCTGAGCTGGGAGAAAGTCTGAACAAGCAGCCAGTAATCACTCTGAGATTTAAACCATCCCTGTGTGTGCCCAAGCAGACCTCCCATTTTCAAGCCTGGTCTGCAGGTCTTCTGAATCATCTGCACAGTCGTGAGGAGCGAGAAAACCATGGAAAGAAACAAGTTCATGATTAACTGTGGCAAAACACTTCCTGCTGGCCTGTCAGTAAGCTCTCGCAGGCCAACGTCCTTGGGTGCTTTACGAGGGACAGTGCTATGAATAGGCTTAGGTGGTGTCAGGGCGGCCAGAAGGCACCGTTCTCCAGAGTTGCACGTGCTGCCAGGAGAGGCAGTGGGCAGCGGCAGGGCACTATGTCTACAGGCTATCAAGTGCTGAGCTGCCCTCAGCGGCATCATTCAGGTGGGCAGCATCAAAGAGGGCAAGCAGCACCGGGCGTGTTTGTGCGTAACTGGGGGAATCAAGGGGGGGGAAGCACATTGCTTCTAGGCACGTGTAGGGAAGTGCCTGCACCCAGAGCGTGCTTTCCACTGCCAGGACTTTAGCTGCCTGCACACAAGGCCAGCTCCCCAATAGGGTGCAGGTGACTCAGTTTGATTTTGACTGCTGTGAAGAAAGAGCTGGAAGATGTTTCAGCCAGGGTTTCCCTTGCTTTCTCTCACAAGCTGCATTTAAACTGAGGCTCCTGCCCCTGCTCCCTACCTGAACTGTGCTGCTGCCATGCCCGTGCCCAGCCACATAACCTGCAGATCCAAATGACCCTGACCCATGCACTGACCTGCCTATGGCCTTGCCTGAGGATCGCCAGACTCTTTCTGACAATGGTTACCATCACCAGACCTGCTCTGCCTTCCTCGTTTGTGGATTGTGGGAGTGGGCCCTCATCGGTGAGGCCACTGCCTTGCTTACCCAGCTGTCACCCTTGGCTCCTGGATCCCCTTCCCTAGTGGCTGCTCTGCAAGGGAAGTAGCCATGACAAATGCCAATCAGTTTTGATTTGCTGGAGCAGCCGTGTGGGCTCTTCCAGGACTTACCTGCAGTTTTTCAATCATGGGAGAGCTTTTGACCTTGACCTTGGGAATTGGGCAAGCGTTTGGAGACCGCTTCTGCAAAACAAAACGGAACATGAAAAAGTCATAGTAAAGCAGGTGAGGAAAAAAAAAAGCAAATACAATGCAAGCAGAAAAGCTGGAAGAGATAAGCAGAAAGTTCTAGTAGGGGAGCAAATGAAGCCTCGTACAGCATCTTGACACAAAAGTTTGCTTTCTTCTTTCCTGACGCTGCTCCCCTTGTTATCTAGCCATCCTAGCACTCTACATACCTGTATCCTTCCTCTGCAAGGAAAGGTGATTGCTTCCTGGCTGAAGTATCTGCGTTAGGTTATGTGTAATGGCTCTGCTGCTACGTGGCCTTCACTAAGGTATCTAACCTATGGCACCGTTCCCCCGGTATTATTTCAGGATGGGACAGATTAAAATTCTACCTCTCAAAGTGTACAAGCCTTAATTCTGGTAAACATTGTGAGCTTTTTGTGATGGGAAAGACTTTGTGCCACCACTTGACTAACAGAGCTAAAGGGTATCCAATTAATATGGGCAGGAAAGGTATAAGTGGGCAGGAAAGGTATAAGTGGCCAGAAAGGTAGAGCTCTGAAAGCCTGAAAACAGTTTGAGAAAGGAAGAACATTTCTTTGAGAAGAGGTGTATTGTTTCTTTAGGACCAAAGGAAAAGGAAGGAATCTAAGATTTTAAAGCTCGTGCTCCTTTGGCATGGGGGCAGCAAGAGCCTATAGCTGTCAGAAAAGAAGGACAAAGAAAACCCCCTTGTTAAGGGCAAGTGACAATGTGAAGTTTAGTGGGTAGACTTCATACCCTGAAATACAGAAGGACAAAAGTGACTGGAAAGGGCCTGAGCATAAACTTCGGTGAGTAGCAGCCAGCCTACTGGGACCTGCTCATTCAAGGGTGCTGTACAGAGGACACTTCAAGACAATATTCTGTGGATATTGCTGACAAAACCCCTCTTCACTCTGGATTAATTATTCACATTATCTGAGTAAGGGAAAATCTCAGGAGCAGAACTATTATGCCATTATACTCAAACCTCTAGAGTTTGTCTGAAGGCACCAAACAGCATGGATGCTCCCTGTGCTAAGTGCTGTTCAAATCTAATAAATGCCAGCAGTTCCTGCTTGAAAATGTTTTAAAGATGGTAACTGGGTGGATCTGTCAGTGCTCTAAGGGTAAAAAAAAAAAAGAAAAGAAAAAAAAGCAGTAGAAATGGGATGTGTATCCATGCCACAGGAGTGGGAAACAGTGTGGAGCTGACTCTGAGTCAGTAAATATGTGGGAACAGCAGAGGGTTTGGTGCTTCATGACTGATGCCTTTTGCTGCACAGCCTGACCTCTCAGCTACCTCCAAGCTCGTGTCTCAGGAGGGAACAAGTTGCAGAGGGGAGAGGCTTTGTCCTTCTGTTAAATGGATACTCACTTGCTCATCATTGTCACTTGTCTCAGTTTTGTGGGAAAACAATGGAAGGGAGCATGGTGGTTTCCTCCGAGTTGGCTTATGTGGTGGTACCTAAGAGAAGAAAACAACCAACAAGCAGGGAAATCAGGGTTTGTTTTTTTTTAAAAAAGGAAGTGAAATGCAAGCACCAAAAGGCATCCTCTGTAAGTGACCTGCTTGGATGGCAGGGCTCAGCTTGGCTAAAGGAGATATCTAAAGGCAGCACAAGGTATTAGCATATTGGCCAGCATGCTAGGTGTGCTTGCAGCATCCCAAGCCCAATCTTAGTGTTGGAAAAATAGTATATATCTCTTTCCAGAGCATGAGCCACAAGACTTGTGCAAAGGACACTCTTCTAAGCTGTGGAGGGTGGAGGAGCTTTCCCAGAAGCTTCATCTTCAAAGCACCCTGCTGGAACCCCCCTCACACTGGAATAGCTTGTTATTGTTCTCTTTCCTGTCTTATTACCAGGATTTCCATCTAATGAGTCTCAGCTGCCTACCTGATGTGTGATTTTCCTATTTTGTATCTGATGCATTTTAGGAGCAAAAAGGGGAATTCCGATTTTTTCAACATGCCCTACAGCCCCATTTGTTTCTCTCTAATGAAGAAGAGCAGCTCACAGAGAGCCGACCTCAACCCTAACATTTAGATTGACTAAGAAACAGGTTCTCTAGGGGAGGAGGAACAAGGCAACTTAACATCAGGGACATCAGTTCCTTCTGAATGTCCTCGGGCTTTCAGATGTACAGAGTGCTCACTAGGAAGAGAGACATAGCACAGCACCTATGAAGTCCCTCCTTCATAACTATTGCTCTGGTCTTGAAGACAAGCCAACTCTATTTTTATGCCAGGTTTGTAGTCTCCTGCCAAGCTCTTGCCACACTTTTTGTGTGTTAACAGACAAAACACTTGGATAATATTGTGCATCTTGGATAATATCCACAATATAATATTTGGATAATTTTGTTACCTTCTAACAGGCAGGCATGTGAAGAGTTCTTTGTCCTTTGTAGAGTTGGCTGTTTTGGAGGACCTGTGGACTTGATGTCACTTAATTTCTGGTGGTGCTACACCCAGTTACGGCAATACTGTGTTTCTAAGCAGCCAAGGGCAGTCCTGCTCTTATGTCACACTAGGAAGCAAAGTCTTACTGAAACCCCACCATTTTGCAACCATGCAGTGCTGTGCTGTTCCGCAGTGAATGTGTCAGAGGTTCCCTGGTTGATAGGTTCCCCTTTGCTGGCATGGATCAAGCAAGGGTTAAAGACCATCCACTCAGCCGTAAATCTGAAGCAGCTTGAGAAAACGGGTGGAGAATTGACAGATGGCTTGAAGAGAAAAGACAGGAAACTTTGTCCTCCTCTGTCTCTGGAGAAAATGAGTTTCCCCCCACTGTGAGGCCCCTCCACACTGCCTTGTCTTGGGAGCAGCAGAGGTCTGCAGATAACACAAGAGAGGTCTGGGAACTTGCTGCCTCCTTAAGGGTGAGGGACTTAGTGCAATTAAATCTCATACCTTAAACAGAGGAAATTACTGTAATGGGACAGATAGAGCAGCGCACTGGTGACTAGAGGGGAAAAAAGTGCTTGGGAGGAGATTGACTATTGCCATCCTGGGGCCCAGCTATGAGAGTGCTAACCTCTGACAGATGGTGGCATGCCAGCCCTGCAGGACAGAGGTCACCATTGCATCCAGCCAAAACCAGGAGGGGTGTCAGGGAGGATCTCCTTAGGGCCAGCCTGGGACATGCTGAAATCAGCTGAGCAGCAGAAGAAACAGGGGTACCCACTGACTGAAGAGGGCCACC
The DNA here is from genome assembly GCA_013399095.1 of Psophia crepitans. Taxonomy (NCBI): domain Eukaryota; kingdom Metazoa; phylum Chordata; class Aves; order Gruiformes; family Psophiidae; genus Psophia; species Psophia crepitans. Next base: position 108,580 of record VWZZ01000292.1, on the reverse strand, counting down.
AGTAAACATTTATGCTTCTAAAAAAGTGCATAATGATACAGGGGGCTCTCCTAAAATGTCAACCTCCATTCATAAACACTCTGACTCTCCTTTCTTCCTAAGAGAGGTATTCTAGTGTTTCGCTTATCTGGTGAAAGAAAGCTTGTGAGGTAATGCTTGGCATAGTGGGCTTTCAATAAAATAAAGATTCAGCATGATAGAGATAAGCACAGAGTCTGAAATGTCATTGGGGAGAGGTAACGAGAGCAAGTAAGGAGACAGCTTTCTCTCTCAGTTCCGCACAGAAGGAAACCTCCTTTTGTGAACAGGGTACTGGTGACCTGCCTCTGGCTTCTACACTGCATAATGCATTGGTTTTCTTTTTCCACAGCTCAATATTAGCTATTTCATCATTCATTGTTGCCCTCTGGCTACAAATCCAGCCCAGATAGTACACACATTGCTGTCTGCTACCATTAGGGATAGCTGCGCACCCTACCAGGCTTTACAGCATCTCAGTTACAGTGTCTGGTTGTCCTGAGGTATGCCTTTACCAAAAATACTTATCCACAAGTTGGCAATGCATGGAAGATGCTGTCATAGCTTGCATCGCACTAAGAGACAAATCCTTTGCAAAGATTCAAAATCAAGGTGAGTTCATGCTCAAATCACTGATGCTCTAACTTCTACGGGCAGAGGCAAGTGCTTCATTTCCCACTCAATTACCTGCTGGTGGCTGCAGAGTTCCTTACCTCTTTTGCTGTGATGCTGGCTGCTTGCTCTTTGAATTTCCCTGCTAGCTGAGCCACTGAGGGTGATGCCGACTTGTCCACCTCTGAGTTGGTCTCTGCTGGCCTGTTCTGACAAATAGGGAACAACAAGTTATGAGCAAAGGCCGGGAAAAGCAAGCAGGCTAGAGAGAAGCCTGCGTGTGTGTTACAAAGTTCAAGAGTAAGCAAGAGCTTAAAGCAGAGTTTCTCACATCTGGCATCAATCATCCACTCTGACAGCAAGAGGTTTGGGAAGACAGGACCTAGCAGCATTTTCAAATATCCCAGAAAAACTGTAATTCGTGCAGATCCTTTCAGCTCTAGCTGAAGATCCTACACTCAGTATTTTTCACTGGAAGCAACCTAAGTTTTTCAAGCCAAGTGTCTCTTCCCCATCTTTTCTTTGCAGTGAGCAGATGGAACGGGGCAGTAAAGGACATTCCCATACACCTTCTCAACCCTCCCAGCCCTTTTTTACTGCCCTGGTTCCCAGTGCCCTTCCTTTTCCAGTGATTCTGCTGTGAGAAGCCATTCCCTGTCCTCACAACAAGCCAGCATCTGCTTGGGGATGTCCATCTGCTGTTCTGCTTTTTTGGTACTCAGGCAAATGGAGGGCAGGGAGGAAATACCAGGGTTGAGAGAAGCTTCCCCTCCCCTGGGCTGACAACAGGGTGAGAAGTGGGAGGCTTGTTGGAGACTGGATGGTGTGGCTCTTCCCACCGCACACAGCCCTGGTGTCAGCCCACATCTACCTTGTTTTCTCTGCTATCTGTTTATCAAGCAAAATGAGTAGAAAGCCTTGAAATCAAAGTTGCTGAAAAGAAACCTTCGTTCTTCATCTCTAATATCTGATCCCAGGGAAAACCAAACTAGAGGAACTGAGAACAACTAACCAACAGCCCTTGTTTTGTTAGGGGCAGAGACCTCAAAGCAATAAACCAGGCTATGAACCATCAGCAAGAAACCTCATACCTCCGCTCCCTGTACCATCACCATGAACATATGACCGGCACCACACTTCTCACCACTCTGCCTCAATGATCTTCTGCTTCTCAGTCAGAAAGTTTCCTCAAAGACCATTTCTAGAGGAATCCCAGAATCCCAGACTAGTAGGGGGTGGAAGGGACCCCTGGAGATCATCTAGTCCTCTAGAGCAGGATCACCTGGAGCAAGTTGCACAGGATCGTGTCCAGGTGGGTTTTGAGTATCTCCAGAGAAGGAGACTCCACAACCTCTCTGAGAAGCCTGTTCCAGTGCTCGGTCACCCTCACAGTGAAGAAGTTTTTCCTCCTAATCAGATGGAACTTCCTGTGTTCCAGTTTGTGCCCATTGACCCTTGTCCTGTTGCTGGGCACCGCTGAAAAGAGTCTGGCCCCATCCTGTTGACATCTGCCCTTTCTCTTTAGATATTTATGTCTAGCATTGATGAGTTCCTCTCTCAGTCTTCTCTTCTCCAGGCTAAACAGACCCAGCTCTCTCAGCCTTTCCTCATACAAGAGATCTTCCAGAGCCCTAACCATTCTTGTAGCCCTCTGCTGAACTTCTCCAGTAGTTTCTTGTCTTTCTTGAACTGGGGAACCCAGAACTGGACACAGTAATACATTTCCATTTCTCCAAAGGCTCCAGCAGAGCTCTTCCTTCTCCCTTTATGCCTCTCTGCCTGGGAGGGACCTGCTGTCTCATTAACACAACCACTCCTTCAGCATTGCTGGAGGTGAAAGGCCCTTGAAACAGCAATCTGGCCGACGTATGGATCATTTCCCCTGGGTCACCACATTACAGGGGCTGGAGAAATAGCTGTGGAAACTTGAAATCATATTAAAGATGGAATTTATTTAGACTCCTAGTTTCTCGATTAAAAGCAAATCGAGGATGTTACACTAAGAATCAGCCCACATCATACCGCAGCTTGGAGCAATCTCTGATCTGAGATACCTGGCATAGAGCAGCATGGCCAAGGCCCATTTTCCTGTGGAAAAGAGCCTTTCCTTTTGTCAGAGAGCTGTAGCTCTCAATAAATACTATCTTCCTTCTCCCAAGCCCACAAGCCCCAGTAGATACCTGCCATTCCCTGTTTTCAGGATCCTGATTACATTTCCCCTGTTAAACTTCCCCTACACTTTAGACCAGTTTACTGCATCCAGTCACAAAAGCTGTATCAAGCTGTCTCCTCTCGGTGAACTTCTAGCACCTTCCCCCATCTTTTCAGCCTTCATTAGAGTAATTACAGGCAGGGGAAGTGGCAGATAAGAGGAACGGAAGAAACAGTGAGGTAAGCAGATCAGCAGGGCGACCTGCTGCACATGAAAAATGATGGCTGGGTTAAGTGAGGAGGGAGAGCGGCAGGGAGAGGCTGGCTCCCTGCCGTGAAGGGAGGGCAGGTAGGAAAGAGAAGGGAGCAAAGAATGAACCTGCGAAAGCCAGGATGTGTTGGGAGACTTGGCTCAGCATACAGCTCCCAGGATAACTGCGCATGCCCGAACGGACACTTGAACTGGGGACCCTGCTGAGGCTGAGGAGCTACGGGTGCTCAGTGTCTGAGGTGGAAGGGTTGCCTCCCTCATAGTCCCTTTTTCTCCAAGACCTTCTTTCACAGCCCTTTGCCTTTACCTAGAAAAGACACGGCACTTCCTCTCGGCCTCTCTGACCTCTTGCTTTGTGGTGGCTGTGTTTTTTCTTTTCTTTTATTTCCTTTTTTTTTTTTTGAGTTACAGTCTGAAAACACAACTCCCTTTCTTTGGATTTAACTAAAACTGTAAGGCTGGAGTGATTCCCGCTGTTTCTTGTTTTGCTGGTAGCAGGCACTGATTGCAACGGGGCTCTCGCCGGCACGAAGCTCGCCGGCCAGGGCGCAGGAAGCAGTGAACACGCCAGTCTAAGATTAGCGCGAGTAGCCCACAGGCTGTGTCCTCCCAAATCTGCCAGCTGCAGACTCTCCAATTACGCTACGCGTTTCGCAACAGGAAAAGTCCTTTCTCAGACCCTTTCTGGCAATGACATTGCTGTCCTGTATCGGGCTTTTTCTACAGCTTCTTTTTTTCGGCCCCCGGCTGGTGTGCCAGGCTCTACGGCTTCTAGTAAAGGGAATGTGCCATAGCAGGGCACTTGGGTGCCAAAAGTTCCCTTCCTTGCAGTGCAAGGAGAACGTCATCCCCCTGACTTCCAGGCTGGACTGGCAGTCTCCCTCCCACTGCAAGGAAGGTGGGAAGCCTCCCTTTCTCACTCTCACCTCACGTACCAGCCCTCAGCCTCTTCCACCACTAAGACACATGTCTGGTCCTCTCACCTCAGAGCTCAGAGCTGGTTCTTTCCTGCCCCACGATGCTTAGGCAACCTTTCCCATTCCTGGTCACTTTTTCCATCTTGGTGACATGGCCCACCACTTTTCTGTATAATGATGATGAGCAGCTCTGCCCTCTCTTTTGCAAAAAAATGAAATTACTCAGATGTGAACTTTGTGTTCTTTGCAGACAACTGCTGATTCTTTTCCTTTTCTTCAGAGAAGCGTGGTCAGCCTGCCTGGGTGAAAACCAGCGAGCTAAACTAAAAGACTTACTCCATCAGTAATATGGTGACCGCTACTCTGAGGTCTTTTACTGTTCCATAAAAATAAATGTCTAAGCATTGTGTATTATGAAAAATGTCAGACAGAGCAGCAAAACAGGAATTGAATTATACCACCAATGTAAGCATGGCACTGGCTGCAAAAGAGGAAGTGCAACTAGCAAGTTCTGTGTAAGGGGTTTCATTTTCCTCTTCCAAATAAGTTTATAAAATTGAGTAGATCTGAAAATGTTCTTCAACTACTTTTAAAATGGAACCTAGTCCCTTTGGCAGAACTGAAGAAGAAAGTTCTGCCTTTATTCATGGGTTAGGTGCAATCATGACAATTCAAGCTTCCCACCAAAGCTTCTCCTTCCTTTTCCTTCAGAGTCCTTGCCTCTGTTGTGAGAACAAAACCGCCCACCGATTCTGCAGATTGCCTGAAGGGGGGCCAGAGATCCCTGCTTCTCTGGCAGGCTGCCTGTTGGAAACACTACTAGGTCCCCACAGAAATGTCCCACGCCATCCCTGCTGTATCTTTTCAAGGCAGCTGGGAAGCTCCCTGAGCAGAGATGCCTGGATGCTGTGGCACAGTCAGGTCTGGCTAGCACAGTCCAACTTCACTGGTGATTTAACGTGCCAGAAGATGCTAAGGCTCTAAGGCTGCCTGATATGGAAGTAATAACATCTCACAGAGGGACAGCAATGTCATTACCTTGCTCAGTGACATTTGCCAATTCTGCTAGAGCCTGTGGACTCACTGTGGGCAGCAGGTGAAAGAAGGTGCATGTCAGAGGCCCACAGAAAAGAGGTCAAGAGACTGAAGGGTTTCTCTCTGTGTCCCTTTTGGGTACTCACAAAGAGCTTTTCTTGAAGATGATGGATTTGTGCTACAGGTGGGGAGTGTCACTGCAATGAATTTCTTAGGAAATCAAAATTGCAAAGACTCCTGGGGAAAACTGGAAATCCGGAGGTGCGTTTAGGGATGAATTTGAATGTACTGCTGGGTCTCGTGCAAAACTGGCTCCAACAGCCCTCAGCTAGCAGTTTTGGTCATGATGCACCCACTTGCAATGGAAAGCTATCTTTACTACATCCCATGGGACTGGTATCCCACCAGTTTTGTCACTGTCTGTGATGCGCTACTAGAAATGCTGGTCTGAAAGGGGGTCAGAAGCCGAATACTGAACGAGAAGCTCTGGTTTGGATTTGTGCACCTGGTGCGGGTGGTGAAAAGAGCAAAGGTCTATCAGCCACCATACAGTGGAGTGTTTTGGCATAAGCAGCACTTGAATACCAGCTGAATAACAGCAGAGATTTGTACTGCCCTACTCTCCCTATGAATCCTCTGACTTGTCTGCTTTTGCAGTTAGGATATTCTGGCCGGGCAGAACACCTTTTGTCTGAGATGCAAACCCTTTGCAGCACCTTGCAAGGCTGGAGCATTCAGTGGCTGTGAAATCAGTGACTGTTACATGACTCTTGGGACTGGTCCTGTGCACTTTCCACCCGTGTTCTCACGCAGCTGCATCTAGATGTGGTTTTGAGGCCAGTCCCTGGCCTCCACATCCCTCCCTTGCTTCTAAAGAGCTTTGCAACAACGATTCCTTGCTGCCAGTTCTCACGCCAGTCCATTACACCGGCTGCCTCCCCATACCCTGTGCTTGCACAAGCTCTGCAAAGGTCCCTTGTGACTCTCACGGGGTTTTTCATTGCTGCACAACCTACCTCAGAAAAAGCAAATATGGCAAAAACATCAACAAACGTAGTGTGTCAGAGTCAGGCACTATAAGGCATCCAAGGCTCAGTGCTAGTGGCTCGCTCGCAAAAAACGGATCCAGAAAGAGCGATCCTCAGCACTCGGCTCTCAACACGGAGCCACAGGAAGACAGTTGTCAGTACACTAGATGTAAACAAGAGAGGGTCAGCGCTTTCAGGGTGCAGTTTCATAAGGTCCTGCTTTTGGCAGAAACACAGCTTATATTTCCAGCTGCTCATTCTCCCTTGACCTTTCCTTGTCGCCTTCCCCCCTCCCTTGCACCAGTGTGAGTTTGTGGGGCTGTGCTGTAAGCTGGATCACTGTAACGATCTGGGCTAAAAATACTTCGCTTAACTCTTTACAAGGTTATTTTTAACCCAGATCATTTCAGCAATCAGGTTCACAGCACAGCCTGACAAGCGCTTGCACTGCCGTAGTGGGAGGGGGTGGAGGGGTGGCCGGGGCAGATTGCAGCGCAGGGGTGAGGACTTCCCTTTAGCTGCTCCAGTCGGAGCCTGAGGAAATTGCATCCTTATGTGTCCTCCCATTCAGAGGGCTGATACGACAGAAAAATCATATTTTTGCATGCCTGCTGCTAACGGCTATTCTGGTCTGTGGCACAGGTATTTTACTCTGCAATCTGTTGGTGCCTGCCTAAGATGCAGCCGAGTGTGGGCTATGAACCCACAGAGCACCTGCGAGCCATCGCAGGGAGCACGATACCGGCAGCTGAGTGATTTGGAAGAAGTTTCTGTTAAGCGTCCCCAAAAGCCCCACAAATACTGTGGCGCAGATCTCCAGAAGCCCGTCTCCAAACAGCAGCAGCTGCATGTGGGGCTGGAGAGCAGATTTCCCTGACTGCATGGCAGAGGCAAAGCTCTACACCTGTAGGACCTGCCCAGCTAAGGAAGGATGGGAGAGGCTTCTGTGGGAAGGAATCCAAAGTCAAAAAACCACTGGGAAGCAGTGCGGTGGTGCTGTGGTTTCCTTTGAAATAAGCATCAACTCTCACCAAGGCACTGGTTTGAGGAGGGAATAGAGTCTCTTGCAGACCCCCTCCTTCCTCCCCGGCGGAGCCCTCCGAAGGCAGAGGACAAGCTTCCTGCACAAAGCCTTCCCAGACACAGCACCTACCCTTCTTGTTTTGCAGGAAGGTAGCTGCAGGATTTGAGGAGCCAGCCGCTCTTATTCCTTGTCTGCATGGGAAAGCTTATACCCCGGGCACTGGGGTAACTCTCTCGGCTTGCACAGGGAGCAGTACAGCCTTCATCTGATAGAGGTGCCTGCTTTCAGTGTAACCGAACCCACTCGCAATCAGCTTGGCTGAAGAGAGCCGTTCTCCAACTTCTCAGGTACCTGTTTCTGACACAGAAGGCAGCATTTTGGGAACGACACGTTAAGCTTTAGTGGGGAACGTGCCTCCTCACAGGGGTCCTGGGGTCGGGAGGGGGGTGAATGTCTCCTGCCCCTGCAGTGGGGTGCTGCAGCCTCTCTCCTGAAGAGACTCCCCTGCAGAGATGGGTTTTGATGGACTGGAGATATCCTACTCGCTTGCAGACCAAGAAAGTGAGAAGTGATGACAGTACTAGCTCTTCCCATACTGTCCCACCAATTTGGGGTGACTATTTCCATCGGCAAGAGCTAATCCCTTCTCCTTGCCCCATCTTTTGTTTGACTGCTGAGGTGGGCTGGAGGCAAAGGGCTGCTGAAGAGCCACACAGTGCGTGATCTAAAGTACAGTTCCTGTCTATCCAGAGAGAACATGAACATGCTCTGGAGAATGCATCATGAATGCATTCACATCACCAGCCAAACACACCAGCCTGTCAGACTAGTCCTGCCTTTTACAAGGCCACAATAATACTCAATAATGATGCCAAACATAATAGTAATGTGTCTGCACGAAGTAAGAAGATCTTCCCTTCAATTAGGAGTATCCATATCTTACCTGTTCTAAAGGTAAGTACCCCGAAAGGACACAATCCTTTTCAACCTGTAGGTTCCTCTACTGTTGGAGGAAGATAATCTAAAGTAACCTGGTGTGGGTTCCTGGGTGTGAGTCTAAGGCTTAAAGCAGAGAATAGTGCAGAATGGAGAGGTTTAGGTTCACCTGAGAAAATCTGCCACTCTTTTTGTCTTATTCAATGGCAGGAAACAGGCAACTGAATTTTTGTTTTCAATCTCTTCTTACAGGCACCAGTTATTTTCGCTCCCACATTTTATAAGTGCAGATAAGGTTAGATGGGCAGCTCATAAGACACTCCTCTTTAAATGAACTTAAAAAAAAAAAGGCTTGAGGATAGTTTTTAATTAAGAGTGGACCCAAGTTACTGATGGAAAAATCTCCTAATATGTAGTTTGCAGTTTCATTCAAAGCCATCTCTCTGTGTTTCCCATTTAGATGAATCCCGATTTGTGCCTTCCTGCCAACATAACTCGAACCAATTCGTTTATCTGTGTCCGTGTGAGTGCATCAGTGGCATCAGGATCATACTGAAAGAGGGACATTGTTCAAACTGGGAAGGGAAAGGTAAGTTAGCAGGGTAGGTTTAAAACACAAACTCCCCCAAAGGAGCAAACTGAAAGGCAAGAGGGTGGGAAAATAACTGAATCACAGCATGAGAGACTGGGCAGCAAAAATCAAGAGAAGCTGCTACCCACAATCTGAGCCTGCGCATGTTCCTTGTGATCCACAAAAGCGTGAATGCAGGCTGAGCACAGCTCACCCAGGAAGTGGGTGGGCTCACACTTGCCTTGGCCCATTTTTTACATCCCTAGAAGGAAATCTCATGATGCTTGTTCCGACTGGAGCTCAGCAGCGTGCTGGGACCCTGGCTCAAGAAGCATCACATCCCAAGATGTAAGCCCTGAATAAACAAACCTCTTCTTGATACGCTGACCCCTCTCCATCCCAGTGAAGCATCTTTCTTTCCATCTATCTCTTTACCCTTCTTCACAAATAATTTTCTCTGGAAACCTTCCAATTCTCTGTTTTAGGATGGATTTATGGGGTTTATTTATTCACTTGGCCTCTTATCTGGCAATGAAGCTGCTCCTTGTCTGGTTTTGGTAAATTTTAATTATTGGCAGAATCCCCAGTTAAAAGTGGCTGCAGCTGTGGCTCTGTGATACCTCATAGCCAGTTCTGTCCATCACTGTGTCAGCGTAGCCAGTAGCACCCTGTGATACAAGGCCAAGGCTCCCACTTGCATGTCCTACCATTTGCTGTAGAACAGGCGTGATGATTACTGTGCTGTGCTCCACCAGAGCAAGAGCTACTGTGTGAGCCATCTCTGCACCTACCTCTGGTGGGGCTAGGCTAGCTCTGCGAACTAAAACCTCTCAGAGCTTTGTCACAGTTACTTTCCAGGAGAGGACAAGACCAGAATACTTTGCAGATCTTTCAGGTGTATCCTAAGTGCTGGAAAAAGAAATAATATTTTTCTACTTCTCTCTTTCTGTTGTGTTTTCTTTGATCATCCTTTACCAGCAGCTAAACACCCCCATTTCACATCCCAGATGAGAATTTTGTGAGCTTTAAGAATGGCAGCATGCGCAGAGTCTTCATCCTTTTCCTCCAAGCTGCCATCAGATGGCCGGTCAAAGAGGAATAACTGGCCTCAAACTGTGGTGGCTCCCCCAGTGCCAGGATGCAGGGGTGAAACACAACAGCAAGCTGAGCAAAGAAAGTAAGACTTCCATCTGAAAGATTCAAAGAGAATTCTGGGGCTGATATCAGGACATACAATCTGGCTGTGAATATGTTAAGAAGTATTATAACGATCCCAGCGCGCTCTGCAAAACCCTTGCCTGTTGTTGGCTATGACTGGCATTTTAAAGATTCTGCAAACAGGTTTCTAGTTTGACTTGCAACAAAAGGAATTAGTGGTAAGCCTCTGTCTGTCTCACACGAGAGCATGCACGACTGTACAGAATCATTGCACTTCAAAACTCAAGCTTTTTCCATGTTAAGGTAAAGGCTCAGCCACTGTAGAGCGGCCTCCACGTCTGGTTGATGTCACATGCAACAGATTCAATCTTCAATCTTGCAGCTCCAGGGAAGGCAACCTGCAGCCTGTGGGAATATATTGTGAATGCTGGAGTTTGGGCTCCAGATTTCTGAACACTGTGAACACAACGGGACCTCAGATTAGGTTTGGCATCAGTCTCAGCTCCTGGGCCCCCACGACAGGCTTAAGGCTCCTTTTACTCAGGTCCACACCTCTTCTACACATATCTCTATGTAGCTGTAGATTCTGGTTTTCTTCAGAGAAGGGAGTGCTCACTGATTGAGAAATGTCCAAAAAGAGTTGAAAAATACTGGACACGGAAGTTTTGGAGACAGGCAGGAGGAGGTAAGAACTCCTGATTACACATGCTACCTTCAAGGCAGTCAGTATTGTTAGAGATCAGTGATCTCTAGTAGCTGTCCTCAATTCTAGTTTAATAGAAACAGGAGCTCTCATAGCAGCCCTAACAAAGGTTTGTCAAGAACTACTGAAATGCATGTCAAGATGTCAGGTCTCCTCTTAAAAATCTTCGTAACATTTTTGGTGGAAAGCAAACTTCTAGCCTGAGCATAAATCGCTGCTGGCCGGTCTCTTGAAGTCTGCAAATAAGTTAGCTACAAGAACAGCTCTGAGAAGTACAACGGCCTTCCTCAGAAGAGGTACGCAGGTCAACACTTAGCCCACCAGAGATGAATGAACACAACAAAGCTATTGCATAGCTAAAATGAGGGTGATGAAGAAGGAGCTCTGACTGTAACACAGGGCAGAACAGTATGAGGAATACAGACTTCAAAGGAGGGTTGCATGTTTGTTTGTTTATAGGAGAAAGGGCAGGAAAACCCTACTTTACATAAAATATGCAAAATTCCCCTGTGTCTGGGAAGAGTTTCCTTCAGGGCAACATTTTTCTCAAGGCTTGCAATTGTCTGGTCTTGATTTCCTTCTTCCCTTCAGAGTTCCCTCGTGAACTGCTGCCATCTTGGCACTCAGAGTCAAGCCCTGCCCAAACGGGAACGTGAGGATATTCCAGGTCAGCAATGATAAGCAGCGTTCATCCAGGAGAGAGCAAGCAGCTTCCAAATACAGTGCAGTAGTTTCAGAAATACAGACACTCAGACCTGCCAAATTTAAAGACTCACAAAAGCAAGATTCAGGAATTAGGTGGAGGTGGGACGTATGTTGTAGCAAGAAACTGGTAAAGGGACAGATGCTTTTCAGAGGCAGGGGCTCTGTGTTGAACTTGTCCGCAATACTGTAAATAAATGGTTCATCTACTCCCCACTTTACCTACTAAAAGTAGAGGGGAAACTGCTGCTGGTTTTCCTTCTTTCACTAGTTCGAGCTACTCATGCCTCCATGTAAAGGGGCCTGGATAGTCACCACAGTGGTTGGAGTGAGGCTTTTCTCAAGAAAGCTTTGCTGCCTGTCTGGATCAGAGGCTTGCTAAGGGTCCTTCTCTGGTACTTCCCTTCAAGTAACCTTGGGACTGCCTAGAGCTCCTCAACATCAAGACAAATGGTTATAGCGAGTAAAAAACCACCCTAATCATACTGGGCAACAAGAACCACTGCATAGTGGCTGGAGTTAGGTGGTGTGGTTCAAGGGCATCAAAAGTGCAGGTGCATCTCCATCACGGAGAATTCCCTCCCTTTGCTGTTGATGCATTTCTGCCAGCAAAGTGGGTGCAATGCTCATGTTACATAGCTTCATTTTTCATGATGGACAGTTGGTACCAGTGCCAGCTTTCTCCACATCTTCCAAAAGATATCTCTTCTCATCAGAGTAACTGCATGAAGTCTCCATTTAAATTGATTAGGTGGGACTGCTGCTGCTGTCCTCACAGCTTCCTGGGCCCAAAGTGGAGAAAGCAGCCTCCTGTTTGCCATGGTGGAGTTTGTTAGTAACATGTCCTAACATCAACAGTCCAGTCTGGAAAGGCCCTTATATAGGAAGGGTATGCCAACCACCTCGCACTAGTCTGGAGGCTAGATTTATTGCAAGTTGTTCTTTTCTTCGTGCCATGGTATGTAGCTCTCGGGAGTGCCTGGCCTGCGCTTGCTAAGCACAGCCTGATGAGATTAGCAAAACCAGCAAATATCACTGTGGAAGGTAGAAGTGAGATCTGGACTCTCCCTTTTCGTAATGACAGTATTTGGCAATTGCCTAGGGCCTACATGTTCCCAACGCTGCATGGGATGGTTCATTACAGCAGTATTACCTCAAACCTTCACGGTTAGGAGCCTCTGCTGAGAGGATGACGTACAGGCCTGTTGTCCTGGTTTTGCTGGAGTAGAATCATAGAACTATATTTTCTGCACAGAAGAGCTGCATTTTAGAGCTGACTGCAGCACTTAATTCTGTGAGAACAAAGTTGATAAGACACTTTGATTTGGTTGATGGCCAGCTATGGGATGCAGGTTTCCATAGTGATCAAAGTCTTCACCAGTTTTGAGCTAGCCAGGTGCAACAGCTACGAGGGGAGAAAGCCAGGGCATCTGCCCCAAGATGGCCAACAGAAGTATTCCATATCATACAAGTCACAATCCTTATACATTATGAGATTCTCTGGGACGACCCTCTCTCATTGATGGCTGCCGCCCGTGGAGGGTCTCACCCGCCATCCCGTCCCTGAGCCCCACTCTGTGCCCCCAGCCCAGCCCTGCTGGGTGCGGTGACTGTCGCATTCTGGCTGGAGCCGCGCTGCTCACTGCGTGTGGCAACAACACTCGCTGCTGGGGGGTGCAGCTCGCCATCCCTGTGTTGGCCGAGTACAACCTGCTGTATTTGATACCAGTGTTGGTGTTGATATTAAGGTTTTTTACTCTTTTATTAAATCTGTTTCTATTTCAACCCACACGTTTCCTTTTCTTTTCCCACTTTCCCCTCCTCATGTGAGGGGAGGCCATCGGGAAATAAAACTGTCTAAACCACGACACTTGTGCATTTTAATGCACATGTAGCGACTGCTGCATACCCACAGAATTGGTCCCGAGGGAAGGCAGGGGTTTATCTGTCAGGAGAACACTCAGACCACCAGGCAGGTGCATGTGCTCCCCTCTCCCCTGGGAAGCTTGAATTCCTTGCTATGTGTTGGCATGGCTTTAACAGGCAGGCCCGCAAGTGCTGGCCCTAGCCTTGACCTAAAAGTCATCTCTTGCTAGACAGACCAAAGAGTTTGAAGCCCACACCCTCAGAGAACTGAACAGAGCCCAGGCCACTCGCTTCCTGAGCAAGTGTCTTATCACATCTGTCAAAGGCTGCCAAGAGTGGTTTGATCAAACGCCATCACTACCAAAAGAGGCAGCAAACTGCAGCACCTGGTCCCTGCCGGGCAGCGTGCCTGTGCAGGGGCAGCATGTCTGTAACCTCAGCCCGTCCCCTATGGAGACGGAGCAGCTCTTGGCTCTGCTGTGCCCTGTGCAGGGTAAGGCATCTGGCTGTTCAGCCACAACTTGCTGCTCAGGGAAGGAGGTGGCAGACCATTTAAAATGTAAATAAATTCTTTTGTGTGTATGTATAGCGTTTTGGGAGTCCTTGACTGAGGTCATTGCAGAAACCTCCAGCAACACATGGGTGTCACCATTTCCTTTTCTGTGAGAAATGTTTTTTGTGAGATGCCTGGTCTTGATTGCTTGTGTTCACCATGCTCAGAGTATTCTCCTGGGGAAAGGAGTGGAGAAGACAAATGAGGATGTGGGGCAAGGGGAATGTAACAGGGAAATGTCTAATTTCTAATGCCAGGTTGGTCTGGGCACCAGAGCACCCATGGACAGCTCAGGCGGGGAAATCCAAGGAGCAGTATCACAAGCACTGCTTGAATTTTAAGGTCAAGCAGGCAGGTGCTTAGTGAAGTGAAGGAACCAGCTGAGTCAGGCAATGGTTGCAAGGGTTTTTTTCCAGGCTGAAGATGTGGATTAGAGTGTTTCAGTTCTGCAACAGTCCTGTAGCTGATCTAAGACACAATAACTTCCCCTCAGCTACTCAAAATCCAGGACAGAATTTTAGTCTAGGACTTTCCATGTTCCACCTTGACACTCAGTCCTCCACGTCACACTGGTTCTCCACAACACATGTATCTGAGGATGGCTACACTGCGATGCACAGCAGCCTAAGGAAACCTGTAGTAAGGGGTCTGAGCCCCACAGTCAGTGTTGCGCAACTTCTCATGGCGGCATCAAACTGGCTGCATTCATCTGGTGCTGTGCTCACACCAAAGGGGCCATTAGTCCAGTCACATCTCCACATGAGCATGCACCCAGGCCAGGTTTCTGCATTTCACCTCTCTATCCATGACAAGTAGTCATCTGGAATTTGTGTGGCAGAATACTTGGAGCACGTATTAACTGAAACGCCCCATTGCCACAAAACTCTTCCTAAGCAAGTCCTAAGGAAATCCAGCACCCGTGCAGGACTGGTTCCCTCCCAGTGAACACTTTTGAATGGGATTTCAGTCAGGTTTCTAAAGATTTTTAAAAAAAAATTGATAATATCCGGCATGGTTATAAGGGTGTCTTAAAGACACGTTGCTAGCGAAACAACAGATTTCATATCTCAGTCACATGCATCCTCTGTTTGTTCAGCTCACCCTTCCTGCCTGCAGCTGCTGGGCCGTACCCTAACCATTGTCTGTGCACAGTAACCTGCATAGGCTCAGCAAGCAGAGTCAGGCCACGGTTTCCCTAGACCACTAAGTCAACAGCATAAGAGGAAGGAGAAACTCAAAGATGTTGAAAGTAGTAACAACAGAACAACTGAAATGAGATGTAGCACCAGAAGACACAATATTAAAGAGGAAAAGCCCAAAAGGTACTCAACAGGCAAAGCAACTCCTATCGCAGTGAGAACTGGAGGCTGGGATGAGAGGTGGGAAGGTGAAATAAAAGGTTGTTGAGTGCCAGCGAGACCTGAGGCTACAGGGGAGAGAAGCTGTTCCACATACAGTGAGACGAGATCATGATCGTCAAGATGACTAGGTTTTTAAGACACATGACAACGTTTGCCCGCAGACAATGAGGAGGAAAAGGCAGGAGGGCTAGGTGGCGAGGTAAAAATCTACATTGCCAGCCAGGCCAGTGGCCTACAGAGAAGGTGACTGGCTTGGCTGAGAGAGCAGGGCAAGCAGATAAGCATACAATCAATTCAAGGAGAAACAGCCTCAGCCTTTCCTGTCGGAGGGCCATGCGTATGTAATTGCCTCATTACAAGCCCGACACAGCTGCTTGTAGACAGGCCAAGCAGCCAACATGGAAATCATTTCAGGCAGCAGGAAAAGGCTTGTGGATAAAGTTGATATCAGGCTGAACGTGGTCATACCCAGGCACACAAACGGAGAAACAATGAAAGGTGCAGAGGCTGTGCCTGCCCCAGCAGCATGGCAGCCTTTCTCTGGAGCAGCTCGTTGCAAGAGGGGTTTTCTTGTCACCTGGAACAGTGCAACTTCAAAAACTCATCTGTGCTGGCTTTCAAGCCCAGACGTACCACATGGGGTTTGAATACACTAGAAGGCCAGGTTAATGTGTCTCCTCCCTTTATGATGTCCTGGGAACTCAGAGTACTGCCATTTCCTTTCAGTTTTAAAAATATTGGCTGTATTTATCTGGAACAAACAGTTTCACCAAATTACTTTTTTTTGTTATTCATTATAATCACCATTTGGCCTTAAAAGAACAATGTTGATGTTGCAGAGCTCTTCCCTTGCACCAAGTGAACACCAGTGACACATCTGCAGTCTTTTTCCATCAAGTTTACAGTAACTCTAAGTGGTTTTGGGGAAATACTTCGTGACTCTAAAACATGAATGCTGCCAGTGAGCCAGAATCCTGCAGCAGATACACTGAGTGTTCCTATTACTCAAGACTACGAAAATTTGGACTGGGATGCTGAAAACAAAGTCCCTTCCTCTGAAATGTCCTGTCAAATACAGCCCTCAGCTCCTCTCTCAGAGAAGGCCGCAATGAAGGAGGCTAGTAGGCAGCAGGAGCCAATGCACCCCTTTCCTAAATAATTGAAGATCCCCACTCCCTTTCAAGGAGCACCACTTTTCATTTCTCCAGACTTAAACTTCATTAGATGAACACCTACAGAGCGTTCAGGTTAGTTCAGGAGACCTCTGGCTTTTCTGGTGTGTCAGGCAGGATGTATAGTCCTGTCATTAACCCTTCTCCATCTGATGGGAGCCCTCTAGCAGCACATGCTGCCTGCAAACTTGGTGGATACAACCAGACATGAGCTACGGCAGATATCTAAAACACAGCTAATTATGTGAAAGGCATGTGGGGGAAAGAAAGAGGTTATTTCTCAGAAATGATCCTTTGAATAGGTAAGTCACTGAGGTTGCGTTGTTTTAGGAATCCACAGACACTCCAGATGTGGAATAGCTCCTTCAGAGCCAAGGACTGATCTCTACCCCTGGTAGGGTGATGCTGATGTTTTAATCTACAGCTGACAACAGCTGTTACCAAGACCGCGGTCTGGCTGGACTGGAGCATATTGCTTCCCATGTGTCTTTAGCACCTTCTACAACCAGTATCCGGGATTTGTCCTTGAGATACTCACACTACTGGCAACTGCCTCCACGGGTGGAGGGGTGAGATGGTAGTATTGAGGAAGAGCAGTGATGGCCACTGTGAGATGTAGCTGCTTACCTAGTGTGCTGCTTGCACCAGCTGCTTGTCCAGAACTCTGTTCCTGGTCGGGGTTTTCCCCAGGATCCTTCTCAGCTTCCCAATGTTTCCCTCTCAGACATCTGTTTTTCTTAATGGTCTGGGAACTGTACACAGCCTGTCAACTTTTCCCAAATTAATTGGTGCCTCTCTGTGTGCACTTCCAGGCCTTGTTCTGGGGAGTTCTCACTGCTCTAGAAGGATGAGGGGTGAGCTAATGGAGGAACAACCGGCAAAACCTCCCAGGCTGCCCACAGGGAGGGGGCAAGTAATGCAGTCTGTGGGGCAAGCACATCTGATCTCATGTGAGCCATCTCCTTGACTAAGGCACAGGGGAGAGAGACGGCCAGGAAGGCTGTACATGAGTCCATGCTATTTGAGAGTGGGAAATGAAGTGCATGAATCATGGTTATCATCTGATACAGGTCTCTGAGATGAGCAGCTTTCCATTGGTTAAAATGTGCCTTGCAGAAAAGAATTTTTTTAAACCACCCAAATGATAGTGTTGCTTTAAGTGACTTGCATGGCCCTGTAGCTGTAGGCACGATGGGAGGCTGCACCCTGCTCTCACCTACGCACATGGGCAGCTGCTATGAAGGAAGCGGCTGAGTGAATTGAACAGCCCCTGGAGTAGGAAATGGCTCAGCTCGATGAATCTCCATTTAACTGCTCTTCAGTTTAGCTTCTCCCTTGCTTGCCTCAGGTAGGGTGAGGAAAAACGCCCTGCTTTTTGCAGAGGTCTGAAATAAGATGGACTTCAACAGGAGGAGGCTCAGATGCAAGATGCTTCAGGTGGGACGAGGAAGGGACCGCTCTTGGACTGACACTGGTTAAAGAGGATGAGCTCTAAACAGGTGCATGTGCAGTCTGTGTTAATTATCCAATCTGAAACTATTCAGAAGGCCAAATTAGAAACTGAACTCACTGAACTGCCAAAGAAGGGACACAGAGCATGTGAGAAGCAGGGACAGTTGAAAATACTTTGGTTAAATGCTTTAAGCAGCCTGTGATACCTCCCCATTTAAACTCAACACCAGAGACAGTCTAGTTGTAGCAGCACAGGGATTCAACTCCTCTTTATTTACCATGCTGGGAACAGAAAATCAGAAGGGTAAATGAGCCTCCACAGAGCTCCCAACTGCTCCAGCTTCCAGGACTCATCAGTTAGGACTGTGCTATCTTTGTAACACTTCGCTGTTAAATTAGGGCTACACGGGATACGGGCAGGTCCGAGAAGGAGGTTCATATTTATCTGAGCCAGGAATTCAGTCTAAAAAGATACACAGATATGGAGTGGAGGAAAGTGATAGTAAGCACTCAGCTAGCAGGCAGCTTGAGGTGTGAATGCTAAGCTATATCCACAGAGATGTCTTTCTAGCTGGACCTTGGAAGGCTCAGCAGGCACTGAGGATGCGGGTCTGCAGAGCTGCTTTCTCAGCAGCTGCCCTCCCTTTGGCTCCGACCGGAGTCTCCAGTTTGCAGGACCCCTGAAAATCAAGCCCTAAGCTGGGCAAATAGATGCAGGCAGCTGTGATTTGCTTTTATGTTTGAAAATCCCAGCTTGATTCAGCTCTAATGATGCATTAGAAATTTACTGATTTCCACAGGTAAATGACTCTGCTATATACCCTAAGGAAAATGCACACAACCAGTGCCTGAGCTGCAGCTTAACCTTTGACACTGATTTTTTCTATGATCTGAGAAAGGTAATTATCCCTGTTTCTGAGCTAACCTGCTTATAAAATTCACCCAGAAACTCTGTAAAGGAGAAACCCAATGTTTGCAAGAGCTTTGAAACACCCTGCCTACATCAATGCTCCATTTCTTTTTCCTGATGGCTGATTTAAACACTTACATGTCCTTTTGGTGGCAAGAAGGGGTCTAAGTGCCTTCAGCCTCAGGCACAGCCTCTCCAGGTTAAAGCCAGCAAGCGGAACCAGGTGTCCAGGAACCGTGGGCTCAGTGAGCAAATCACCACTGGGAAGCTCTGGCCAGCATGTCACTGAATTCATGGACAAACGAAAGGTGTTGAGAAGAAAAACTCTATTCAACTTGCAAGAGAATGATCTGGCAACTTCTTTTTGAGTTGTAGAGCAGAGGGAGAAGAGATAAAATATGACAGTTTCATTGCTTGATAGCTATTCTTCTCCACAGGCTACAAAAAGAAAAGACTTCCAGGTTTGAGAATCCACAGACTAAACTGGCAGCCACTGCAAAGGCTCAAAGAGCTGCTGTAGATGATGCAGGCTTCAGTTTGCGCATCAGAGTGTGAAGCTGCTGCGGGGGATGGACCCTGTAAGACTGGACCTTGAGGAGCATACTTCTGAGCCAAGCCCTGCAGGACCTGGCACGGAGAGCATCACTGGTGGGTCACCCACGTCAAGCGCTTGAGGTCAGAACTGGAGTGGTGTGAGATGTCAGTGCCCAGGCAGAGGACTGGGGTGGGAGGGCAGAGTCAAGGGAGGTGACTCCCGAGCTCAGTGCGTACGAAGGAGCAGGAGGAGCAGGGCCGAGAAGAAATCTCTGGGTGGCTGTGGGCTTCTTGAGCTGTACAGAGCAGGACTTGATATTACATGAGATTAGAAGTGCTGATATGAGTGGAAAACACAATGTTGCATTGAGCTGGGAGATGAAAGAGAAGGTGCTACGACTGTTTCCTTTCCGTATGGGCTACCTGTCTGACTTGTTACCTGTATGTATCCTGCCACCTCATGCTCCAGCGTATGCAGCAGTCCATCCCTTTTCTTCCACTCTGTCCTCCGTACGGGCGCCTGCTCGCTAGAGGACTGGCGTGTGTGCCTGTGTTTTTTTGCATCAACAGCCCCTCTGCCTCTAACTGGGAATGAATACCTTGAAACTGGGAATGAAAACACTGGGTTTTCATGGAGGGACAGCGTTGACAGCTGTGCACTTTCTGAAGACTAAGTGGGAAACCAAATTATTCTGTGCACATTTCACAAGTTAAACACGCTCGCTGCACAGCCCAAGGGATGAAGTTCCCGGGAAACCTGGCACGCAAGCTCAAGTGTGTGTATATGAAAAGGGAGGAATTAAGTGGACCTGTTTCGTCTGAACTTAGTCGGAGGAACTTGGCACTCAGCAGAAAGGTATTTCGAGATGATTGACTTGAATAACCCACAGCTGCTGTCACAGTACACAGCTTTAAAGGGTAAAAAACCCCCATTCTTTAAGACAGGAAGCAAAAATACCAAGGAAATGGAGTTTGCGTTTTACTCAGGGAATAAAAGAACAGTTCCCAGGCCCTTGCAGATATGATGGCAGTTTGTTTTGACCTAAGTTACTCGGAGGCAGAACTTCGCAGGGCTTGTACAGTGTGGTAGCAGGAAAGAATCGTAAACTCTTTTGGGCCTGAGGCTGAAGAGTGATTAGGTTCTGCTAGCAGCTCCACATGTGGAAGGACTGCAGAAACAGCATGGTCCTGCCTCTCTGGTGAGTCCATCAATACTATTGCTTGAATGCAATAGAAGATCGCTCCTGCCATTATCTTTCTAATGCTCTGTCCAGTCTATTTTTGAATCTCTCACAGGAAAGAGGTTTCCACTACATTTGGTTTCCACTACACTGTTCCAAACCCTGTCAGACCTCACTGCTAGAAGTCCTTCCTGCTATCTGGTGAGATGTACATCTTCCCTTTAACTGGATCCCATTATTCCTAGGTGTACTGCTTTTAAGATGCACTAATTCTGTTTCCTCCATGTTAAAAGTTTTAGACTGCTGTCCTCTGTCTCACTGCAAAGCCACACTGACTTGTTTAGCTCCATTCTTCTGAGCCAACTTTCCCTCACCTTTGCATTTTTGTGTCTTTCTCTGAACAAGTTGTTGGTCTGCATCCTTTAGATAGCAAGGCTTTCCAAACTGCACGTGTTCATTCTCTGTGCTTGAAAAGCTGTGATCTATGTGAGCAATCTATTTTTCACCTTAAGAAGCAGCATGTAGCTTGGTTCAGTGACAGAGCGTGAGGGAAAGGTGTTATATATTATGAAGTACTTCAAGATGCTCGGAAAAGCACCACTGCATGTCATAGCTACCAACCTGGACAAAAGCACAATTTGAGCTGCAGTTCGGTCACGCTGAGCTGAGAGCGTGCATTTCAGAAGACTGAGAAGAACAGCAGCTTTGTTGAAGCTGGCAGTGGTAAATCAATATCCTTTGCAGACTAGCCACTAGTCACCATGCTGACCACACCACTGTGCACATCTCGTTACAAATGGTAAACAGGTTTATTTGCGCAAGGACACTTGGAGGCAAAAACAAGCTTACCACCTTGCTGCCTGCTGTGTGGGTTTTGAGCTCTTTTAAAATTTGATGCTGAAGAACAAAAGAAAAAGGGCGTGCATCTATACCAGCTTCCAATCTGGCAAGTGAGGTTTGGGTCTTTGTTTTTAGCAAGTGATGTGCTTATATCTGGCAAAAATTTGGTCTGGTGTCTTTTTCTTTCTAACAGGTGAAAACTTCATGTGGCACTAGTGGGACAGATAAGCCTCATCCTTGTCAGTACATTACTGGGATCCATATACTGGCCATAAGATATCACCAAGATATGCCTCAGACTTGATGTTAATGTAAAAGCGTTTCTGGCATAAGACTTATAGCTGGATATGCTGCGGGTTAGATGAAGTGAGACTTAAATCCATGCCTGCATGAGACTGCATAAGAACTGTGTGCCCCATGCCTCTGAAAATAACTAAGTGCAAAGCAACTGTGCAGTGAGTGTGTAATAATAACTTCCCCTTACACAAGAGATCTCCTGCCTCCAGACCAAATTCATCCTCATGCATGCCATTTTGCAAACTGCTAGAGGCATATAATTGTCTATAAGTCACCAAGACAAGCTGTGTCTCTGCAGTATTACAGCACCCACAAGTAGTAAGAAGGGTTCACCAGTAGAATAGACAAGTCCTCCAAACAGGTTCTTTTGCTCCTGGGAACAGCTGCCATCTCAGATCCCAAACTCAGGCTGCAGAGTCAGTGTTCTAGGAAAAGGAGCATCCACCTCTCAACAACTGTTAACCAACCACTTGGAAAAAAGGAAAACCACCCCTAGTTTGTATGGGCTTGGTCATTTCCATGATGGAAACCAGCAGAGTTTCCTAGCAGCATGTACCAGTAAAGCAATGCTGATGTTTTCCCCTGATCTTCAGATAAGCAGATCCTGGGAACGTAGGAGAGAAGGGCATAACGTGCTGCTCAACATGTCCTGCCAATTAGACTGTGGAATACCAGAAAAAAAGCTTTTCCAAAAGGCTCTCACCATGACCTGGAATACTCAGATGTCCAAAGGTTAGAATGGGAGGTGAGGGAGAGGAAGGGTTGAGAAAAATCATCCCTTCTCCAGTGACACAGGAAAAGCTTTAATTCTGCAAACCGTTTGCTCTGGGGTCTCTGCTAGGTACAAGTAAGGGTCACAGCACTGCCCATGGGGTTTGGCTTTGTTCCTGTCTGTCCTTCAAGAGGAGGGCTTCATCCAGTTGTTGGGATGCGAAAGTCTGGCAAAACTCAGCCTTTCCAGGATCCTCTGCTGCAGATATGCTATTTACTGTCAGGCAGGTCCTAAATCTGCCCAGACCTGAGGAGTAAAATGGGGTCATACTATACCTCTCCTAGTATATTTAAATACTCTTCCTTTTATCTCCACACTCTGTGTGAATGTGTCATTTTGATGAGTTTGGGAGGAAACACTGGAAACAAGTGCTTTTGAGGTTAAAATGTCCTGTTAAGCAAAAAGAAAAGAGAAGAGTAAAAAAGGAATGTTTCAACTCTTGGAATGAGAGCCAAGCAGCAGAGCTTCCTGAGAAAGGGAAATTGTTTCCTGGCAGAGCTAACCGTGGCGTAATGGCCTCTACTTAATCTTGGCTCCACAGCTGCAAGGGTGGGCAGAGACCCGGCTCAGCCCAGCTCACCTCTGCGTGGCTTACTGTCCTGCTGCTCTGAGGACTGTAATGGTTATAAATTTCAGCCCCCTCGTCTGCGCAGTGCCAAGTACCCTTTCTTCCATTCCCTCCACTTCAGTCCTCCAGGGTGACAGGTGACATATCCTTAGTGCAGTTTTCCTAGGGACAGGGTAAGTGCCTCTGCTAAAAGATAGCTGCCCTGTAGTTTGGGCAAGGGCATCATTCCCCGTGGCTCCTGGAAGGAGGCAGCAGCTGGGATACTAGACCTAGAAACGTGCTCAGTCATGATGTCTGGCTGACCACAGCCAGCGGTGGCTTCTGACCTCACCTGTGGAGGAAGAGGACATGTTTGAACCCTTAGAGGTTTCTGCAGACTCCTGCTGAGACGGGAAACAGAGAACTCGCAGGAATTTTCTCCACACTGCTCTGCTGCTCGCTAGAGGAGCAGGGCAGGACCCAGGGTATCCTCACCTGACACAGGATGGGGCTTTACTGAAAAGAGCTGTGGCCCCATCATTCCCCAGACATCCCAGATGAGGACATTGTGGTGTAGGGCCTTCAGGCTGGAGCCATGTCCAATCAGTTGCCCAGAAGGGAGGTGGCAAAGTGAGCAGAGAACTGCTGTCAGCCCTGGAAAAGCTTTCCCTCTCCTGAGCTGGTGTAGCAACAGGCAAAATGAAGATCTAGCTAGTTGCAGAAAAGAGACATGGGAATGGAGATGTCACAGAAAGAAATGAAATCTTTTAGTAGGCACAGAGGAGAGGGGAGCCTTCCCAAAATAAACCTGGTTGCTGCACCTTTGCAGTTAAGGAACCCATCACATCATAGGGAGCCACCAAAGTGAAACTCAGTCTTGGATTGCTTCCCCTTGCTGTGTGAGTAAAGTTCAAATGTCTCCATGCTCCCAAGCTCCTACAGAGAGCCTGGGAAGAGGAATGCCACGGCTGCTCTTGAATATGGGCTGCGGAAAGCCACAGGCACTTTCAGTGGATGCCTTAACTCACAATACTGCAACAAGGTTCGGTACAGCTGTGGGAATTAGGCAGCGTGGATCAACTCTGAAGATGTAACCTAACAAACCAACACAATAATTTCTGATCCTTTTTGTACAATGAGTGTGAAGAAGGTTTAGCGGCTGCTTTTTTACGAGTGCCTTAGCTCTCGTCAGTGCCAGCTTTACACAATTTTATATAAACTCCTCATGTTAACAGCCTGTGATATAAGCTTCGTGATTTCAAGTTCCTTTCATCGGTTGTAACACTGGAAAGAAAACTGATGGTCAAATCTATCTTGCATCAAGAAGGTGGGTCTTCACCAAAAAAAAACCCTGAAGATCAGCAGACTCACAAAATTACATGCACTGCAGGAACAGGGTTTTGCTGCCTTTTTCTCCCTCTTCAGGATCTTGAATGGTTACGGTGACTGCTTTCAATGTGGCACGTTCCTGACAAAGGAATGGCTAGGACTGTAGGTACTGACCTCTAAAGAGCAGCAAAACCACCCTAACCACTCTAAGAAAGCGATCCCAACTATCGTGCTTCTCTGGGTTTTTCAAAAATAAGGTCTTCCTGCCAGAGACGTGATGGAACTCAGCTGGTGAGGTCAGCCCTCTGCCCTTTTTTCCCTAATGCTGGTAATCCTCTTGTGTCCCACTAGAGCAAAGAGCTTGCCAGTTATGCCAGTAGGAAAGCACAGAGCAGCTCTGCCCACCACTGGTGAAGCACAGAGGGAAACGACAGAACTTCTTGTTCCTGTTGCACAGGACCATTAAATCTGTTTTTTGAAGCAAAAGACTGTAGCGAGTCTCTGACCTGCCGTATGTGTCACACGTGTCTGCCAGAAGGAAATGACAGGTCCGTCCCTTTCTACTTTGAAACGCCACTGGGGCAGACAACAGAAAACACTTGAGGGGGGCAGTCCTCTGTGTGTGGAGAGGACAGGGGGTGGGGGAGAGTGTCCTCAACGTGACAGAGTAACTGCTTCAGCCCCAAGTTAGGCTTTGCTCCCTGTGTGGCTTCCTGTGCACAGCAGCTCAATTAAGAGTTCCACTCCCCTTCCCCTCCCAGACATCACAGCACACTATATAGCAGAAAAGAACAAAACAAGTGTCACCAGTTACCGAGCCAGGCTCCCTCAAACCTAAAAACCCTCGCAAAGCTCTGTGTTTGTCACGCCCCATACAGTCTATGCTGAATGGGTTTGAGTAGTGCTTGGCCCTTCTCCACACCAAAACGGGTTTAGATAGTCTGTTGAGGACATCTCTTGCAATGAAGGAGCCTGATCCTCACCCTTGCCTGTAGGGCAGGCCAGCGCAGATAACAGGGACTGCCATGTTAGCACCTGGGCGTT
Organism: Psophia crepitans; assembly: GCA_013399095.1. Lineage (NCBI taxonomy): Eukaryota > Metazoa > Chordata > Aves > Gruiformes > Psophiidae > Psophia > Psophia crepitans. The sequence continues at coordinate 83,596 of VWZZ01000292.1, read as the reverse complement.
ATCAGCACTGCCCAGCCGAGCTACGCGCTGGAAATCTTCAAAGAAAAATCGCAGTGGTGCCTCAAGCACGCTGTTCCCTGGCTTTGTTGCGTGTCCCCTGCAGACGGGGCTGCGCTGATGCAGAAGGTGGCTCCTTAGGGAAGATAATATATAAAGTGTTTAGCAAGAGCTGTGTTTAGCTGAGAGAAATACCAAAAGTCCTCTTTCATCATTTGAGGTTTTGCCAATGTTGTAATCGCCTTTCTATCTCCCGTGCCCCTCCTAAAAATAAATGTATTTTTTTTGCCTCTGTCACTTAAAAAACTGTTTGAAAAACTAGTGAATCTGGCCTGACGTGAGGGAACCAAGCACCATCGCTCCCATTTCGGATGAATGGGAAAAGAGGCAAGAAGAGGTGAGCTGCCTTGCCCAAGAGGGTGCTACGCAGGAGAGGGCTTGGACTTAAATGCCTGGGAAGCCCTGTCCACCAGCTGTGTGCCCACCCAGAGACAAGAGCTCTGACTCTCCTGAAGAACGGAAGACGCAGCATGGAAAAAAGGCACAGGAAACCTTCTGGGGGTGCAGTACTCGTTTACCTCACCGAAACACGGGTTCTCGGATCCTCTTTCCTGAATGAAAATGCTCTATTGATAATAAAAGTGAGACCACCCAACCCACGTGGAACGGGGGGACACATCACTTGGGGTCCAAATCACAGTTGCTGCTGCATGGATTGGGTAGGAGTCAAGCCCAAGGAACCCGCTAATCCTGTACGGTTTGCTCATTTTCCTTAAGTCCCCAATTTTACTTAATTTTTAAAAGCTCCTTTCAAAACGATACCTTTTACAATGTAACTCTCTTTCTCACCTCAGAGACTAAAAAAAGTAAATGGCAGTCCTTCCTCGTTCCCCTTTCGCAGATGTAATTTCTCCCCACGCTGTCCCCCTACTTTCCAAATCCGGACTAAAACCCACAAAATATTCTGAGGTGCATGGCAGAGGCTGGGGTGGGGGGGAACAGACATTTATCTGAACCTCAGCAAGGACATATTTCGAGCTGCCTTTAGTGAGAAATTGCTTTGCAAGGTGGAGCTAATGCAGATCGAGGAACCAGTCACAAGCTAGTGGAAATAAAAGTTTTCTTTACCTCCATGTCCCGCAAGAGAGAGGTGTCCTCAGGGCAGTCTTGCTTCCCCACCCCTTTCCCTCTTATCTGTGGGAAAACTTCAGCCGAGCCAGAGCAAAATCACGCCGCTGTGGAGGGTATGTAATATCCGAGCTCCCGCTCAGCTCGAAAACTGACAGAGCCCAGCGAGTGGCCCTGCGCTACGAACAAGGAAGAAGGGCGGGTGGGTGAGAGGAAGGGAGGGAGGGGAGAGGAGGGGGAGGCAAAGCAATCAGAGTTTAAATTTAGACACAAATCTAAACAGATACTGTCCTTCCCGGAGTGCTGGGCTCGTGAGACAACAAGGAGCAAACTCTGCTGCTGCGCCCAAACTCAGGGACACCATGTGTGCATTTGTCCTTTCTTTCTCCCCTTCGTATTTTCTATCACCTTATCTTTATTTTTTTTTCCCTCCCCTGCCCTGTCGTGCCTCTCTTTCTCTCCGTCGCTTGCAGTTGTTCCCCCGGTGTCTCTGCCTGGACCTCTCCCCTGTCCGCGCTTCCCTCTCCAAGTGCAGGGTCTCTTCCTTGCTGTTTATTTGGGAGGAGGATCTATTTTTCCTCTAACTGCAGCTTCCCTTCTCTCTTCCTTCACACTTTCATGTCACTTCAGCCAGCAGCGGACCGTCCTTAAAGCGGTTGGAGGGGCAGCAGGGGAGCGGCGTGAGGGCGATGGTTGCGTTTGAACAGAACGTCAGGCTTTGGTGTCCCGGTGCATGGCTGGGACTCTGAGGATGACAGTAATATCGGCGGTACTGCCGTGACGCTGGGTGATTCCCCAGTGAGAGATCAGGGCTCCACTGTGAAGGGTGCTGCAGAAATGTGGGCACAAGCGGAGGGACCCCATGCAAGGTGTCACTGGCTAGCTGTAAAGCAGGACTAGCTCTTTCCACCCTGAACTCATGTCTCAGGCTACCAGGTCAGAAGGTGCAGGATGTTCTTCCCTCCCTTCACTGGAAATTAGAAGCTTCCGTGGTGGTAGAAAAATTCAGATGGGAAAAAACAAGCCTCAGGAATGTTTTGCTACAGTTTCCCTTTCCATTCAGATCCCGGCGTTGTAAATGAGACATCTCTTTTAGCAACTGTGTGCATGTGCTCCTTCTCAAGAATTTCAGTCCCCACCTCTCGAGAGCAGGGTGGTGCAGAGGAATTTGGAAACACTCCCTTTGTCTTCTGCTGACTTCCTTGCCTTGCATGCAGCTGCAAAGTGACGCAATGTCACGCCGTCATTTTGGGATGATACCTCAGGGGCAGAAGAGGGTTAAAGCATCTTTTCTGAAAGGGCTGCATGCTTTCCCTTTGCAGTGCTTCACAAGCCCCTGCTGGCTATGGAGGAGAACACCCCGGAACAGATTTAAATGTGACCATAGTGTTATCCCAGATTACTGTTACCATTAAATCGTCTCAACATAGTTGTTCTCACAGTTAACTGCTGCTGTACTGCATGCTGTAGGACCCCTGTGGAATTAGCAGATTTAAATCATGACCTCACTGTCTCCCAGGTTCAATGTACAATGGCTACTCAGTCCAGAGCCAAAAGAATGATAGGCTGAGTTGCAGCAATATGGAGATTGGGCAAGAGGACCAATTAATCTTCTGTTGCTGAAACCCTAGATTAGTTGAAACCCCTCTACTGTAAGCAACCAGAAGATGCTGCAGCTATACGAAAATAGGCTGAAATCTAAAGGAAATAAAAAACCAAAAATCCTTCTTGATCAGAAATCCTGTGGATTTCTTAAAGTCCTGACAATGGTACATCGGGACGGGGGCTAGGAACTGAGCCGATCAGAAGCAGGGCGAGGCAGGGAGGGCAGGATGCTTCAGCTGCCCACGCTTCGCCTGCTGTCGGGACAGAGGGAGGATTTCACGCTCGGGGATTTCATGGTGGGCATTGGTCACAAGTGTTGTTTTCAAGATGTCTGCCATGTAACAGACCATCAAAATCACATACCTCCAATGGTTGCTTAATGCCAGGCTGAGGTGCTTAATGCCTTTTTTCCCTCAGCCTTCAATAGTGAGACCAGTTCTCTGAGTACCCGAGCCTCTGAGCTGGAAGACAGGGACGAGAAGCAGAACTAAGCCCCCATAATGCAAGGAGAAATTGTTAGCGACCTGGTACACCACTTAGATGCACAGAAGTCTATGGGCCTGGATGAGATCCACCCAAGAGTACTGAGGGAGCTGGCAGAAGTACTCACCAAGTGCTGATCATTTATCAGCAGTCCTGGCTGACTGGGGAGGTCCCAGTTGGCTGAAGGTCAGCCAATGTGACACCCATCCACAAGAAGGGCCAGAAGGAGGATCCAGGGAACTATAGGCCTGTCAGCCTGACCTTGGCTCTGGAGAAGGTTATGGAGCAGATCATCTTGAGTGCCATCCCATGGCATGTACAGGACAACCAGGTGATCAGGTGCAGTCAGCCTGGGTTCATGAAAGGCAGGTCCTGCTTGACTGACCTGATTTCCTTCTATGAGAAGGTGATCCACTTAGTGGGTGAGGGAAAGGCTGTGGATACTGTCTACCTGGACTTCAGTAAAGCGTTTGACACCATTTCCCACAACATTGCCCGGAGAAACTGGTTGCTTATAGCTTGGATGGGCGTACACTTCACTGGGTAAAAAAAATGGCTGGATGGCCCAAAGAGTTTTGATGAATGGAATTACATCCAGTTGGTGGCTGCTCACAAGTGATGTTCCCCAGGGCTCAGTATGGGGGTCAGTTCTGTTTAATGTCTTTATCAATGATGTGGACGAGGGGATCAGGTGCATCCTCGGTAAGCTTGTGAAGGACACCAAGTTGTGCAAGAGTGTTGATCCACTTGAGGGTAGGAAGGCTCTGCAGAGGGATCTGGACAGGGTGGATTGATGGACTGAGGCCAACCATATAAGATTCAACAGGGCCAAGTGCCGGGTCCTGCACTTGGGTCACAACAACCCCAGGCAATGCTGCAGGCTTGGGGCAGGGTGGCTGGAAAGCTGTGCAGAGGAAAAGGACCTGGGGGTGTTGGTGAGCAGCCAGCTGAACATGAGCCAGCAGTGTGCCCAGGTGGCCAAGAAGGCCAAGAGCATCCTGGCCTGTATCAGGAATAGTGTGGCCAGCAGGAACAGGGAGGTGACTGTACTCAGCCCTGGTGAGGCCGCACCTTGAGTACTGTGTTCAGTTTTGGGCCCCTCACTACAAAAAAGACTCCGAGGTGCTGGAGCGTGTCCAGAGAAGGGCAACGAAACTGGTGAAGGGGCTGGAGCACAGGTCTTATGAGGAGCGGCTGAGGGAACTGGGCTTGTTTAGTCTGGAGAAGAGTAGGCTCAGGGGAGACCTTATTGCCCTCTACAACGACCTGAAAGGAGGTTGTAGCCAGGTGGATGTTGGTCTCTTCTCCCAAGTAACAAGCAATAGGACAAGAGGAAATGGCCTCAAGTTGTGCCAGGGAAGGTTTAGGAAAGGAAAAGTTTCTTCACCAAAAGGGCTGTCAAGCACTGGAACAGGTTGCTCAGGGATGTGGTTAAGTCACCACCCCTGGAGGTATTTAAAAGACCTGTGGATGTGGTGCTTAGGGACATGGTTTAGTGTTTGTACTTGGCAGTGCTAGGTTAATGGCTGGACTTGATCATCTCAAAGGTTGTCTCCAACCAAAATGACTCTATGATTCTATGCCGCTTAGGGTCCATTTCAGTATCTTCTTTCTCCTTTCAGGGGTTGTGCTCTGTGGAGGAAGCTGTTTGGTCTTGGTCTACAGAAAAGGAAACTGCTAGGCAGAGATAGTATCGCTTTACCAGTACTAATAAAGTAAAGGTAGTTGCAGCTGCCCCACCACAATTCCTCACTCTATTTATTTCTGCTCCAAAGTATCTTGCCACAAGGCAAATCTTTTCTGCCAGCAGGATTCCCAAATGCCATTGCTCTGAGCACTGTACACAGTTTATTAACGCTAAATCTTTCTTCCTGAAGGAGCAAGGAGAGAACGCACAGAAGTATGGTACATGTTTTTCTCCAGACAGGAAGACATGAGGTGTGGATTTGCTCTAGACTTTCTTGTTTCTGGACTGAAAAACACTAGAAAATCTGAAACAAACAACCCACATGCTTTACCTGCAAGAACCTTGTGACAGACATTATTAAAGGAGGTTATAGTGAGGAACCGGCCGTTTTCCATGGTGTGTACGTACAAGTATGAATGTAAGGTTTTTCAGAATACGACTCTTTGCACCGCTGTGCGTAACTCTGTTTACAGACCTCCTGGGATGTAGCAATGTCTCTGAGGCGAACTTCTTTGTATATATAAAAAAAAAAAAGGTTTCTACATCTGTTCTGCTCAGGAGGGAATAAAAGCCAGTGATCACAAATGCCATTAAAACAGACTCAAGGGGGAAATTTCATTTGAGGGAGGAAATGTTGTGCTTTTGGACCCCTCCATTTTGCAGCTTCCCAGATGATCCTTTCAAGTCGCGTGAGGCCAAAACAGCACCTTTGCTTCAGGCCAAACGGCTGGGGCTCCTGCCACGAGCAGCACATAGGGGAGAGGTGAAAAGAAACCCTTCATCCCGGCACGCCTGCAAAAGAGGTAGCGTAACTAGTTCTGCCATGCTGGGAAACACCATACGTACTGTTTGCTGGCCTCTTACATTCTGGCTGTGAAGGAGGGACATGGGGCCTCCACAGGGTGCTGGGCGAACAGACGGGAGGTGCAAGGCAGTGCTTTGTTCAGAGACCACTCGGGAAAGCAAGCTTCTGGGGGCATCTGCAGGGCTGACTCAAATATTTGTGCCCACAGAGCTATCTCATTCGGGTGTGTCTGTGTGGGTGCCGAATCTGGGAAGGTATGTTCGCGGGTGGCTGGTGGACAAGCAAAGGGTGGAGGGAGCTGTGGGTCCCTGCAAGACAGCCTGAATCTCTGTACTTTGTTAAGGCATTTCGTGTAGGATTTAGCAGAGCTCGCCTGTTCCGTGCCAGCATCTGAGTTTGTTCCGCCCACCTATCTGCCTGGATTTGGCTCCTGCTATCCACATCATTTTCCAGGATTCATACTATTAACCAGCAGCTGTTGCCAGGTTGCGTTTTTGACCCCCTGAAAATGGGGTCTCAACCTTTCCTGTTCCCTCTCAAGCAACTGAAAAAAAAGAGGGATAGGGTAACCACTAAAAAAAAAAAAACAAAACAAAAAAACACTTGCATTTCAAAGATCAATCAACTCTAAAAGCCAACATCCTGTTCTGGGTTGGGTTTACACAGCAGCTCCTCTGACAATGGCAAGCTCACAGGAAGTGAACGTGAACAGCGTTTTCTATGGGAAAGTTGCTTTTTGAACCCACCATTCGGCTGCGTTCTGAAGTTATCTGCTCGCACCGACCCTGCCCTCGCCCCTCATCATTAAACTGACGCCGCAGATGCTGAGCCTCACCCTCCTCTTCAGGGAGTTATCAGCAGGAAATGAAGTCAGCTGGAATGCTTTGTACCATCGACATATTTTTTTGCTCCGATTCTGCAGCTGCAGCGAAGCACGTCTGAGAGCACACACGCGCGCACACACGCTCACGTGCCAGCGCCCGCCATGCGCGTACACGCGGATTCGCATGCCAGGCACTGTGCGCCCCTGGGAAATGATGTGAAAGGGAAAGTCCCATTACCAAAGATGTTTGAACTACACGAAAGGACGGTTATAAGTGACTCTCGCTAAGCTGTATTGGACAGTGGGTGCGAGACTGTGTGTTGCGCAGTGGCCACATAAAGAAGTCGGTGATGGAGACTAACTGAAAGATTGAGTCACTTCACGTGTTCCTGACTGTCAGCCTGAGCACAAGTGCTAACGCCATGGTTCAGATTAACCAGGCGCCTTAACTCCCAGGCTCCGGGCAAAAGCCTGTCCCTAAGAGGAGTGAAGTTAGGAAAATGCTATATAGGAAAATGCAGGGAGAGTTTCACCTGCAATGCTTTGCCAGAGTGGCTCTGCTCTTAGGAATGAGGTCACACCAAGGGGTGTGACCATTCATGCCTGGGGCTGGTGCGTGCTGGTGCAGGTAGCTAGTGTCACCTCTTGCAGCACTCGAATTTCTTTGGAGAGCTCTTTTTGCCTTGCTGACGCCCATGACCTCAGGGAACAAAGTGAGCAGGGGGATTAAGAGGCATGGCTGCATCCCGTTGTGTTCATATGGTGATGGGATAAATATTATCAGCGTCAGGCATTGACAGCTTGCTTCTAGACTGAACAATTCCTGCAGCAGTTACTAGTTTTAATACAGAACAAGGCTTAATATAAACAAACAAAAAATTACAGTCAGAACATGGGTGCTGCCACAATTCCAGCTATCTGTGCTGGATACAACCATGTTTGTGATTATACTGTCCTCAGGACAGTCCTACTGCCCATCTCTCCATGTCCTAGAAAGCGATGTCCCAGCCAGCCCTTGCAACAGCTTCTTAAGCACGCAGCCCAAGCTCTGTCTGAACAGCAAGACTTTCTGACTGAAAATGGAACAGCATTTCTGGTCCCTAACAGGTTGTGGAAGTGTGCATTGCCACTGCCTGCACGGTGGCTGTTAAAAGGTAAAAGGACTTTTAGCTGAATACCAGGCCAGTGCTATAATATATTTTTAAAAATACATCGATGAAAGGGTCGGAAGCGAAATTCCCAACCAAGTTAATTTGGGAACCATGAGGATGAGAACAAATACCTGCATTATGCACAAGCATGCGACACCTTTTTGTGTTCAGCAAAGGTCTGGGTTGTGTGCCACTTCGTAATGGCGGTAGCGCTGCACTGTTTGGCAAGTCAGATATCTCCTCAGGAGGATATCTAACCAACATTTTTAGAAACAATTTGCATGGTGGGTCTCATATGGCACCAAGCGTTGGCACTTCAAAGCACTGAGCACTACAGCTTTTGCCAGAGTTGACTCACAGGTCAGTTGCTTCTGTCAAGCGCAGCGGCAAGTGACTTTAATCACTCTGGCTGTCATCTGGATGCAGAGAGCTGGCCTGGCTCAGAAATCAAGCACTACTCAGAGCGACACTGCACAGCCCACAAGTGTTATCTGGACAGAGAAAGGCTTCTGTTCACGGACAGACTGCATGATCTAGACAGGAAGCCTGGCCCAGCGCGTAGCTAGACTGTGCGTCTCAGGAGAAACCTTGCCCAGCCCACCCAACAACCATGCTACCTAAAGGGAGAGCCAGCTATGAAGAGGGCAGACAGAGCATGATGACACGCTAGCCAGGATGGTGACCTTGCCCACTTTCTAACTAAAATTCACCTTGTCTGGAGACAGCCCCCAGATCCAGCCTGAGGTCCGTCGCATGTAAACCACACTGAAATTAAGACTGTTCCATGAACTGGTCAGCCCCTGGAGGGAGTAAACTGGCTCAATCTATGGTGAGATATTAGTGTCTCTTTACTGGGGGTTTTATGTAAATGAGAACGAGTTGAAAAGGAGAACTAGTGGCTAGCAATACTTTCTTGACCTTGTTATGCAAGGATGCTGGGAGCCCCTAGACATATTGCACCACAGCAGAGAGAATCCTTCTCCTTTCTCTGAGATCTAGCGAGGAAGTGAGAGAGCCTGGAGGTCTACTTCAGATAACACATCCTTTCAGAGCAAGCTGAAAGACTTACAGTCCTTATCCCTCACCCAACAGGTTCACTCCATGCTACCCATCCAAGAAAGAGGGGATCAAAACAAGCCCCCTTCATTCAGTGCAATGTGTAAGACAAGTTTACACAGTGGTGTGCGCTGCTGCCCGCTGCAGAGACTACTCAGCCTAATAAATCCTGTTCTCAGTAGCCGAGAGCCGATGCTATCTGCTTCCATAAATCCTGTTGAGTGCTGAATTGCCACTAGACTCATCAGCTCAAACCCTGCAGGAGGCTGGAGTTGGGCAGCAGCACCCCTTGGCGGCTGCAGACCGGACAGCTGCAGACATGCCACAGGGCTGGAGGAGTGAGGACAACTTGGCAGGCTTTGGATGGGTTGTTTTCTCTTGGCCCCTAAGATCTGGCTGTCTAGTTCCGGTGGTGGCAGGGGGAGTGTGGCATGATCTTCCACGCTCTCGGTGAGGTTCACTTTGACTCTCCTGCCGCAGGGGCTGCACATCTCCAGTAATGAGCACCCTTTCTGGCGAATGAGGGACAGCCACGTTCACAAATAAAGACATCTAAACCCCAGAACATAAAAGCTTTCCCCCTTTCTGCATTTCCTTCTTCTGAAACAAAATAAATGACAAATGAATTGCCAGCTCTGCTTCCCACACCCCCTTTACTTTCTTTCCTTTCTATCCTTTTTTTTCCCATGGCACTTCTTGTTACTTCCACAAACTCTCTACAGCATCTCTTCTTTCCTGTGCTGACCCCACCAATCACCTCCTGTCTGCTCCCTGTCACGGTCTCCTTCCCAGTAAAATCTTTCATACATTCGCCCCCAAGCCTCCGTCTGCCACTCATCCCTTCCCTTGAGTGCATCAAGTAAATACTGACACACACCCAGGCTCCGAGGACAAGACTGCTTGGAAACAGAAACGCGCCATTTCTGTGTATGCACACACGGTGGGGGGGAGAGGAAAGAGGAAGCTACAAAGTCTCTGTTTTAGTTAGCAAAATCTCTAATGAAGAGTTGGATTTTGTCTTCCTCATCTCCTTCTCTTTCCTAAGCTGTTTCCTCTAGACCATTCGTGTCCCTTTCTTCCATACCCTTTCCTCTCCCGTAAAACAGCTCCTGGCTTTTTCCCTTCCACAAGTTCCACACCCGCCCCTCACTAAATGCGTTGCATAAACCTCCATCCGCAAAGACAACATGTCGCACAGCCTCTTCTCTCTTCAGTCCCTCCTGCTCTTGCTCTGTTTTCCTCCTCGGCGCTCTGCCCTGGCGCGTCCCTTGTCTCGTGTGACAACCGGGGCTGCTCACGTTGCCTCTGCGCCCGGGGCAGCGGCTGCTCCCCAGCTTGGCTGCCCCCCCCCCCGAGCTGAGCGGCCGTACTTCGGGGGTTCAGAGAAGCCATTTGGTTTATTGATGATGATGATGATGGTGATGATGCTTTCCAGTTATAACACAACACGGGCTTCTCCTGAGCGGCAGCTCCGTGCGTGGGTGTCCCGGTGGGCGGGGGGAAATGCTTTTGTTCTGCCTGTACACAACCAGGGTGCGGCACGTAGGTGGTGGGAATGGCTTACGGTGTATTTTCCCACCTGAAATCGGTGCAACAAAACGATTTGCCCGGCCTGCTGTAAGCTACAGCAGGGGCCTGACGGCAGTGCCACCCAGCTAACGCGGGGCTGGCCGAGCTGCGCACGTAGCGCGGGTAAGACTGAAGTGGGGCAATGGAAACCTCCCTTTTACGAAAAGCTGAACCCAGTCAGTATTACCGCAGCTAAAACCACGTCTTTCTGCAGATCTTTGCAAGGCGGCCGAGCACCAGGCCACGAGCGGAACCCAGCGCCCCTGGGTGCCTGCCCCGCGCGCCGGAGGCCGCCCTGGCCAAACCGGCTCTCGCAGAGGGGACGGCTCTGGCACCCGGCCCGCAGCTTCCCGGCACCAAGGCTTCGCCCGCGCCCAGCGCCACACCGCCCGTGAGCTCCACAGCCCCACCGGCCTCAGGCAGACCCCGCCGGCTGCCACCAAGCCACAGGGTGCTCCTCGGGGGAGGCGGGACACAACCCGCCCCGCGGACCCCACGGGCTGCTTCCCCCGGCCAGGCGAACCGGGGGCGCTGCCGGGGGACGGGCGCTGCT
>VWZZ01000292.1:3320-70289 GCA_013399095.1 Psophia crepitans | reverse complement strand
GCGCGGCGGGGCCCCCCCCCCCCGTCCCGCCCCCGCCGGAGGAGGCGGCGCGCATGGCGCGCTTCGTGCTGCACAACTGCGACTGGGGGGCGCTGGCCACGCTCTCGGCGCAGAAGGGGCTGCGCGGCCGCCCCTTCGCCAACATCTTCTCCCTCAGCGACGGGCCCCCCGGGCCCTCCGGCGGCAGCGGCGTCCCCTACCTTTACCTGACCGACATGGAGATCTCCGTGCAGGACCTGGAGGTGAGCGGCGGGGGAAGGGGGGATGCCCCCGCCAAACCGGCCCTAACACGCGGCTCTTGTCTGCACGCCCCGAGTGCGCGCGGTGACCGCCGTGAGGGAGGCTTGAAGCCTACAAGCCTGCAGGTTGCTCGTCCCATGTCACGCTGCTCTTGGCCGCCTGCGCTTTGTCACCACCATGGCCAGCGGCGGGTGGGATTTCTTCCCCAGGAGCCGGGGCTGGCACCTGCGTTTTCGGGAGGCGACGTGGTGGTGCTGACTGCCTGTTCCAGGGGTGTCACCTCACCTGTGAGCCCTGGGGACCAGTACTCGCCCTTGAACGTTTCAACGTGAAGCGGCGCTGTCTGTGTCGACGCTCCGTAGGCCTCCTATGGTGCTCCTGCTGATGGTGGTCTGACAACTTGCTGAGCAGGGCTCTGGCAGAGGAGGTGGCCTAAGCGTCCGGACCAGGAAAATGAGGGGACAAGGAATATTTAAACAGTCAGAATTGCACCAAAAAAATGTCAAAAAGACAGGAAATTGGCAGCATGGGGCTTGAGCAGGGAGGACTCCTGCCCAGGCTGCTGAAGGAATAGTTACTACACCTCTGGAGCTCACCATGAGGGCAAGCGCGCAGCGAAAGGCAGCAGAGCGGCACGCGGAGGCTCTGGGTGATGGGCCTTGTCTCGCATCTTTTGCTTGGCTGCGGTCGGGAAGGTTGGCTAAAAGGTTAGGGAAATAGCAATCGTACAGTATTAGTTAAACAGAAAACTTAAATAATTCAAGTTTTTCAGACTTTTCAGAACTTTTTTGTTCGTTCACTGTCAAGTTTTGGGTTGTTACATTAAAACAGATAAATTGTGTTTCTTAAGAGCTGTAGGGAGCCTGATTTATCTTGTGTAGTATCTCCTTCTCCGACCCACCTACAGCCTTCTGTTTTGAGAATCACATAAAAATCGTGGCATAAACTGTTACTGGACGTTTTCCTCCAGAAGGCTCCCCAGCAGACACGTCTTCTGCTGTCACGGGGCAGGGAGGTTTCACTGTGGCAGTCACGTGTAAGGCTGAGGTCTGGTACGAGGTAGTGCTGAATAATCATGAGTCAGCCTGTTCGGAGTTAAGCAACTTCTTATCTGTCAGGTGGTTGCTCCTGGTTCATCAGTTCGGTGGTAGTCTGAGGGGTTTATTTTTGACATGAGCTCTTTTAATGTGATTTCTTGAAGCACGTGAACTTTTTTGCTGGGAGATAACAAACTTCAGTATGTGACGTTCTGCAGTAGGCACTCCTTGTTTGCACTAGCGCTTTTAAAGCTGTGTTCACCAAATTAGTTTTAGAAAAACGATCGGATACAGATTTTTTGATTCTTCAGGTCAGGTGTCTTGCTTAAATACTCAGAATTTTTTAAACCTCACTTCTAAAATTCTCCTTGAACATCAAAAGAGCTGACCAGGTTGGGGGCAGCTAGGAGGCTTGTTTTGATGGAGGGGGTTGTTTGTTTTTATTTTAAATGATTTTCTCAACAGTTGTGAAACTCAGTTGGTTACCTTTCTGTAACCTTCTGTTCTTCCACCACAGTTAACTTCATTAAGTTTGCTGTGTGTCCCTGTCTTCTGTACTGTCCCGTATGTCTGTAAATTGGAATATATCATTATTTGAATGTGAAATAGCTAGGCTGTACATTGAATTCAGAGTTTTAAGGACTGCTGTTTTGTGAGATTTGTGTTCTATCCTAACAGACTTCAGCATGCTTCTGAGCTGGGCTTTCTTTCAGATTCAGAGCTCATCTAAGTTGGTCTTTCAGATAGAGTTAGGAAAAGATGATGTTGAGTTTTACTCAGCTCAGTATTACTGGTAAAAAAGAGCAATGTACCAAATGCTGAAAATAGGGTGGGTATGACCTTTTACTTGCAAAAGTATGTAAAGCTCTTTTCTTACTACTTGCATTTCAGATCAATGCAAATGCTTCCTTAACCGTGTCTTTGGCACAGACTCCTTACTGCAAGAAGCACAGATATGATCCCCAGAATCCCCTCTGTGCCCACATAATCTTCTGTGGGAGCGTTGTAAAGGTAAGCAGCTGAAAGTTGACGCCAGACAAGACTGTGTGCAGTGCATTACCTGGTGACGTTGCTGCCAGGGCAGTATGTTTTTCGTGCACTGGTACTTTGGTGTCCCATAAAAGGCATTTAGAACTGCACATGTTATCCACTGAAGATCTTAATCTCATTGCTGAGAATAATGATTGAGGGTGAGCATTAATCATCATTATTCTCTCTTATGTGATAGTCTTAAGTTCTTATTTGGTGTTTTCACGCCTCAGATATTTGCACATTACACTCCAGCAATCCTTTAATTGCTGTCCTGAGTTTCTCATCAGTAATGGAATTATTATAATTAGTTCCTCTTGTACTACACCCAGAGCTCTAAGTTGTTGATTTAACCCTTTAAATATTTGCATGTTGTATGTTAAGTGTTGTCACACATTTCAGCTTCCCTTCTGTTGCAGATTCTGTTGTATCACCCTATTTGTGTGTGTGTGTTTGTGTGCATCTGAACACGTGGGTCTGTTTGAGTGAGCAGGTGCAGAGGAGGTAAAAAAACCACCTAAAACATTGCATTGTAGTAAGAATCCATACTTCTCTGGTTTGTGATTTGTTGAAAAATTTATTCCTATGTTGATGAAGTACTTCTTGCTCATGCTTACTTTAAAAGCACCCTTTTGATTTAATATTAAAATCAACTATGTTGGAGTTTTTCGCTCTCTCATATAGAGTTGTAGACCACACTACGGATGAGCGGACTCTGCCACAGTAATGAGTCTTTTGGGACAAGACATGGCTAAACTGAGAAGAGCACGCTGCAGTCAGCAGTCATTGTTTTGCTTTTTGTTTGGGGTTGGTTTTTTTAGGTAAAATTTGTCTTTACATGACTGTCTCTTACTGTAGTATTTTTCTGGTTATTGTTTAGGTGAATGATTCAGAAGCAGGCTTAGCAAAAAAAGCATTATTCAGTCGCCACCCTGAAATGGAAAGCTGGCCTAAGGATCATAACTGGTTCTTTGCCAAATTCAACATCACCAATATTTGGGTCCTGGACTACTTTGGTGGATTGAAAATTGTGACACCAGAGGAATATTACAATGTCAAGCCTTAGTAAGTACTTAAGTTTTGCATGCTTAACTCTCACTATATTTGGAATCCATAAAACTTCTCCTTATTATTAACAGTATATGTTACCTGTCTCTGGTTTTATACACATTTGTGTCTCTTCCCCAAGTAGTCTACTGGATGCAGTGTCTGGAATACTAAGATACGTTTGCGTAGGGGATCCACCTACTTAACATTATCAAGTATACTATCTATACAATTATCTGTGGTCAACTGCACTTGCACCTCAGCTTAAATATGGTTTCTTGGGAGGAAGGAATTCCTATAGAGCGGGCATGGTCACTGTCCTCTGAATTAATTGTAAGACAGGTGATATGTTGGTCTATATAGTTAAAAGTAGTGAGACTATTCAGCATTTATGCAGCTGTATTAATGGGATTGCAGCAATATTGCTGACTATTTTCAAAACAAAATTGCTTTTGAATCTGTTGTTACGGTATTGAATGGTAGACAAATTGTGTTCTATTGTTTACTTAAAACTAAGTCTTCAAAACTTCTCAAATACATTTTATCCCAGTCAACACTTATGCATTCAGTTTCACTCTTATTCTTACTCCTTGTAGGTGGAAGAAGATCCTTGGTGATGCTGAAACACAGATGAATTACTTTGGCTGTTTCATGATTTAATTTTTTTGTATGTATTGCAGAGCTGACTTCATAAGGCAAAAAATCAGACACCTTGTACTGGGTCAGGCTGAGCTGGAGTTAATCTCCCCGTAGCAGCCCTTACAGCGCTGTGCATTGGTAGCAGCAAGGTGCTGATAACACCAGTGTTTTGGCTACTGCCGAGCAGTGCCGGCACACACCAAGGCTGTGTCTTCACCCCTTCTTCCACCCCCTCAGCAGTAGGCTGGGGGTGGGCAAGATCCTGGGAGGGGACACAGCCAGGGCAGCTGACCCAGACTGGCCAAACGGATATTCCATACCATATGACGTCTGCTCAGCAATGGGAAGCTGAGGGAGAGGGGGAGGAATGGAAGGCATTCGTTTTTTCAACGTTTTGCCTTCCGGGGTAACCACTACGCTTTTGGAAGCCCTGCTTCCCAGGGAGTGGCCGGACATCACCTGCTAGTGGGAAGTAGAGAATAATCTTTTGGTTTTTTTTGCTTTTCGCTATATTAAAACTGCCTTTGTCTAAACCCACGATTTTGGAGCGGTCTTTTCCATCTTATTTTTTCCCTCTCCCCTCTCTGCCCTGCTGAGGAGGGGAGTGATAGAGCAGCTTAGTGGACGCCTGGCATTTAGCCAAGGTGAAACCACTACACACCTTGCATTGTTAATGAGCTCATAGAACCCTTTTGAAGCAAACGTAAATTCTCACTAACTAGCACACCTTGAATCATGTTGTACTCAAAAACTGTTGTGCATAAGCCATAAGTAAATTTTATTCATTGGACGTGATTCTGGAAAGATGTCTGCCTGCTGACAGTCTTCATTCAGAAAGGCTGTGTTTACTGGAGCTGAAGGATTAGTCCAGTTCTAAACCTTTCAATGCCTTAGTTAAATAATACCTGTTTGTGAGAACTCTCCAATTTGATTTCATTTTTAATACCCATTTAGTTTAGACCTTTACGGCAAAGAACTACCGGAGGGCTCAGCTGACTGTGGAATGGAACAATTGCTTGTATTACAATGAGAAATGACACGCTGAGTTCCCAAATTCTGTTAAGGATTTTCTTCGCACGCTAATACACTCGCTCGTTTGAGCCATTTTTCTGTCTTGCTGCCGATACTGAGTATGCTATAGAATACGATTGTGTTTATGCAAACTTTATGTATACCTCATGGTAAGTTCTTGGTAACTCTTCAGCTGGCAGCGGTTATATGTGCTGACTCTCTTAAAGCAGGGTGGTAATACCTGAAGTATCTGACTTCAGTATAAGAAGAGTAGTGGCTTGTAAATTCAAGGAGAATGTTGTAGAGGGTAAACATTTCCTGATAAAGGTTCTGTAGTCTTCAGCTTTGTTGGTCTGATCAAATGGCAGTGGAACAGGTTGGATTACTCTCAACAGTAGAACTCAGCAGATTTTTTGTTTTGGAAGCCTTACACAGCACTCTCGGGTTCATAACCCGAAAGTGAGAAAGAAGCAAAGCAGTATGACACAGATGATTCATGACCTGTAGAGAATGAAAAGTAATGAAAAGTGTGCGCATAATTAATTCTCTGTTAAAAGAAGCCACACACAACCACAAAAAGAAATTAACACCTTTTTACATCCTCTCTCATCTCCCATGTGCTAAGTTCACAAAGAGCCAAAAGAAATTATGAACAATCAAGTTGCTTTTTACAATGAGCAAATATTACCTATTGACAGAGTAAAGAATGTGAGAATTTAGACTCCTTAGAGCCATATATAGAACAGTGGAATTCAGCATATTAAGCCGTCTCTACATCTTCATGTCATTATTGTATCGCTACTTTTCTCAAATGTTTTCCTTCTCTGGAAGAGAAAAAAAGGTACTTGTTACTGTATCAAACACATTCTGTTCTACTATTTGAAAATTAATTTAGTATTAAAAACCTTACAATGTGGAAACAATTTATGTTGAACAGATAACACTGACATTAAATATGGAATTGGAAAATATTTTTATATAAGACACAACAATTGTGGAAACTCAAATGATCCTCTGGTACAGACTTGATCCTTTCCAAGGGAACACCTGAATGCATTACATGTCACTCCGTAACTTCTGATGTGTGAGACTGATGATGCTGAGCTTTTGTTAAAATTAAAATATTTTTTGACAAGTGGTGTTGAGTGTATTTATTGCATGTTCAAGAATACTCCTCTCCCTCACGCTCTCTTTCACACAAGCACCCTCTCTTTGGAGTTCTTGTTTCATTGTCACTCCAGAGTCTTTCGTGCTGGCTAGAATAAATGGTGAAACACCTCCATTACCCTTGGCTTTCCCTCCTTGGGTGAAACAAGCATCTTTGTGTTTCACTTTCTTTTCTGCACCTAATACTGTGAAATAGAACATAAAATAATAACAGTGCAGTTTCTGAAAATGAAAGCAAGGAAGCCTTTTTTGAGTATTTCTTCCAGCTAGGGCTTATGAATGCGTTCTTGGCAGGCAGGTGTTCAGCCATCCCCAGGAAAGCTGGGTTCTGTCATATGTGTAACGGTTACTTGGGAAGACAAATGCCATCACTCTGAATATCCCCCTTCCTTCTTCTTCCTCCTCAGCTTTATACGCTGAGCATGATGTTACATGGTATGGGATATATCCCATTGGTCAGTTGGGGTCAGCTGTCTGGCTGTGTCCCCTCCCAACTCCTTGTGTACCCCCAGGCCACTGGCTGGTGGGTTGGGGTGAGAAGCAGCAAAGGTCTTGGCATTGTATGACCAATAACTAAAACATTGGTTTGTTATCAACACTGTTTTGGTCACAGATTCAAAACATAGCCACAAACAAACTACTGTGAAAAAAAAAAAACTCTACCCCAGCCAAAACCAGTATGCCACCTTAAAAAATAATAAATTACTTTTATTTGAGGGTTTGGTGCATAATAAAACTTGTTCTGTTTCTGTTTGTCTTGTCCTATTTGATGTCCCCACTAGTACCAGTTCCCAAGTCTTTTCTGACCAGGAGAGGGAGGGATATTTTGGTAACGATCTTCAACAGTTTTGTATCATAGAATCATAGAATGGTTTGGTTGGAAGGGACCACAAGGATCATCTAGTTCCAGCCCCCTGTAATACTACTGCATTTTATTGGAACAATTTTAGATCATCCAAATCTCTTCACATTTGAAATTTGAGAGGCCTCTGGCCAGGTATTTCTTCTGGAAAGTGGTGAACAACAGAATGGTTATACTACACGTACAGAGCTGGATTTGAGTGTTAATCAGGGAACAACTATCTGGAGTTGTACTTGTGTATCTCATTGAACACTTGGACAAAGATTTTTGTATGTAGAAGTGAAATATAAGGCAGACTAGGGTATTAATCATACTAAACATGTTTTTCTCCCTTAGTAATGGGTGTGTAAATGTTAATATCACTAGCTCAAGAAAGTCATCAGCTTTTGTCCCATTTCTCCTCACCTTTTCTTCTCCCTGCCACCTTTGTTGTATTAGGCTCATTCAGGAATTTGCTTGTGAGCATCTTTCCTTTTTCCTAATATCCAGGAGTAATATTGTGGCTTAGAATAGAAGAGGCCGAGTATAAGAAATTAATACAGCTGTAAACAATGTATCAGTGTTTTGACTTCTGACTATGTGTATCCTCTACCATGGCATGTGAGCATATTCTAAATAGTAATGAAGTCACTCTCCACACCCAGGAACTTAAGTATCTCCATTCATAGACAAGAATCTGAGACATAGGATAACCTTAGGTACCTCACTATGTCACAGGATGTTTTTTAGCTGGAATCTGATTGGGAAAATGTAGGGAATCCTGTTCGGAAGATCTTGCGTTTTACGGTGAGCTTAGGCACACCCCTATGACCTGCACAGAGCCTCACAGTGGCCACACCCCATAAAGGGAGTATATAAACCTGTGACGCAGTTTAATAAACACCATTTTGCTCATCCATCATATTGATGTCGTGATCACTTGGCCCCGAGGTGAGAGTCCTCAGGGGTGAGGTGTGTCCTCGGACTCCAGGACCAGTAGTTGAAGTCCCCCGCTGCAGCTCCAAGAACACGGAAAGCAACAGGAAAATCTCAGCCTGTCTCTCTGAACAGTGTAGTCACGTTGTTCCTTTGTCTACTAATCTTGCTCAGTGACGTGTTTGTGTTTCTAATTTTTGATTTTCAACTTCTTTTTGGTGTTAGTGTAAGACTTGGGCCCCGTAGATTCTCGCAACATGCTATGTCATTACAGAATAGAGCTTATGTATATGAGGTGTTAGTTTAATCCTTTATTGAGTTCTATCTGGAATTAATTTCTTAGCTATTTAATGTTGTATCTGTGCTCTTCACAATAAAGTAGAGGTAGCTCAATCAGAGTATTAGATTAATACAAAAAGTATTAACCATAACAAATTAATCATAATGGATGAATTTGTTTTCAACAGGCTGCTCCTGAATACAGCACACTGAATCGAGATTAAAAATCAAATAAACTGTTATATTATTGTTGAACACAAGAGGGTGCCATAGACTTACATTCGGGTTAGTGGTTAACTGTTTCATCCTTAAAATCGGTCATTGAATTCATCATCACTCAAAGATGCTGGAAAAGCATACGACAGGGGGCATGATGCGAGCAAATTCTTTTTCCACAGTGCTTTACATTATGAATGCTTTCCTCCATAAACACAGCAGCCTGCTGGCTGCTAAAAAAGAAGCATTCATCATTTTTTTGTGTTTTGTAATCATTTTGTGCTATGGAGTGCTCAGAAGTAATATCCATGAAAATGATTTAAAGGTTTTTAAATTAAGAAACTGCAGTAGAGGAAATGGAGACAGGTATAGAATGTCTCGGAACATCGACCGGGAGCAACCACCTCCAGACTCAATAGTTTTTATTTCTCTGAATTTACTAACTGTAAGAATCCAAAGCAAAGGTGTTCATTAGCGTGACAGTGCTTTGGCTTAGGTTTATCATTAGCTGAAGTAAAGCACCTGATTCTGATTTGTACTCTCCAACAGCTAATCCTGGATCGACCTGGATTGTTTGAGCACTCCTCAGCCCTGCTCCAGTGGTTTGGGTTGCCTTGACTGTGTGCAGGTGTTTTGGGTGGTGAAGCAGAGCTGGGAGTAGCTTGCTTTGAAGCTTTTCCTGTTTGCTTGGGCGCTGTGCTGGAGCTTGAGCTCTTGCTGCTTGCTTAGCCCCACTGACTTGACCTCAAACCTGCCTCAGCTGTGGTTGACCCTGGTTGCTGTCACCCAACCTGCTCTTCTTGTCCAGGTACTGTGAGGCTGCTGACCCTGCCAGCTCTCCTGATCTGGAAGAGCAGCTGGCCCTTGATGCTCCCTGGCAATTTTATTTTTCCCATTGGGAAGCTTGGTCCATGAGCTGCTTCTGCAAATTCTTGGAGTGGCTCCCAAGGCTTTTTGACTTAAGAACTTTTTTGTCTAGAGGCTTTTTCAGAGTTTTTGTTTTGAATATTACAGTGTAGTAAGAGCAGAGTGTAAGGCTTGTTTGTCCTGGCTGTAGTAGTTAATGTTCTTCATAGCTCAGTTTTCTGTGGAAACAAGATAGATGTAACTGTGTTGTCTGGATACTTGCTTTTGTCAGATTTTTTACTTGGTTTGATTTGGATTTGAAACAGGTAGTATGACCTTGAAACCACAAAGCTCCTATACGTGTTGTGATAACTGGGAGCTCAAGAGAGGAAACAAAACCCAGTTCACATATATGAAAGGTACAAAAGTCACGCTTTTTAAAAACTTGAGCTTCATTAATTGTGCTTGTTGCAGAGCTGCCTGGAGTTGACTGAGACCAAGTACACAGAATCTGAAGCGATGATGTTTTGTATTATTTAATGGATGTTTTCTTTTTCCTCAAAGAACCTGATAGCTGTAGTGACTGTTCTGAATCTTTTTTTTTTTTTTTTCCCTCTAGTTCTCCATATCCTAGACAGAAATGCCTTAACAGTTCCCTACTACTCTTTGCTTCTGATTCCTGCAGCTGTTAGGCTTACTCTTGTACACTGTTTCTCCAGTTTAAACAAAAGAGATGGCATGCTTATGGTGGAAGGTCCAGCAACTTGTTGAGAGAAAGGAGACTCTCCCTCAACCTCAATAACATTGTTGCTGTACCCATACAGGTCTAGAGCTACTTCATATTATTTTTGCTACTGCCCCTGACTCGGGATGTAACCTTACTCATTTTGCACCCATATCTTTTTTTCCCTTATCTATAAAAATGCAAATAGATACCAGTTTGCAGGATTCATGTAAAATGTTTGTAAATCATCTCAGCACCTTTAGATAAGAGGAATGTTGGTTTTTTTTTAAAAAAAAAAACACAAAACCTAACCACAAGATGACTTCTGGTTGCTACAGAGTAACTTGACAAAACTACACAGAGAGTATGTGTATCCGTGTGCAAACATGGAGAAAGACTTTCAAGAAATGCTAGGTAGTATGTATGTAATTACATATGTAAGCATGTATGTTTACATGAAAACATTGAAGATACTTTGTATTTCTATATTGTTTTCTATAATGTTTTATGGAATCTATTGAACACCACCCAGTATTAAAGAGGAACTGTTTCTAGATTCAGATGAGGCAATTAAACAATTGGGATAAGAAATAGAGAAATAACTGCACAAAACCTGCAGTATAGGATTATAAGAACCTCATGTAGGTCTTTCCTGTTGTCATTTAGCCAAAAACAGTTGCCTAATCAAGCGTGAATTGGATTTTTTATTTGTTTTGAATGCTTAAATGAATTTCAGCTCAGATGAGCATTTGGAAAATGCAGAGGAGGTATGTGTTAGGGCTGAAGAGGGGAAGAAAATAAAGGAAATGAAGATACTTGTCGCAGGTTTTAAAATCTGGCTTCACAATGCTTTTATAGTCATGAAAGACATAATGTTACTGATCAGTTATAGTCTGTACAGCCATGCAAGAAAATACTGAAGGAGCTTTATAATTAAAAATAGCATTTTCAGAATGTGTGTTTAATGGTAAAGTTCCACAATTTTTCTACATATGCTGTAATTTAATTAGGGGAATTCACCTGCCATTAACAGGTGAAAATGTTAACGATGTGATAGAATAGCTCAACTAGTCTAAAGGAAAAGCAGCATTGTGCTTCCTTCTTAAGATATGGCATAAGCAGTGGTCTCTTCAGTGCATTAAAAAAAATAATCCAGGCTTCACTGGGAAAAAAATTGGACATTACATATTCAGTAGTCTCAAAACTGAATATTCAGAGAGGATGCATTTCAAGCTTCTACGAACACCTCCTTTCTAGGTTTCCAAAACCCGTGTTGCACTGAACACTTTAAGACCATAGCGGGAATGGCGACTACTAGTCACAAGACCACAAATAATAAAAAAGAATTGTTTCTTACAGCACATCAGGACCCATTTATCATCTCCCATAGGAAACACACTGGTGGCCGTCTTTGTCTCTACAGCGCTGTGCAGGGGTCTCTTTTTCTTTTTCTTTTTCCCCTCTCACTGGATGCGGCAGGGTTTCTATTTGCCCAATGCACCTGCAAGAAGTAGTGACTGTCAGAGTGTTTTTTCCTTGGAAAAGCAGTACTTTCACATGCAGAGGGGAGCGGTTTTAGCAAGACCAACTTCTCCTGTCTCCCTGTTGGGAGCTGCAAGGCAAGACCTGTAGTTATCCTTCCAACTGTCCATTTAGCAATGCTGGCAAAAGTGCAGGGCAGGGACTAATCCTCTTGGAATGCAGCAATTATCACTAAATAACTATTAATTGGTGCATTCCGAGGGGATTAGCACAGTCGAACCCAATTATAGCAAAGCGAAGCTTCACTGTAAGGCACGGCAGTGCATTGAAACGCAGTGAAGCAATGCGGGACTGCCAGTCCACCACATTTTGTCAGTAAAAATTGTGGGCTTACACATAGCAAACAGCAGTTTTCCTTTTCAGTGTATTAAGTCCACTGTGTGAATGCCATGCCTTGCTGGGGGCTACAGCTTGCTCACCAGAGAAAATTGTTGCTTATTTAACACCCATAATTTTTGTGTGAACATCTCCAAAAATGATTTTGTTACTTGTTGAGTTAGTTCTGGCACCACAACTGTCACTCCCTGCTGGATCAGGGGCAAGACTCTGCAGTCTGTCTGGATTCTCCCACCTCTAAAGCTGGCCAGCTCCTCCATCAGGTGATGTAGGTATTAATTTTGCCTGCAAGTACTAACTGCATCAAAGAGGCTTAGGAGAATTTTTGATAACTGACCTGTTCTGAGTCCCAGCTGTCTGTGGTGATGATTACAGGCAAGCTCTCTGTGGTAGCAATACATGAGCCAGAGGGCAGTGTGTAGTTATTTTTTTAATCCTCAGCTTGGCTGTGGTGTGGGTATGTTTTTTAGTTTTCATTTATTTCCTCCTAAAACTGCAAACCCTGCTGCCTTTTTTTTTTTTTTTTTTTAAGTACAGTGAAAGCATAACCAGTAAGCATGACAAGGGGATGCTTCTGGGGATGAATCAGCCCCTTGCATTAGAGCTGTTCCAGGATCCAGGGAAAGAATGGCATATTGATGCACAGAACCAATTGAATGCATACCTCCGCTATTTTATAAAAGATGTTATCCTTACAGATAACGAGCTGCACCTTATCTAGTGTTAAACAAAACTGAGTTGTACTTGGGGACTACTTCAGTTCCCTGACCCATTCTGTTTCAGGAACCATAGATCAAATCTTGCAGTCTTCCCAGTGCAGGTAATTCTTGAAATGCACCTTCCTCTGCCCTTACGTTTAGATAAAGAGTCAAGTTTAGCTGAGAGCTTTTCTTACCCCAGCAGGGAGGGTTTTATGTCTCCACTGTGGCCTTGTCTGTATTGAGAAAAACAGCTGCTGGTTCAGCTGAACCAATGTTAGCATTCATTTCTAGTCTAGGGTTAACAAAGTTCTTACGATCTGACTGAAGTGAATAAACTGAAACCTCAGTATGGTTTAAACTGTTAGAAAAAAATGAGATTGCCTAATGCACAGTGTGAGCAGGAGGTGCCAAAGTTTTTCCTGTATTATATAGTTCCTAGAGATGCAAAGAACCAAACAGGCTGAAAAGAAGGCGCCGTTCTACGAAAATCATTCCTCATCGTGTAATTGCAAGCTGTGTGAACACAGAAAAGCTTTTTCCTAGAGAAGAGACCACTTCCCCTTTATCTTTTTCTGTACTCCTCGACTGTGAGTGATTTGCACCTCCCATGGTGTGCTTGTTGTGAGAAGAACTCATAATACAAGCACGATTTCTCTTTTGTATGCTTTCATTGTATGTAGATTATAATGATAAGCTTGCCATATTTCAAAAGCTGAGGGATGGGGAGGAGAGAATTTCTAGGGGCATTGTCATGCAAAGCCTTTTCCTGACTCTACCCACACTTCTAAATGAAGTCCATATACTCTATTTCTCTGACCTTTCCCTATCTAGACATCAAAACACACTGGCCCAACTGCTGTTCTCCAGTGTGCCTACCGTTGCCATTAATCTCCCTTTCTTATACAGCTCTTCATTCCTTTTCCTTACCTTTGGCCTCAACTCCTTATTCAAAGTGATAATTTGCTGGCTTTCTGCCGGAGGGAGAAGCTATGATCAATAACAGGAGGAGACAAGGGTCAGTGGAATAGTGATGAGCAGTGTCATTTGCTGCTCTGAAAATACAGTTACCCAAAAATATCAATAACTAGTATGATATTATTTTAGCTTTTGGATAAGGCGGCAGCGAGATTTAGGCAGCCTGTGTTGGGAGCAGAGGTCTTCTTCCCCTCACTAATTCCTTATTTTAGCCAATCTTCTCTTACATGGGGAAACGGATAGAAAGGATTTTATCTGGCTTGCGTTGGAATATAGACTGTGTACCTGAGCACAGCCGTTTCTGGGACTAATGACACCTCTCTCAGCTTCAGTGCATGGTGGCTTTCATGGGGAGTGCTTTGCCCTTTGCCTGGTGGTGAGTCAGAGCCCGTCTCCTGCTTTCCCTTAGAGCTTTTGAGGCAGAAGAGCCACAAAAGAAACCCTCCCCAAGGCTGGGGGCGAGCAGAGGCTCAGCTCAGTACCATCTAGGTATCACAGAATGGTATGCAATGCTAGGTTTTTGGTACTAGTAATACTAATAATTTTTGTATTGGTTGGTACAATATATAATCATTATTAAATAAAAGCATACTACTATATCAGTGTATTAGCCTTCATTACTCCAGACAGCTAGGTGACGAATTTCTTGGTCTCCTTCTTCCAAGAACTTCAATTTACTTTGCTTTCAAAAGACTATAAATCCTTACTTATATATGCACAATAACTCTTACCCTGGCAGTTGTCTTCGTACTATTGGGAAATAGTATCACCAATCCTGTTCCCGTACCTGCTGGGGATGCACATTTTTCTTTCTCTTTCTTTTCGAAGAATTAGAAACGTGGGGGGAAAAAGGTAATTATTCATTAAGATATTTGTGCTTCCTCCCAGCCTAAGCTCTGATGCTGAAATGTATTAATAGTATTATTATTGTAAACAGTTGGCAATCTTCTGTTAGGCGAGTTGTATTTTGATGGGGAGAGAGGCTGAGTTTTAGATGCACCTTAAAGCCTAAGTCATATTCTCCGGCTTTTCTTATTTACAGCTGTCTAACATGTACTTTTTGTTTCTGTTAATAAAAGTGAAATTTTTTATGTGTTCACATTTGAAAAGAGCACTATAATGTAAGATTTCTTCCAAAGTAAGAGTTGGCATCACTGGGCCAAGTGGTATGATTTTTCATATAAATGCCCTAACACTTTGCTGGAGAAATTACTTCTGCCTAGTATCTCCTCAGGAAGATTTTCCTGAAGATCGAGATTTCATCTTTCTTAATGCCATCTCATTATTCTGTTTTTTTCCTGCCTTCTATTGCCCTAAATGAATCCTTAATAATTCTTAATAATAATGCAATGAGAAACGCTGAGGAAGAAGTACCCCTAGCCACACCTTGGCTCTTCCTTTGCCTTTTTTTTTCCCCTCATGCATTTAAAAACTCTGCAGTGGTTGGTTTGGAGTTTTTTGTTTGGTTGTTTTTTTGTTTGTTTTGGTTTTGTTTTTTGATGTTGGCTTGTTGTTGTTGTTATGGAGAAACCCAACACACAAAAAAACCCCAAGCAACTCCCAGGTGTCCCTGATTCATGGCTCTCTTTGAGTTCTAGTGCCTTGTTTTCCCTTAAGTCTTAATTTCTTTATCTGTAAAAGCTAAACTGCCCTGGCTTTAGTGAGGTTAATTTGAAACACACAATGAGGTCCTCAGGTAAAAACTAATGAAATGGTTTAATATTGTTAACACAAATCAGTTTGTGTTTATCCAGCTCGTGGCGCCAGGCATTCTCCGGAGTGGTGTTCGCTGGGTTACTGCTAAAGTGTGCGTTTTCTGTTGCCTGTGTGGTTATTCACCGCTGCCTACGGAGCGCTGCTTTAACACCGCAAGGAAACGAGCGTTGTGGTGCTCCTGGCTCAGCCTGCCGCTTGCCACCACCCCAACTGCTTGTGACCAGGGCGGGGGGGGTGGGGGGTGTCAACATCAATCCAGCTAAACAGAGGAGACTCAGTAACCTGTTCTACTCTTGGTTTTGTGTAATTAGCTGCGGCAATCTTATTAGTCCCCTTGGAGCAGTAGAAAAACCGGCATTTTCACTCTCACGCTGTGCCGCTGGGTTAGTCCGTCAGGGCGTGCGTGTGCTACCTGGTGCTGTGTGCCCGCACGGAGAGCCCGGGGGCGGCAGGGGCTTGGGGCAGTCTGGGAGGCACTGCAGTCATCCTGCTGGATGGAAAACATGGGCCTGCAGGAAAGCAGGCTTTGCCAGCGTGGCCGCCAGGCAGGCCCACTCAGTTCTGTGCGTCCCTGAGAACTCTGCCAGCGGAGCAGCCTAAGGCGTGGGGCTGGAAAGCCCTCTTAGCTCCCAGTCTGCAGCCGCCTTCAAACCACTCATCTCGCTCCTGGGGCACACGGGTCTGCCTCCGGATCTGTCACTAGAGGACAGCTTCAAGCAGCAAGAAGGTTGAGTCTCATGGCCCACTCAGCGGGTAGGAGTGGCATGTGTAGCTAGAGGCTGCCAAGCTTTCTGTTTCAAGCCAAGCAAGGAGGAGGTGCAAGCTGTGCTCTCCCGCAGAGATGACACAGGCTCTCCTCCCTGCAGGCTGTGGTGGCTCAGAGGACGAAATGGCTCCAGAGCTCTGTGCACACTGATACTCTTTCAAAATGCAGAGATGTGGTGCGTTCACATCAAAAAGCACCTCCGCTTCATAAACGGGTGCAACGGAGAGGAGCCAGGCAGCACCAGTTGTGTGGGTGTTTTGTGTCCTGGGGAGGCTATCTGTGAGGACGGGCAGAGCCTGCCTCTCCTCGATGCCGGTCACCCCGTAGCCCTGAGAGTGCAGCCACTTTCAGTTGCTCGTGGTAAGGCCGTATTTCAATTAGGTTTAGAAATGAACTTTGTATCTTTACCAGTTTAGCATGCTACTTGTTCAGGAGTGACTATAACTTAGGATTTTAAACTTATGTGTGTGCCATACTGTGCACTGGACATAGTTATATAGTATCCGCTTGAAGTCAGGCCTAATATGATATCACAGACCCTTTCTAGGCCATTATAAAGATCAGCAGCTGTTGATTGGGATATCCTAGAAACCACTGGACAAACTGGGTAAAAAAAAAGAAAAACACAGAAACAACCCCCACAAAACCATCTTGCAAAGAGAAAAGAAAGAGGAAAGAAAAAAAAGGAAAAAAAAAAACAACAAAAGGGAACCCCAAGCATCAATATCAAGAACGCAAACCCCAGACCTCAGAGGCAGGCGCCTGCTCTGGTGGCGCTGCCGGCAGGTGGACTCCCGAAGCCCTCATAGGAGGTGAGCTTCCTGCGGGGCCCGCAGACGAGCAAAGCCCGTGCAGGCGACTCTTCTCCTCCCCATCCTGCCGCCTCCCGCTCCCCAAAACCACCCGGGCCAGCAAGATGAAGTGGAGGAGGATCATGATCTTTGCCATCCTGCAGGCACAGCTCCCTGTCACAGGTAAGGCAAGCTTTTATTTTATGAGGAGCTGTTTTAAAGCTCCTTTGAGGAAAGAGCACTTTGCTTCTGTGGTGGATTCCCCACCATTTTGGTAGCTGGAGGGTATCTGCATGAAGACCTCAGCCACATCTGTCCTCCTAATCATGTCTGGAATCGCAGTCGCCTGTGAATGAGGCAGCAGGACTCCTGGGCTGAACTGCCCTGCTCTACTGAGACCCTCTGGAGGGCAGGGAGGAGGCGGCGAGGACAGCCATTGCTGTCACTGTGGGTGCCTCTTCCCCTGTGCCAGCAACTGCCGCAGCTGAACAACTCATAATTAAATAAGGCTCTTGGCCCTCACCTGGGTGACTTTCCTATCATTTAAAAGGGAAAATTTGGTACAATAATGAAAATCTAATCGCTTGCACAAGGGAGGCTTTTAATTTGGTTAGGCAAAATTGCTCCTAACAGCATGTTGGGTGGTTGGTTTGCAGTAAACAGAGTGCCAGGCAGGCTGGAAAGAGGGGGTTGTAGGTGATGAGAATAAGGCCCTTCCTCTCATGTCTCTGCCTTCTTGCTTCTCTCTTCTAAAGACGGTGTAAAATGGAAGTTATTTTTACCTGTATATATTTACTTGTGGTGGTGTATATGCTGGCCCCACTTGAGCAGAAAGGGAAGCAGCTTTATCATGTACAAATCTTCAAAAGTCATGATAATTTTGGGAGAGAGGAACGTACTTCTTAACAGGTTTGTAGATCAGAAGAACAAGAAAAGTGAATTTTCACCCAGAGAAGGCCTCAGCCTCGTCCTGAGTTTGGAGGAGTCAGCTGGTATTAGTAGGCCACGTTTGAGCCTGTATTAAAGCAAAATTCACTGGAAGCTTCCCCCACAACATACACCCTGAATAAACATATCACCATTACTTACTCTGTAGAGCTTTGGTTACTGCAACAGATTTTTTTTATTTGAAAGTTTTCTGGAGATTAGAGAAGTGTTTCGCAGCCACTTCCTAACCCTGTGGGACCGGTTCTGGTAATCTGTGGAGGTTTGTTTCAGGGGGGTTTAAGCAGTTGCATGCTCGATGGTAGTAATGCCTTATGTTCATTCGCCATTCAAACTCTGGGGCCTCTTTCCCTTTCTGATGCTTATGTATGCTACTTCTGGAACTTACATTTTGTACATTGCTCTGTATCCATAGATGTGTATAGAGCTATAAGGTATAGAAATTAAGTCAAAATGTATCTGCAAAAAAGTATTTGTGTTTTCTCCTTTTAATCTGTCACAAGATATCAGTCGTTCAGGCTTCTATTTGTACATTTGTATGAGAAAACTTGTATTGAAAACTATGTAATATGTTTTGCAGATGGATAAAACTAGCCCTATAGGAATCTCTGGTGCAAAGCTCTTAGTGGTATTCACATTTGCAAGGAATACATGGGATCAAATTTTGAACAGGATACCATTGCCATCGATTTGGAAATGGTTGCCAGTGGATTTGAGAGGAAGCATTTTTGTCTGGATTCTGTAATTGGCTAAATACTGCTACTCTTTGAACTAAGAGCATAGGTAGAATAGAAGAAATGTAGCACAAATTTCATGGAATTGTTGCTACGTTATTGACGCAAAATACACAGTAACAAAAACGTAAGATCATGGTGAACTTAGTTGAAAGATAAGACCAAAAAAATTATTTTTTCAGCTCATAGTTATAAACAAAAACAAAGACCTCCTGCTGCCTGGAGTGTTTTCGAGTAATCTTAGAATGCAGTAAACTTTTTTTTTTCCCCTCATAAAATAAGATCAGAGATTCAGTAAGCTGGATACTACCGAACAGTGAATTCATTCCATCTCACTATGATGTGTTTTGTCCTTATTCTTCAGATGGTCAATTGAACGATGCTACCAAGACCGAGACTGATGAACTTGTAAAGACTTTTCTTTTGATCTTTTGAGTACTGAAGTAAATGTCAGGCATGAGAAAAATTTGATGTAAGATAAGTAATTTTAGAGATGGGCCACAAATTCTGATGCAGATTTTGAATTATTGACATCAGACCACAAATTCCAGAAAGCTCAAACTTGGCTTTTGATTAATTACATAGAAAAGTCATATCATACACATGTTTAGTTTTCTGTGTTTCCTCCTTCAAAACTACAAAAATGTACGTATGCAAGTTTAGCTGAGGTCGTTCTATAACATCTCTGCTAAAAAGTATGTAAAAATAAATGATTTTAATTTCTGAGAATATGACGTAGTAATTATATTGTTTGTTGGTACATAAGAAAATTAAGACTTCTACCCAAATATCACAATAAAAATGGAAAAAAAAAATAATCTTCGTTTAGTTTAGAGCTTTTGGTCTGAAGCATGACAGGCTTCAATAGCAATAAAACAGTACTGTGGGCAGTATTGTAGAATTTCTCTTTTTTTAAGGCTGATGAGACGACACTTTGTCAAATATGCGACACGTGCGTAAGTATATGTACATCAAGGACAGATTTTCCCTGTTTTTTACTTCTTTATAAAAACCCTTTTCTCAGAATCGGCCGTTAAGCAGAATTGGACAGTGTCCTGTTTTTTGCTAAGTCTGCGGAAACAAATATGTCAGCTTTTGGCAGATGTTACTTGCACAGCTTATTTTCACAATATTTTTCTGCTCTGCGTAACTGTGTCTTCTGCCCATTGGGCACCATGATACCACGAGGTTTTTTTTAATCGGTTCATGGACAGGAAGATAAAATGGACAGGTAACAGGTCTTAAGGTGCATTTGTTCCTTGCTTTTCATCAGATGACTTAGCAGGTCCACAGACTACAAAATTTGTAAACTGAAAGTTGTTTAAAAGCCTATCTGGGAAACCTAAACCAGTAAATCCAGACTATTTTGGCTACCTACCCCATGTCCTTATGCGTTGTCTCTTAAGTTCTCCTAGATGAATTCTTGTTACACCTCGGGGGGAAAAAAATCTAAAGGTTTAATTTTATAATGTTTTACTTCCTTTATCTCCTGCCTGTTCACAATGATTCATTAATAATTCATGGGAAAACTATGAACTGGCACATTAGCGACTGGAACAAAATGTAGGCAAATGTAGCCTTTCTTTGTAAAAGGACATTTGTTGAGCTCTTACAGTGCTATATTCAATTTTCTAATGCTTGTTATAGAAAAAGTGCTTTCCATCTGAACCCTTCCAAGCAAAATTCCTAATGAGTGAAGCAACAAGTTAATGATCATGTTCCTTTTGGGTTTTCGTGCATGCGAGATGGGAAGTATATACAAAATAGAGGAAGTTAAGTGAAAATATATTTCTTCTCTGTGTGTATCCTTAAGTAAGACAGCATTGGTAAAAAGTCAAGTGGGGGGGAAAATAGGAGGTTTCCTAACAGTTTAAATAGGATGAGAACTTGATTTATGAATGAACGTTCATGTGAGGAACGCTTTTAATAGCCATTTTCTGTTATTCGCATGAACTAGAATTGTGACTAGCACCACAAGTAAACCCGTAAGCAAGGAAAAAAAGATACATATAAAAATAAATTATGTATTTCCTAACTATCTCCAAACTGTAACCAAACTCCCCTTAAAAAAGAAAGAAAAAATACTTGCTTGGACGGTTGCAGACAACCATCGAATCCCTTCCTCCAATTCATCATATATATATTGTATGTAGAACCGCAAGATGCATCAGCTATTCTGGCAAGAAAATACAGTACGTTTTCAGGGTGGCATGAATGGAAGATACTTAAAATATTTATCCTGTTAAAGGTATTTTAAAGAAGTTTTATCTACTTCGTCCATGCACATGTATACACGTAAACATATTGTTCATTTTCACTGTTCTACTGATATAACTTTGGTCGACAGCTAGATTAAAATTTCACTGCTATTTCTTTTTTTAGCATGAAGAAAA
This sequence comes from Psophia crepitans, assembly GCA_013399095.1. NCBI lineage: Eukaryota > Metazoa > Chordata > Aves > Gruiformes > Psophiidae > Psophia > Psophia crepitans. Next base: position 49,378 of record VWZZ01000292.1, on the reverse strand, counting down.
TGGTTTATGCTATTTCAGAATCTGTGAGAAGCTGAAATTTTGCAGGTTTTTCTGATTTGCACTGTTGTATAAGGTAATGCTTTGAATAGTGTTTTCGTCATTAAATTCAGTTCTACCCCTTAAAAAAAAAAGAAAGGCATAGTACTTTTAGCTTTTAAAATATGACAGTCCAAATTAGATGTGTTTTCAGGAAATCAGTGAAGGCATTTGACTGCACTTTGTCCTATGCAACTGTTTTATAACTGTCTATATAACAGATAAAATATGTAGGCAAATGAAAAGTAGTTCCTCAGTCTACTCACTCAAATGCACAGAACTTGGGAGACAGTGGAAATGCGTGCATTTAGCCGCATGCAATGGATATATCCGTTGTTGTGAAAGTTAGACTTACCGATGTGTAGTTCTTTCAGTCCTTTGACAGTTTAGCTATTAAAAATAGAAGTGGAAACATCTAGTTCCTAAGCCTCGGAGATCACAGGCACTGGTGTCCATGCAAGTTCTGTTTCAGAGATAGAAGCCATGTCAATTTTTGAACAGTATAGATTGGAAATATTTGCATGCCTACAAGTTATTCCTAGGAATAAACCATCAACCCTTGGAAACCCTTTATGTATTTTGTTCTCAATACGTTGTAATACATCTGTCAAGTCTTACAAGAAGAACAACAGAAAGTTTGGAGGTTTCCATCTCCATGTACTTTTGGTATGTGCACGTATGTTTAAACATGTTAAATGTTTTGTGTTTCTGGCAAACAGGTTGTGAAGCGTGATGAAATGCTTGTACTGTTCGACCTATTTCTTTCATGGGATGTAATTGTAGTGAAAAATTCTCTGTATCCTTACTCTTTCTGAGTAGTGGAAAGTTTTTTAATTTGTTATCCCTTTAAGTGAAGGGGACGCCATAATGATAACACAGGTCTTTGAAAGCTCAGATAATACAGAGGTGAAATATATGCCAAATCAGAATTTGATGGAAGCTGGTGAGTGGAAAAGGGTTGGAAAACTTTTAACAAATGACAGCATAAACTGTAGTAGGACACACTGAATAAGTCTAGAGGGTGGCTAGTTGTCAACACTTGTGGGGTTTTTTTAAATCTCACCATATATGATTTACGTAAAATTCAAGCTGTGGTCTGAGGTGAAAATCTTAACTTTCATCATAAATAAACTTTTCTAGTTTCCTAGCAAAGTTTAGCTTTTAAAGGAATTCTTGAAAATGCAAACCTCTGTGACTCCAGAAATGGAAAAAGAGTGAAACAGCTGTATAGCCTGTCACTTATATATTTTTTTTTTAAGGTAATTGCTATTTTTGGTGGGTGATAGGCCAGCCTGCCTCAGGATGCCGCAATGCTTGTGGTTGGCAAGCACTGACAATAATTTCCTGGTCAAAAAGAAAAGCACATCATACACTTAAAGTGAAGCTTTTCTAAGAGTCCCAAAACTGGAATTGTAAAAACTAAGTAGCAAATTTTAATATTTAAAAAAAAAGTCAGAATAATGGACTGAAACACTTTTCTATTGGGATAAGACATGGTATCCAGGAAATTAATGATGAAATACTAATTTGGGTAGTGTTATATTTCTTTTTAAGTAAGTGTACTTTGGCCATTGAATAATGGAAATAGCTATGTGACTAAAAAATCCCCCTTTTCTGGTTGTTCATTCAGATTTTATAATCAGTTTGTTCCAGCCAGGAACGTGGGTGTTTTGTACTCGTTTCACTTAGAATGTTGTTGTCATTGGCCTGACAGCCAGACCTAAATAAGCACAGGCAGATATTTATAAAAATGCTTCCCAAGTGTTTAATGCGTAAGTATGTACTGTAAATTCATTCTAATTCCCCATGGTGTGTATCTCATCACAAAGCAAAATGAGGCTCAGGATGGGCAAAACAGCAGATTGTCCAGTTTGTAATTATTAGATGGGTGAGAGCAAACCCTCTTACTTGCGCAGATCCTGCAAGTGGATCGAGGTTCATTGTGCAGGAGCAGGGCCCAAACTGATTAGATACTTTGTTTGCAAAACATTTATTTTGAATTAGTTCGTAAAGAAACTTCTTTCAAACTAAAAATTAACATACAATAATTTATTACTTATCGAATCAGTTTGAAGCAAGAATTTGGTATAGCATGACAACATCACTTTTTTAATACTCTCGCCAAATATAATTTCAGTGAACGAGACCAACTTCCTAACTTTAGATACTGCATGTTCCTAGTTATCAAATGTTTGTTTTGTCATTCAGAAATAGCTGAATGATTTGATGTCTTTAAAAAGTGTACATAAATTTGATTCCTGAGCTGGGATCTTACAGCTCACAATTAATGCAATGGAATTTTAAGCCTTGCAAAGGAAAAAAATTGACTCGTATCAAATTATACATTGTAGCCATATAACTTTTATAATAGATTGGGTTTTTGGTCGCATATCAGCAAGCTTCAGTCAGAGAACCCAACGTCAAATATTTGGTAGGAGAAATAATTTCTGTGTCTATCCACCATGTGTAGTTGCGATTTACATCCTTTCCCATCCAGCCATGTAAAACCAATTGCAAGAAAGAATTATGGGGGGTCATCTCCCTGTCTTTCTCTCCCTCTGTTTCTCTCTCCGTGATTTGAACTTGCACGGTATTATCACTTTGGGCTTTTATGTAAGTAAGGTAACTTCAGCAGCACTTTGTGCAAGTATGCAGGTGCGTTTCTGAAGACTAAAAAGCAGAATAAAGTCTTGCAAGTTGTGTTAAGAATCATATTCTAAAGGAAGGAAGACAGGATACAGCGAGAGAAATATTGTATAATTGATATCTTGCAAAAAAAGTCTACCTAAAGACAGTTTCTAAGAAGCAAGCAAACAATTCTGTGAATTACTCTGAGTATAGCTGCTCTGTTCATAAAATGTCTTGTAGTAAACTAGCTGCTTCTGATAATTCTTAAAAGAATGTTATTTTAATTCTACAGATCTTTGTAACAACTTCCTGCTAATTTTCAGGATTCATTTTCTATTTTATGTTTTATTACCTAAAGGTATGATACTTGACCTAGTTAGTGTGCACACATGAACTCGGTCTTGAAGTCTTAGTCATTATAGACTAGAACCTGTTAAGGTAATTTGTAATAAAAGATTTTCAGGAAACATGTATGAAGTAAGGTAAGTATGCATTTTTCTGGTGGATTTTTAAATTATTTTTTTTATTTTCAGATTTCTCAGGAAATGCAAAAATTCTTGCTATTAATATTGGTTTGGCACTTAATACTCTTGGAATTAGAAGACTTAAAAATGCAATACAACCAAAGTAATCCATGTGATAATTAACTGACTTTGGAGGCTTACACAAGCGATAGATTTGACCTCACGCTTGTTTGTTACCTGCAATATTTTCTCATCATTTACCTGCAACGTGCTCTTCATTACTAATGGGCTTTTGGTTCTTTCAGTCTCTCTCTGGAAATGTAAATTTTCTGCGTAAGTTTTGCTGAGGGTTTACTCTGATGAATAAAGAATTAAATCTTTGCAGCTGGTAAGCTTAAAGAAAATTGGTGAAAGTGAATGAGATAAACCCACCATTTTCAACAACTCTCCTCTGATTTCCCTTTTCCTGAGAAGGAAAGGGAGTAATACCCCATCATAAGGTGCTTAACTTCTTGAAACTATTGATCTTTTAAATGTAAAACTGAGCTTTTGGATTACGAGCCTGACTATACGCAGTGGACCAGAAAAGATAAGCAAGGTTAACCCATCTGGATTTCAAGCAGAAAGTCAAACACCATTCCGGTTACTTTAAAAAATGAGCATCTCATATATGCCATAAAGGCTTTCTGGAATTTAACTTCTCAGAATAGGCATCTAAAAGGAAAAAAAAAAACCAAACCAAACCCAACTTCAATCTCTTTCAGTAAAATTCATTTTAATTATGCTTTCAGTCAGACCCCATCACACTTCTGTTTGAGTAGGGAGGTGATGGGAGCTTTGCCTACACACGCATGCCATGCTGTATACGAGCAGAATTATGCAGTGAACGCTAGCACATAACCTGGTCCATGTGGGTCAAGGCACAGGTGGGTGGCCGTGGACTGCTGGTGAGCTGTAAAATGCAATCGCTTGAAAGCCCAAACCGCTGCATGGAGAGATTGCTTCTTCATCCCCCATTTTGATAGGTGGCCTCTACTTTTTGCATCAAACTCAATACAGTTTGCTGAGGATATGAATGTCTTTTCCCCTTGCAAATTAGGAATAATTTCATTGAAAATGGCACACCACTGTCCATTTTTTTTAATACAGAAAGTTTGCGAGAGAAATCAGAGAAATTTGTTTTAAGGCAGCTGCCTCCCGGATGATTAGCAACACTGACTTAGATGTGATCTAAAATTTTGATGGAGGCTGCCTGTAACTTCAAAATTATGGTCTGTCCCCAAAATTTGGGGAAAAAGAACTACAGATTTTCAATAATTTTCTTTTTTGCAAGAGCACTGCCTAAAATATAATGAAATGTGAAAAGTTAGGCATACTGGGTTCGTTACTTGACTCTTTTTCTAAGGGTGCGTTTTCATCACATCTCTGAGTGTTTCTCCTTTACTCAAATGTTAAAAAAACAAACCCAGGAGATTCTCACAAAATTGCTTCTCTCTAGAAGAAGCAGCTTTAATTTACCTTGTTTTGAAGCCTCTTAAATTTCAGATGTCTCTAGTATTAATGTGAACTAGACAAACTCGAATTTTCCCTCTCCTGTCTCTTCATGGAGCTAAATTAATGTCTTTTCTTCTTATAACATGGATGTTATTTTACTACTTGCCTCGAAGCCCAGCAGCACTATGATGTATGTGTTGCTGCTGTTAGCTATGTCTCTATTGACAAAAAAGTAGCAGCGGATTTTCAGACTTGAGACAATTTTTTTTATTTTTTTTTTCTAACTCTCTTAAAGAACTTACAGCTATGAACCTTCAGCCCTATCTTATTGTAACATCTTTTCCAAGGTGTTTTTACCTGATTTTATCTTTCTCAGCTGCAAAGAAGTAGCTAACAGGTTTGCCCTCTTTCTTGCTCTTCTTTTTACATCTTGGGCAAATGTCTATTTGTTAGACATGATGGCTTTAGTAGAAAGAATATCAGATTTAAAATAGAGCTTAAAGGGAAGCAACTTTCTGCAAAACGTTGCAAGATTTTAAGATTTTGAACACACATACGCACACACATCTTTGTTTTCCACTGAGGTAAAACAAATCCTTTCAGAGTATTTTTGTGAGGCACCAAACTAAAGTCAGTGAGCAATTACTGTTCTGTGTTTGGGAAGAGGGAAACCCAGAATCAAGTCCTTGTACTGACTGAGAGCAGAAGCTTGAACGCGACTCCCACATGCTAAGCCATTTGAGCCAGACTTGCTGGTTTTGATGAAAAATTCTAATGGAAGTCTAGAAACACTCCCTAATTGATATGCCATCAGAACGTGTACTGGGATGTGTTTCCGATGAACAAGTGTTGTCTCAATAAACCTATACAATAAAAAAGAAAATAAATCTCAAATTTAGTTGTAGTATTTTATAGTGTCAGTTGAATCCTTTGCAGTCAGTGAATGGAGTACATGGATTTTTGTTCTGCAGGAGACTTAATGATGTTGTTGCCTGTTTTGTAAAGCCTTATAGTAAGGGTCAGTGCTACAGAATGGAGTGTGTGTCTAAGAGTTTCCCCATCCATCCTTGCAAAAATTATTGTCCTCTTTTTAGTAGTGACTGTATTTCAGCACAATCGGAACCCCTAAGCAGACTCCTGTGTGTGAGACTGTCTGCAAAATGGGGCACAGAGGGGGTGCTGTTCTTACACATGAGTATATAAGAGTACCATCAATACGCGTATTGATAACATAGGTTTATATATTGATGATTCTGCAGCTTCTGAAACCACATGTAATTATACATGACTGAAAGATTTAGAAGGTCCTAGGCTACTAAGTCTAAAGGGTGCGCAGGGATCTGAGGGAGTCAGCAACATGAAACAGGATCAGAGGCTGCAATCTGAGAAAGGTCAGCACATGTGCTGGGCTTTCTTGGAGAGGGATTATCTGAAGCCAAAAAGGAGGGCTTCAGGTATTTGAAAAGACTTGGCAAGTAGCTTCAGCTCTAAACATGCTGTAACTGTGATGTGGGGACAGTATTTAATTTCTGTCAAACTTTCACCTTCTAAGTAGGTCACAACAGTGTTTTAGTAAATGCTACTTATTTAAACATACCTAAACTAGCTTTAAATTAGCAATCTTGTTTAGGCAGCTCCCCAGTGGTGTCAGCAAAAGTTTTACTTCAGGCAAACTGCTTGGGCATTTACCAAACTGCTCAGTCAGATTTTTGCAGCTTACGCAAATATCTATGATAAAGGAAATGCGCTGTTATCGGCTAGTCGAAAACTAATGTAGTGATGTTTTTCTGAGCCACTGCCGCCTCCATAATGAATGCAGCATATGCAAACATCTTGAAAAGGAGAAAGTTTCTTATTATGTGCCTTTGGCCTCAATGGGGTCTTCACCTCCTTTGAAGCTTCAAGATCATACCGTAATAAAACAATAGTAGTGTTCAGCTTCATGCTTAGTTAGAAGGTATCTTATAGCCAAGGAAGAGAGTACCCCTAAGTAGCTATACTATCTAGCTTTTATGTGTCAATTTGCATGTATAAATGATTTTACGAAGCAGTTTATTGAAGTCTGCGGTGTAACTGCAGACGCTGCTCTGCAACGACTTTCTTGCCTTAGTGAAACAGTGTGGATATTTTTTATTTATTTTTATTTTTGTTTTAGATAAAGCAAGAAAATGGAAAAATAGGGTCACAGGTTTTGTACTTTTAATTGTGGCTGATTTACTGCATAACTTTTAAAAAGTCACTAGAACATGTGTAGGCTTTCCAATAAAACAGTGTCCAAACTTAAATATTTAAGATGAGCCACTCTGTTAGCTGGTTGGGTTTTTTTAACTTTAAATTGCTTATCTGGTTGTTGATCTACAACACTTAGTGTTAACACACATGGTCTTGAAGACTAGATGCTATTTTAATATTTGATTAATCAACAAAGAGGTTTATTTGCCTATTTCACAATGGCGTGTTGAAAACTGAGATCTATCAAGTAGCCTTTAGATCCTCCAGTGTAATGTATTTTATATATAGGAGATTAAAATAGCAGCTGTGACCCTTACTGCTTACAGGACAGCCTTTGCTTGTATGGGGAAAATGGCTGACTTTTTTTCCTTCCCCCTCTTTAAAAAATCTTTTTTATTCTAGAGTCAATTGAACTGACGAGAGAAACAAGAAAGTAAAAGCTCAGATATGGACACACTGTTAGTCTTACTGAAGTGGAAAAAGAGAGGAACAAATAATGTCCTGTGACCATGTGTTATTTCTTGACCTCGTTAGAAAATGTGCTCTAGAGATGAAAAACATTTATTGTGCTCCGTGCAATACATGCACGCTGTCACTGTTCGTGCCAGTACAGCTCTTAATGTGTTGGTGTTTAAGCTGTTTGGCGTCCAAGTGTTATTGTTTAGAGACAGCAGTACTGGGATCGCAAATGTATTTGAACAATTATTCTAGCCACCTTTTACTCCCACGAGAACACCTATGCTAGGACCTGTTGATTTCAATGTCTAAATGTCTCATTTAGACTAATTAAAACATACATTATTTTTAATGGAACCAGTTTTTGCTATTTCAGTAGATGTTGAAGTTCAGCTCTCAGCTGTCTGTCTTCCTGTAACTGCATGCTGCTTTTCTCACAGGTAGCTCCTGGCTACTGAGGACTTGCCCTATGCATTAACTATTAACCAGGCATCCAGGCAAGGACTTCCTTTGGGGATTGACTGCAGTTTATTTGCTCGGTGTATGCAGCCTCTTTTGCCTCAGGCGCCGAATAGAGCACCTCTGTCTTGAACTCCCTGGTCTTTGGCTTCTGAGAAGCAAAGCTGCCTAAGGGGAGCTATACTTCAGCAGAGCTTTTGTTCGGGGTGTTTTGGCTTATACAGGGTAATATCTGTAATGTGGCTTGGAAAATGCTCAGTGCGTGCCACTTGTCTGTTATCCGTGTCGTATGTGAGAACCAGAGGGGTGTGAGCTTGCCTGGAAACTACTTCAGATTTTTTTTCCAAAGCCTTTCAGTCTTGGTGTCTTGAGTTGCAAAGGGATAAGGGAAAGTGTGAAATATTTGGCAATAGAGCCTTAAAGGCAAGTGGCACTTTGAAGGGAGTTTACATATCACTCATCAAAACATTACCTCTTCAACATCTGTATGTAGTGTGTAAAAGAACATCCACTTGTGCATTCGTGCAGAGGGTTTGAGGCAGGTGATGATTGTTGTCTAAAGTATACTGAGAGGTGAGAAGATGAAATGAAAATGAGAGTGCACATTATTAAAAAAAAACAAACTATAAACTGGCTGCTGAATTACTTCAGGGGGATCAGAAGAAGGATTCACACTATCTAAATAGTTTTGTCATTACGTTATTGTCCCTGCTTTTTGCAGGGGGGTTGGACTAGGTGACCTTTCCAACCCAACCCATTCTATGATTCTGTTCTTGGGTCAAAGAGGGTAAAAACTTACTTGGGAGCAGTTTGCTGAGTTTATGGAATAGACTTTTTCAGATGGCTGGCAGTAAGAGCAAAAGACAGTTTGCCAAGAAGACCTTCCTCAGTCCTTTGTTCTTATTGATGTATTTGAGAGGTACACAAGAATACCCAATGTTTAATGAAGCATATTACAGACATTTATGCTATATAAGTTAGTGGCTAGATACGAACACAGATGCTAATGACATTGCACAAGTGTATGTGTGGAGAGCAGGACAAAAATGCATGGATGCGTTTGTAAGCACGTTTTACAAGCAGATCTGTGCAAACCCATGAAGTTCATATGTGTTATTTGGTATATTAGCATGCAAAATGTGTTTTGCTTCCATTATTGAAGCTATTTTTAAATGTAGATTTCATAAGGAGCAAAGATGATCTTTAGCAAGTGTTTGTTTACTGCTATATGCACGCATACTAGAATTACAAAATCTATTGATAATTTTTCATCTTTGATCAGAGAAACAGCAGTTTTCTGTGGGTAAGTGAAGTTCTGCTATTACATACATGTAGCCCAAGGTGGGGGGAATAACGGAGTATTTCTTTTTTTAAGCTTAACATTCCTAATACAAAGGCAGTGAGTGATATTGCTGCTGGGACTGTTTCTGTCCTACTTCTTTTCCTTTCCTGAATATTACCAGAATTTTGTCTTTTGTAAGCAAGAGGTGTGGGTATATCTTTCTAGTTATTTACTTCAGTGACACATCTGAGATTTATTATAATTTCTGTAATAGTAAAGACCAATATTAAATGGTTGGCAAATCCAAACGGAAATCAGTAAGTCCAGAAATATGAATTACTACATACCTTTTCAAATTTCATTGTATTTATCTTTCTCTGACCATACTATGTGCGTGTCCCTGGATGTTCTCCTACACACACATATGCAATATCTTGCCCATGTCCAGTGCAAGTAACTCATTCCTAGGTATCCTTCCAACCTGACATGCTGAACTTACAACCTAGTCTCTACTTGAAGTCACTTTTTGAATGAGCAACACAAACTTCTCTCCTTTCATCATCTATATATGTATTACTTATGCATCTGTCCTGGTTCAACTTCCCAGTCACAATTTCAATATTTATTCTGTCAGCTAGTTTCCAAATGCCTTATTCACCCTTTCTTAGGACAAAGTCTTGCAATCTCTACTTGTGTTCTTACTTTTCATTCTCCTTATTCACTTTCTATTTTTTAATAGAAATCTGAGATCATGGTAGCTGACCAATTACCTTATCTAATTCACACAAGAGGTGTAGTCTCAATAAGAACTGCTACAATTACACATGTACCTTAAAGTATGCAGTTTATTAGAATGATATACAGGTCCTAACTAAACCACAGGAGTTTTTTGCTTGAATAAAACAAATACTAATGAAATGTGAAATACTGTTTGACAACATCCAGTTTGTCTGTGAAGCATAATGTTAGCATACTTCTTGAAAAGTAAGATCAGATGCAGTACAATTTTCTAATACAAAAAGGCTTTGTGTGTGTGTGTGCCTGTCACCTTTTAGAATTACATTATTGGAAGTTAAGGGCTAGCAAACATTCTGTCTTTAAAATATTGAATTTCTTGAATAACAAGAGCCTGCTGAGAATAACACCTTTAATATTAATTTTAGAGAAATGGGTCATTTTCCTGCTGTAAGAAAGCTTTGAGATAGAGCAAAATTCTCTATATATGGTCTATATATATGTCTCTCTATATGGTCAGATTTGCGTTATTGTCCCTGAAGGACAGATTGGGAAATGAAAATACAAAGCATCAAAACAGCTCTCCTCAAAACTCATAGCAGAATTAGAGTAGAAGTACTAAATGCTTGTTGCGGAGGATAAAATAATGATTTGACCTGCTCACTGGCTTTGCTGATTCTGATGATGTTCATATAATCTAGTGAAGTACATTCAATAAAGTGTGTATTTTAGATGAGAGGAGTATGTGAAAGTGGCTATGTAAGCAATTAATTTCTTCCTCTAAAGTTGCACCTATCCCTTCCTGAGATATTTCTGTTTCCGATTGTTCTTCTGCTTGGTGAGGAAATAGCGGTTTTTTTTATTATGGTTGGCTTCACGCGTCCCACTCTCTAGAATCTAATGCTATATTTCAGCAGCAATTTATTTTTAGCAGTGAAAATGATAAAGGAAGAGTAACTGGTTACAACTACTGCTGCTTCAGGAGAATTTAAACCAGAACGGAGAAAGGAATAGTACAGATCTTTTTAACGGAACTGTGAGACACAAGATCTTTTTCCCTGTGTATTCCTTTTGTGTACAGGCTCTCCGAGCTGTCAGTGGTATGGGAAGAGCAATGGTACTCACAACTAAATTTAAAGAAAGAATTTTTCAGCAGCCTTCTTTCTTGGGTTCATCAAACAATAATAGACATGAATATGTTTAATTTCTGAATTTTTGTTGTTGATGGCCTTTGATAGCCAGCTTACAAATATGAACATAATGCAACTCTGTGACATGCAGGCTGTAAAATTTGCATCAAAACCCAGTTTTCTGAATCATAACAAGTCTAAGGTCTCTAGCATAGCAATAACTGCCTCTGCAGTTACCATTAAATATAAACAACTTGTCTGTTGCATTCAGAATGAATTCAGTACTTATTTTGATACTACTTCAATAAAATATTCAATTTTATGACGAGATATTTAGGCAGTTGATCACAATCATGGCAATTCTGACAGCTCTGGAAAGGTGTTGATGGGTTGGCTTCTTAGAGGACAAAGAAGTCAAGATAGGGCTGGAGCACCTCTCCTATGACGACAGGCTGAGGGAGCTGGGATTGTTCAGCCTGGAGAAGAGAAGGCTCCAGGGAGACCTAATCGTGGCCTTCCAGTACCTAAAAGGGGACCTACAGGAAAGCTGGAGAGGAACTGTTTATTAGGGAGTGCAGTGACAGGACAAGGGGTAATGGGTATAAACTAAAAGAGAGGAGATTTATATTAGACATTAGGAAGAAATTCTTCCCTGTGAGGGTGGTGAGGCACTGGAACAGGTTGCCCAGAGAAGCTGTGGAGGCCCCATCCCTGGCAGTGTTCAAGACCAGGTTGGATGGGGCTTTGGGCAACCTGATCTAGTGCAGGGTGTCCCTGCCCATGGCAGGGGGTTTGGAACTAGATGATCCTTGTGGTCCCTTCCAGCCCAAACCATTCTGTGATTCTATGAACCATTAAACCAGCACCATACATCTACTTGGCTGCATGTATAAGACTGAGATGTACTGGGCTACAAGGAGGGAGACAAGTCTAATTTATTGTACCATCTGATAAGGGAAGAGTATGGTGATGTCCTGCCTCAAGGAAATATACCTTTGATATGCCTTTTTTGATCAGAGAGGTCTGTTCACATTACTTACCCCAAGGTGTAGACCATTGCCAGAATCGCTTTCCGCCTCCATCACTGCTGGTGGGTCGATTGTGTGGGGTCACGGAAGGACAGAACCCTTAGTGCCATGTTGCTCAATGTGTGAGATGTCACCTTGGTACCCAGCATCATGTATCAGAAACCGTGTGAGTGTTGAGCCCGATGTATGAAATTAGTCTAGGTTGACTACACCAGATTTTTGACCATTGTTAGTACCTCAACAAGTGTCAGTGTTGGAATGGGAAATCTGAAAGCCTCACTGTAGGTGGACTATTTTGTGAAAGCAGATAGAAGGAAGCCACTGTGCAAAGATCAGTCAAGTTCTGCTGCAAAATCAGCTTTTTGGTAGTTGTCATTACAGTGTGGCTAACACATTTTGGTCTTGCAGTGTAGATAAGACTGAATTGTGTCTTCACCTTGTCCCTGAATTATGTTACAGCCTTTGGTTTTGGCTGGGCCGTAACATGATTTGGGAATGCGGCTTGACACCACCTACACTGCAGAATAAACTCTGTTCCTAACAGGGCTGACCAGTTATCTCATGAATACCTTCTCCTCCCCAGTGTAGACCTTTTTTTAATCTTTTAATGAATCAGCACTTGCTACTAATCATGTTACTTTCATTAATCTAATGATTTCTTAGAAACTTGAAGTGCTTCATAAGCATTAATAGGTCCTCACGCTGCTGTTCTGAAGTAGTATGTTCCTGTAATTTCTATTCTAATGGGGTAAATCAAGACATAGAATGGTTAATTGCCTTTCAGAAAGTCCCTGGCAAGCCAGCAATAGAACTGCCAGTTGCTTTAGCCATTAGCTGTAGTATGTTTCCATTTCTAATCTCCTAATGGTCTAATAGCATGGAAGACTAGACTAGAGTGGGCAAGAAACTTTTTATGCAAATGTATATTTCAGGACCTTTGATTATGAGTTTTCAGTCAAAGCAAAGGGAAGTTGTTTCATGTTGCTATTTGTGAACGAAAACAGCAATATAAATAGAAACCCGTGTTAAGATAAGAAAAACTATCTCCACATAAGCGGTTGCAGCAAGAATGAAAAGGACTGGGAGATAAATGCAGTGCTGAAGCACGTACTAGATGAGTTGTAAGATACTCTACATATCTTTACAACCACCAAATTAAAATTTAAAAATCGTTGGCCAAACCAAAATCTGCTTGACAGAAAGTAATTGCCACCTCCAGCATGCAAAGGCTCAGACGTAGCAATCTGGAATAGAACATGGTTAAAATCCATTCAGTGCTTCGTAACAGGATGCTGGGGGTGCTGAAATGTTACTAAGCAGAAGAGTCCAGAAGGACAAGTGCAAAGAAGCATGGAGATAAAGAGTGAATCAGATTCATTGCTTAGCATATAGGTTAAGATAGGGCATCGGGAAAGGGACGTCTTACCTCATATCAGATACAAGATTTGAGACTCACTGTTAAAAAGATAGTATCTTTCTGTGATACTACCCTTGTTACTGGGAATGCCAAAGATGTGCTGGAAACCGCAAGAATAAGGCAGCAGGATTTTTCTTAAGCAACTGTCTGTCATATGGAAGCGGCAAAGTTGACTTTTCCTTGAAAAAGCTGGACATCAACAGCTGACATTAGAAGGGGGTCAAGATGAAAATAACCACCAAAAAACCTGCCATGAATGTGGTGTTCTGTAGCAAAATGACAGATTGTGTTATGGCCAGAGGGAAATCTCTCTGCTTTGAGTCCGTTTTTCTCTTAAAACTGCAATACTGAAACTGCTGTATTAAATTAAAAGCTTCTGTGGAAGCAAAGTGTGTCAATCCACCTTCTTGATTTATTTCTTATTTCTGGCAATGTTTTAATAGAGAAGTACATTTTCTTTTTGTTTCAAACAAAATACATATGAAGAGCAGTAATAAGGTCTTGAGTTCCCAGGGGATTGCTATAATACTGGATAGTATGTCTGCGTCAACCCAGATGTCCTAGGATTAGTGCTGGGTAGCAAACCCTCAGCAAGGCTGCTACTGGTCTTCACAAAGCACCAGGATGATGCGCGTTTGACTACCTCAAAATGTTGGCATATGTAAATGAAAAGGTATGTAAATTTAAAACAGCAGGGGTTTTCCAAGGTGTTGAAAAGGAGTGGGGAGAGTGGGAGGCAGAGGAGCCACCATAAATTTTCTCCAGGCCTAGAGGCTGAAAATGTTTTGAATTCTTCCCATTTAGACTTGCCAGGCTAAGCTAATGGCAAGAACCAGAGGGGCTTTCAGGAAGGCTCTGTGTGGGTGTAGAAAATGAAAACGTGGTAAGGCCACAGTCTTCAAGTTCATACAAGGAGTAAGTTGAATAATGTCATGAGGTCTGAGGTTATGATATAAAGTCCCTTCTATTACAGGAAAATTGCGGTGCCTCTCACTGCCGAGTGTCATATGATGTTGTCACTTACTTTTCCCATTTGCGGTGGTTTTGGATCCACGACTGTCACTGGTCTACCACATGAACTTCAAACGGCCACTGCCTCTTTCCGTGCCTGTGCTTCTTACCAGGCTTTGTCACTTGGTTATTTGGATTCTGATTGTGTAGCACCTCATACAGTCCAGAAATTTATGCACTAATTGAAGCTAAGATTAAACGGAAACACAAGTCTTCACAGGATTGAAGTAGATGCAGTCTTTTGGGGACAATTGCTGTATTTAAGCAGGTACACCTGTAACACCGCAAACATTATAATCGAAAACTGTGATGATTGAGGGCTGGGACCCTCAAGACTATTTAATCATTTGTAATAACAATCCAGTCTTGTTATCATTTGATGGACACTGAACACTCATCACTGAGCAAAACACAACTCTTGTAGTAAAGCAGGTTGCTACTGGGAGTTTCACGTAAAGGTAAACTGCATAGCTGAGTACCTCTGTTAAAAGCCCGCAGGTAATTTAAATCAAGATTGCTCAATATGTTTGTGGTTTTCTATTGGGTTTTGTTTTAAATTTCCTATCCATCTCCAGAGACAGTGGTGTCTTCTTGAAAGCACGTCTTAGAAACTATGTCCCTTCCACTGCTGACTTGTTTAGGGGCAGAGAGGCATTTCAACACTGAGGCAGACCCCTTTTGTTTTCAGTGTCTTTTGTGCACAGCCTCTGTCAATGCACAAGTTTCAGGCTGCTTTCCCCTCAACTGAGCAGAAAATGTTACCGCTGCTGATCTCTGTGACAGCAACGGGTGACAAATTGCCTTGTCATTTCAATCAAAGCCACCCACACTTGTCATTAGATTTATCCAGGGTTAACTGTTCATTACGCACCAGTCCGGGCTGCCCGGGGTAGCTGTTTTTCTTAATCTCTTGTCATAACTGTTGTAGGTTGGAGGCGGGAATGAAAGCACCTGCTGGCTGAAGTGACAGCTTTATTCTAGGAGCTGGGGACTCAGCTGAAAGAAAAAACAAATGAGGACATGAATTACTGGGTATGCAGTTCAGGAGGATAATGCATTTCGTAGAATTAAGAGTTTGTTTAAAAGAAATTATATAGCAGCTCTCATCTCCTCCTACTTCCTATATACCCTACTTTTTGCATAAGTTTTTCTATGATCCTCTTGTTTCTTTCTTCCCCTTAAAATTGCTTTTTAGTTGGGTTTTTTGTTGGTTTGTTGGTGTTTGGTTTGTTGTTTCTTTTGCTAAGAGATTTTGCTGGTTTAACTGGAATATATTCAACGGAATTTGTTACCAATTCTTGTGCCAGTTTTTGTTTAAAAATTCAAACATATATGAAAAGATGATGTAGACCCAGCTGCTATAATCCATTTCACATTGTAACAGTGCAACTCTAGGTGAATTTTATTTTTAATTTTGTCTTGTTCTGTCTCAGTGTGTTAACTGCCTCTGGATTGTAAACTTATTTTTCTTCATCTTGTCTCTATAGTATTAGTGTAATACAGTTCAGTACCCTATTTCTTGGAAGAGGGAATCTTGTTTTGTGTCTGACACTGACTTGGTTTGCCTTCCATTTACCCTACAGCGAAGTGGAAACAAAGATATTTATTTATTTATCTATCATTAAGTACCATGGTATTTATGGTAAAAAGCCAGGCTATGACTCTGCGAGACAGCTACTCCTTGAGTAGCTAAGGGAGAAAAGAGTAATTAGAATTTGATTATTTTTTTCCCAGCCACTGGAAATAAAATGGCTGTATTTGAGTTATTTTTAATAAATACTATACATTAGACTTCATGAACTGATAAAATTTACTACAGTTGCATTAAACCTTTGACTGAATTTTCATATATGTTCAAGTGCTAGATATAGTGCGCGTGTGTGGGTGTTGGGTTTTTTTTTTATAAATTAAACCACCTGAATTCTGGCAATACTGCCAACTATTTGTTGCTACTGGATAACTTTTGATGACTCAAACATCCTGAGCAATTTCAGTGACAATATAAAACAATATAACGTATTACGGAGTGTTTTCTTATTTCCTCTTAGTTTGGCCAGCCTCATACAGATGTAACATAATAAATATATATAGATAATAGTAGATGTGTAAAATATAAAGATACTATAATATAGATATATTATCTTTAATATATATTACTGATCTATAATATCTCAGTGTGCTCCATACTAAAAATAAGTGTATTCTACTATTGCTGAAGCTTTTCAAGAGACTATAGCATGCATTTTGAAGTTGTGTTCTGGTGCAAGTCTTTATGATTATGGCCATTAAAACAAAGGCTTCTTTTCATATAGAAAAGCAACATTGGTCATCTGACATGCATCTTTCCCTCGGCGTTCTGAACGGCAGGACTTTAATCAGTGAAGTTTCTCCCTGCATGTAGAAATACAGCAAGTAGACTGGAATAGTTTTTAAGAACTTCTTAAAATTTTTCTGTCAGGTACATGGTTTGTTCAGATCCTAGTACATCATGGTAGATGTTGGCAAGGAAATTTTAGAGCTGTGTATTTCAGATGAGCCATCAGGCACCTGTATGTAACTCAGCACGGTTACATTCCCGGCACATCGGACGTGCCCTCTCCCCATGCAGCATGCAGGTGCTTTGGGGCTGCGGAAAGAGGACAAGCCAGGACTGTGGAACACTGCTTCTGTGCAGATGATGTCCTGCAAGAAAACAAATCCAGGGTATCGACAAAGAGACTGGGTAGAGCTAAGCACCAAGAGAAATCATTACATCCCCTCTCCTTTACCAGAAGAGAGCTTGTGAGGACTGTTAGGGAAGGAGGAGAACAGAGCAACTGCAAGGTATGGTTGTCAAGAAAAGGGAAGCAGAAGCCACTCCACGTGAGGGGAGGTGGGATAGTTCTGAAATACAACGGGTATCATCGGACACCCATTAAGTTATTTGTAAGCTTGTGGCAGGTGAATCTTTTGGCCTGATACATGAGGAGCTTGAAATTGGGCCTTCCATTGGTATGAATATGAGCAGTGACACCCCAGAGGTTACTCAAAATCAGGCCTTCTGTGGTTATGTGGGATTATGTGGTTACCAATACTCTGTTTTGAGTTTGTAGTTTATTATTGGATGATTTAAAATTGGAGAGCTTTTCTCTAAGGTGTATGTGGAGGGGGGAGAAAGAGGAAGATGAAAAGACGGGGAGGAGAGAATGAGGCAAATATTCTGTAAAAGGTTAAACTACTTGCAGAGACAGCCAAGGTGGGAACAAAAGGAAAAACATCAGGGGATAAGCAACAAAGCATAAGATTAAGGGGAGAATTGTAGATATGATGGCCCAGTGACTTACCTTTATATCGTCCTCTTCATGTTAGAAATGACCCTAGGAAGCCAAGCTGTGGTTCAGAGACAAGGTGCAATTCAAATACTGCTTTGATTGTGACCTCTAAGGTAAAGGTAGAAATGACCTTCCTAAAGTTTTGCTGACATAGATGAGGATGAGCACAAAATCCCAGAGTCATTTCAAAGATTGTGGTGGCTCAATCTCACACAGCATGAAGCTGTGATAGCAGTACCTCCCTTGCAGGTAAGTATATGGGTTTGGATAAACATCTACATTGTCTGTCCAAACTGTCCATACCAGGGTTTGTTTTCCTCCCTTTTAACACTTTCTTTTCTCAGATATTTCAGTTACTTATGCATTGGTTGTCCTTAAATAATCCTTACTCTTCATTCACTGACCATTGACTGGCTGGCTAAAACTGGGACTGAACCACTGCAGGGTCAGTTCTGTGTATGACAGAAGAACAGCGAACACACTGCTAATACGTCAGGAATAGGAAGAGCACTGATCAGTTAGGAGCCTGTTCACCTCGTACTTCGGTGGGCTGAAATGCTGCTGGGTAAATTCTGTGGGAAAGACATGAGAGAGGCACGGTGAAAGTAAGATGAAAGGCAAGGCAGCTTTACCAAAGATTGATTATGAGAATAACTAAACTGATTACTCTGTGAAAGATTATTATCTTGACATAGGAATGGATGGTGGATTTGTCTGGATCATTTTCCATGGTGCTACATGGAACAGAGAGAAGGGAGTTTAGTGTGAGTATTATAAAGAGCACAGTGAAGTGGCTTGCAAGGAAGTGTCAGCAGGACAAGCTGTGGGAGAAAATTTGGGTCTGAAGAGATGATTACGGAGAATCTTTAAGAACTGATCTGGATATTACTACTTAATAGCATAGTTAGCAACAGTGGCAGAAAAAGTAGGAGTGTGAATAAAATTTGCTGATAACAAGATAGGAAGATGTCTTCAACACAGAAGCAGGCTGTAATATCAGACAGGATTTCACGGACTGGTAAAAATAAATGAAATGTAATAGTACTGAGAGGATAGACATGCTGTGGGAATGCATAAAAAGTTTCTGCCCTACACTATGGGCTTGTCAGTTGGGCACGCTAGTGGAGGAAACGGGTTGGTATGTTGATTGTGTGCAGTAGTATCAAAACTAGCAGTGAAAGAAGCATCGTAAAAAGAGATTCCAGGATGTATTAAAAGCTATATGTGCCGTAAACTGAAATAGTATTTATAGCACTGTGTAAAACACTGTTAAGGTAAATTTTTGTAGTTGGTTTTGATCCCTCAGATACAAAAAGTAATCATTCAGGTGAAACAGATATGGGAAATAGATCAAGGAGATGTGCAGAGAATGGTTGCTACATTTCCACAGCAAGCACTTTCGTAAATGCAGAAGTAAGTTTTTCCTTTTCTCTGGTAGCATTGTCCGTTTTAAGGCTTTTTGTCTCTGCTCCGCCTTGTCCCGTGCCCTTGCCTGCAGACAGCAGAGCTGCCTGTGAGAACCCAGGAACCCAGGCCGTGCAGCAGATGAAGGGCAAGTCCGGTGGTGGGCAGCTTGGGGTCAAAGGAAGCAGGGACAGCTGCTTGTCAAGATGGCAGTGCCATACAAAAAGAAGATATGGAGAGCTCTCCTTTTGTATTAGGCTAAAAAAAATAATAGTGTGGGAGCAAAAAAAATTAGTGTAAAATTAAAGTTTAATTCATTGAAAATGGAAATTAGAAGACCTTTTGTGTCCTTCAGAGCCACTCAGATTCTGAGCCTGCCAGGGAGCAGGGGAATTAAACTGCCTGTGTGTGCCTGTAGTTGTCTTAGAACATGAACTGTATTCATACACCTCTGAGACAGGATGATATGATTCATTCTGTAGTTATATGTGTAATACCTCATCCAATAAGTTCCGCTTACCTTTATTTTTAAAATTGCAGAACACAGCCACCCTATTTCCCTGCAAATTATGCCTTTAGAACTAAAAAAACAGTGGTAAACTGCTCAATGGTCCCCTCCCATCCCATCAGAATATGATGAAGAATTGGATGTAGATTGCTATCTGAAGTTCAGAGGAATTTTGTACCAACTCCAATGATGCTTGAGTTTACCAACTACCATGTGAAGTTAGGTCTTTTTAAACTTTATTTGAACCGAATGCAATTATTGCAGCGCCTTGTATCTTTAGCTGCGTTTTACTCAGTGGCAAGGCATTCAGATCGGCATAATGCAGCTATGTCAGAAACCTCATGCTTGTTGCTTGGTATCAAATAGGAAACACTCAAGTATTCGGAATATGATGAGATTGGATCCTGTTGCTTCTGCTAAATTCAGAAGGAGCAAGACCACAGCCTTAGTCAAAACAGCGTGTGTGATTTTTTTTTTTTCCCCCCTATGTTCCTTTTCAGTGCTGAAGGTGTAGTAAGTTTGCAAGAAAACGTGATTCTTGAAAGGAAGGTGATAGATGAAAGATGGTTGCTTAGCCTATGTGTCAGAGTGTCTGAGTTTTACATTAATCCCTGCGTTGCTATCTGCATAACTAAATTCAGTCTTGCAAGAAATATTCACCCTGTTCTGTTTGTTACAAAATTGTCAATATGTCATATTTTTGTCAAGTATCCTGTGCTTTTGCTTTTGTTTATTTTTGAATGCAATCTAATTATTTATATAACCCCAACTTTTTTTAAAGCATGTTGGTTTGGCAGTTCAGTGGTTCTGCTGTTTCTAGAACGTCCTGTCTAAATTTGCTTGTACCTTGTCAGTAGCTGTATGACTGCCTGCCTCTGCGAGTGTTTTCTGCCCTTCCGTAGCAGGTGCGTCCTCGCTGCGTACATAGCTTTACGAGTTGCTGAATGTTTATTGATGGTCACCTGCAGTGTCTCTTCTTGACCTTATTGCACCCTGTGTTTTTTGATCTGAAAGCTGTAGACATGCTGATGAGCTGGAAAGCTTTTCTGCTCTGGGAAGGGGTGTACTGGAAAAGAGGTTGGCCGTAAGACTTCTGTGGAAGAAAGTGTTGGTGACAAGCTGTTCAGTAAACATCTTCAAGCACTGGAGCATCACCAGGTTATGATTCTGGGGCGCAGCTTGGGCAGTGGCACGTACATAGCTGTGCTGCAGGGATTGAAAACCAGCAGAAGAAAAACCCATGTAGTCAGAAAGATGATGACTTCTGTGAACTCATGTGTTTCCGCGTGTGAGGCTGACTCCCGTGGAGTCCGCTCTTGCCTTTTATCGTAAATGGTAGCACGCAGCTGAGCTGGTGCTTGCCAGATAGACGTAAGTCACAGAAAACTCAGTGTGACTTTTTGGTAAACCAGTCAGGGCAAATCTGCAGTTTGATAGGCCTCTGTCACTCATCTTTTGACTAAAGACTAGTGTTATGGCTCTGTGCAATAGAGATGAAGGTGCTCTATATCCCAGTAAAGATTCCTGTTGACTAAACCAGAGAAGTTTTTAAGTGAAAGTTATATACTTGCCATGCAGTTGTTGAATCTTCTCCATCCGAAACTGCACAGAGTAAATTTAAAATTCAAGTTGTTACAAAGTTTCACGTATACTTGTAGTGAATAGAACTGATAAATGCTGATCTTTTAATAACCAGTATAGCGAGGAGATGTTACTGACTCATACCAGAACAAGAGATCCCGAAACAGCAAAACTTAAAACTCCCTTCTGCAGTTAATTGGAAAGCTGTTTTATCTGTTTGGGTTTGGGTGTTTTGTTTTTTTTTTCCTTTGGTTGTTTTTTGTGTTTTTTGTTTCCAAAAGAGTTTTCATATAACAGCTGGAAGATTTTTTGGTTTAGAAAAGGCATGTTGATTGATATTTTAAAAGACTTCATGAGAATTAAAAATGAAATATTACTTGAAAATGTACATGGTTTTATTTCTACTTCTGATATGTCAGGAAACCAAACCAAGAATGATAACAAAAATATTTTGGTTTTAAATTTCAGAAAGAAAATGTTTGTAAGTTGTGATCGTACCTATGACTGAACAGGTACTCTGAGCTGTTGTGCTCTATGAGGATTTAAGCAAACACAGAGCTTTTCTTTTTTTTTTTTTTTTCTTCTTTTTTTAATGACTCCATGTATACAAATTAGCAGCATAAATTATTAAAACTGGGGGTTTGCCATCTCTTTAAGATCTTGTTTCTTTAAAATAAAACCAGCTGCAGTGGTAGCAATGAAACCATAATTTTTATTTATAGCACGTTGATAAGCATAGCTTGAACTTTTTATCATGCAAACTCAGCTAACAGTCCGGGGCACCAGAAGGTATGAATTTCCATCCCTAGAGTGACTTAAGAGCACATATAGTATTTTTTTCAGAGTCCACCAGGGCAAAATAATTCAGCTTTTCAGCTTTTTTTGGTGAGTTATCAGGTTCATCTCAAGGTTGAAAAGGATGTTCAAGCAGGTGATTAACTTACTAGTTTAAGTTAGAGCTTCAGTTTGCTGCTTTGAGAAGGACATAATCTGGGCTGCGAGTAGTTACTCTTGTTTTAGCATAAATGAACACATCAAGTATGAAATTTCAACACATTCTTATTGCTGCAAAGAAAAATGTTCTTGTGGTAATGTGGTATAAATACCAAGCACAACATAATACATGCCAACAATTGAAGGCTTTAAATTGACAAAGTGGAGGAATAGTGCGTAAATTTTTTTTTTTTAATAAAACTTAGTATCTTAAAGTCTCTTTTGTCTACTCTCCTGTTAACAAGTTAGTCCTCTTTATTGCAAATGCTAACAGACTGTAGTTATGTATTTCATCTTCCTGTCATATGGTGCCCTGTAACTAACTTTTAACGTCTGAAACTCTGCTAGCTGTCGAGGCAGTTCTGGCTGAAGTAGCGCGGTATGTTGAAGCAGAGCTGTAACAGGCTCTCCCACAAAGACTTGGGGTTTGGCTTACTGATGAACTGCTTAGCTTCTGTGACTGTGGTGACTGGGCTTAACAAGTACCCAGAAGCTAGGAAATATTATAAATAAACTCTCAGAGAAGGACGCAGACAACTGGGTTTTATAGTTCTTTTCTCCACGCAGTTAAGATATTAAACATGACTCTCTGTAAAGCACTGCAGAAACTCTCTACTAGCCTAAGATACCATATGCTGAGTTTATTTATTAACCTAATTTTCTTTAGCCTCTGAAGAATAAACTTGTGACCTGTCAATAATTTCTCACCTGTCTCAAGAAGGTGATTTATTTCTTTTCTTCAAACGTTGGCTGCTGGGGTTCATGCAATTGCCTGTGTCTTTAGAATTTTTTCCTTCAGAAAAACATATATATTCTTTTTTTTAACTTCTCCATGACAGAAAAACGTGAAAGTGTGGATGGCAGAGTCTAATTAGAAAGAGAACAGAGGATGCTGCTCTTTTTTTCTGTCATAATCTCAGGGTAGGAAGTATGAATGTAGTTTGTAGCATTTTTGATTGCCTATGATAACACAGGTCCCAGATAATGGATTGTTTAAATACATAATAGTGGATTAGACAGGGCTAGCACACAGGTGTGAGTACTAACATGTGGGTGTTGTTTCAAGCGTTAGCATTGTCCTTGATGTGGTCTAGTTGGCACTCCAGGAGCATTGGCAAAGCCTAGACTGTATGCAAGAAAACATTACTCTCTTGCCTGGCAAATTACAGGTTTTGTTTGGGGAGAACAGCCCAGTCCCTCTTCATGAGCGGTATCCTTACTGCGCGCCTTGGGCGCAGCTGCCCCCTGGCTATATGGGCATGTTCAGGGGTGCTTCCTGAGCTGGAGGCAGGGATTGCCCACTGGTAGGGGTGATTAACGCTAGCAGGAATAGGACAGAGGGGTGATTAACACTAGTGAGAATAGGACAGAAAATGCTGAGTAGATGAAGTAGTTTAATTTTCCACTGTTTTGTCTGTTTTGTTTAGGTCTCTTCCTTTAAATACAGAAGTCAAATTATAAATGAATCGGCAGTGACTTTCCACTCAAGTGGAAAATATGTTATTGTCTGTTTTTGTGAATCCATTTAAAGCTACTTACTCTTCTTTTCCATGGCTATTTTCTGACTCTTTCTCCTGCTATTATGCGGCTTTTTATCACCCTTCCCCAAACTCCTTCCAATTCTCTCCTACTAGACACTGATCTGAAAGGAGGCAAGAGTGACACAGCAGTAAGGCCAGGCTGGGTGGATGCTGAAGGTGGTTTCACGCTAGTGATGGGCTCAATCTTCCAGTGCAGCCCAGAGAGGAAGGGACCCTGCCAAAAGAAAGCCCTGGGAAGGTGGGAGCCCTGTGCTGAGATCTGTTTCAAAGGTGGTACACCTTCGTCTGCGCTGCAGTCCCCAGCACCCTCCTGTTTGTGAGGGGGGAATGCAGGGAGGATCTGCAAGCAGGCAAAGCAGGGCAGGTGGCTTCCTCCATTACTGAACTTTTTTTTCTTTTCACACATGCATCTGCCTGACTGAAAGTCACTGGTGTTATACAAGTGGCTTGTTCAGCTGAGCAGTCTCCCTGCTTTGGTCTGTAACCCACAAGGCAATGAGAAGAAATGGCCGGGGTGAGTGTATGTAGATATATCTATATATAGATACACACATATATGGATACACCACACACCCCTCATATATATATATGTGTGTGTGTGCGCGTATATACGTACATGCATGTGCACCCTTGGTATATGGTATTGCATGTATGCTTATATAAAAGGGAAAGACAGTGAGCACGTTGCAGCCAAGTGAAGAGAAAATGGCAATGAGTGGGCCAAAAAGTTTGAGCCACTCATTTAAACTGCATAGTATCGTTGATTTAGCCAAATCCTACAGCTCTGGAAGATGGCATTGGAGTGGAATCCTATTATATTTCTGTACTTCATTTAGTATATCTGTCGCTGCCTTATCAATAGTCACTTCAGGAGCAGAATGCTCTGAGGCAACATAAATGTAAAATAATGGGGAAAAGACAAAACCAATGTTTGAATTGAAGATATATTTATCAAAAGTACAGTATAGATTTTTATTCTGATTACTCCACCATGTGCTTGGAATGAAGTGGTTTAATCTTCTTGAATAAGCAGAAAACCTTCAAATACAAATATATTATCATGCCTTTGTATTTCTGATTGCAGCTAATACCAGAAGTTCTAAAATGCCTCAGCTCTGAGAGCAGTGATGTATTTTTGTGGTTACCTAGAATTTGTATTTCTTATGAGATATAGCCTATCCTCGTAAGACTTGAATCTAACCTTCTGGATGTTTATTCTGACTTCTGAACGACAAAAGCCATGTTTTGTTGCTTGTTCATGGGAACCAATATAATATATTCCAGAGAGCAAAAAGAGGGTTTTCTTGCCCTTTGACACAGTAACTTGACTTATTTTTCCCTAAATCTATAAAGTCAGTTATTCAGAGTGAAACCTTCCAGTTGCTCATGATGATGGAGTGGGAGTTGGCAAGAAATATTCAGAAAATTCACATTGCTGTGCTGGGTGCCTCTTAGACAAACTCTCTCTCCCCTTTTTTTCTTGTATCAGAGGTTGCTCTATATGGATGTGAATTTGTTTTCCTTCTTGAAATTTCATTCTTCAATTCTCAAGTCAAAGCTGTCTTCAGAAGAGAGATCTGTATTTTGCCTTTTATTAAAAAACAAAACAAACACCACCCCCCAAAAAACAAACAAACAGAAAAACCCAAACAAACCCAAAACAACCAACCCACAACAACAAAAAGACCCACAAAAACAAACAAAGAAAAATAAGCCCTAAACAACCTTGTAGCCTTCCCTTTCTGTCTCAGCCTGTCAGGCAGCATTTGCACTCTCCTGCTGCCTGGTTGCACTCTGAGTGTGGCTGTGCAACATAGGATTGTTTAGTGCAGTTTTTCTTCTCCAAGCTCCCAGGATGTGCTGAGGGCCAAATTCTTCAGCTCAGGCAGCAGAGATCCAGGATGTTAGTGGTCGAGGCACTTGGTTTTCTCCGCTGAGCTCTCCAGGTGTGTCCCATTTAATGGATGAATGCAACAACTCCTGCGAAGACCGCCGTGTTTTGAAAACAGCCAACCAACTCCTTAACAGCATCATCTTGCTTGAGGGGGGAAGCGCGTTGGTGTGTAAGATTGCGTCACATACGTATTGCCTTCAGGGTGTCGAATGGGCTCTCTTTGGAGCCAGACACTTCAAAGGAAAACCAGTCCGTGTGTATGCTGCACCACGCTGTGTAGTGGGGTTGGCGCTTTGCCTATGTTTGTTTGGTTGAAAACCTACGCAGTCTTTCTCCAGGGTCTGACACTTAGCAGAGGTGGGATGTCAGTCAGAAGTTACTGCTGCTTCTTGTGTCTGTGGGGTCTAGGTGACCATACGGATGGTTCGCTGCATTTCTCTGGATCGCTTGTTTGTTCCAATCTCCTTAGAGTCCTGAGGTTGGGAAAAAGGATGTCTGTGACTCAGACTTAAGGAAAATACTATGTTGGTGTAAGCCCTGTTTAAATCAAGCGTTTCTTTTTGTATTCCCTCCTGTAAAAAGGCTGAAGAACCCTGACATTACACAACCCTGTCCTACACTTAATGTTTTTTGAGGTAACAATTTCTAGCTTGCTTACAGCAGCTTTCAGCTACTTTGAGCAAGAGCTTTCGCAGACGCACCTGGTATTGCCTGTCTTTGCTAACACAAGTCTCAGATGTGTGTTTGCTGGGGCGGGCGTGTAGGGGGGTAGATTTGTATCTGTCGAAGGGAAGCGTAATGTCTCGCTTTGAGGTTTCTAAGGGACTGGCGTGTGTGTGAGTGAGTGAGGGACCATGAGCTCTGTTTTGTCACTGCAGCTTATAAGTGAAAGGGACTCAGTGGGCATGGATATTGCGGTTGCTGTCAGACAAGCAAGCGTGGCCCCCCGTGATTCTCTCAGATCATGAGAACAAATCTGTGTAAAAAGGATATTCAAGCCATTTCATAATCAGCTTCATAGCCAGGTTTTGCTGCTAGAAATCAGTTGTCTTGAACATGGAAGAAAGATTGAAGAAACAGAATAGAAAAAAGCCCCACACTTGACCTTACCAATATTAATATGTCCCAAGGGGCAAAAAGGATGGAGATTTCTACAAGAAGGAGCCAGCCTGTGTTGTGGCAATGGAGCACAGTGCTGGACGGGAGCGGACGCAGGGAGTAGGCTCCCTCCCTCGCTGACCTGCTGGCGGGTGAAAGTAAACCGGAAAAATCACATGTAATCTGCTGGGCAAACAGTTCCTGAGAAGTTTCCGCAATGGCCTGGCATCCCTGACGCTCGTGTCATGCAGCATGCTAGGGAGAGCTGCTCTCTGTGGTAAAGGATGGGGGATTTTCTGAAGCTGCACTGGGGTGTAGCAGCAAGGTGTTGGATCAAGAAAACATGTTTGGTTTTCTGAAAGCATGGCATCAAGTTCAGATTTCTATGGTCCACACTGAAACACAGATCTGATCCTTTCTGACCAAAGTACTGTATGTCTAGAGTATAAAAAAAGGGCAAAGAGAGTATCGTATAGTATCTATGGAGAGGAGCATATAGTTGTTAACAAAATCTGATAAGGGAATGATTAGTGGTCAGGATAGAAAGCTGTAACATGGAGGTGAGCAAGTTGGATAGGTATAAGAAATGTGATTTATCTGACTGCAAAGGATAATAGTCATTCTCGATTTAAGTATGGTTATAAAGCTGTTATTAAAACCAGAGGGGAGAGTGTCTAGTGTGCAATACCCAGGGAGGCAGCAAGCGTAAAAGGGTGCCTGTGGTTGATGTTGTGGCTCTGTGTTTTCTCTTCCTCTCTGAACTTTCCTAATCAGCACCAAGAATGTCATTAAACTGCAAGTGCTTTTTCATGCCTAGAAGTCGGATTTTTGTCTAACTTTTTACAGTACAGAGTAATTTTAAAGAATAGGAGAAACATGACAAGTCTGTAGGTAAGTATAGAAAATTTAAGTCAGTTTAATAGTTTTCTGGTTTTTTTCCACTGTTGTCTGCATAAAATGCACTTTCTTGGCCTTTTGACATGTACTTGGGAAATTTGTGCATCAGTTGTTTGGGTAGAATCATTCTGATTTCAACACATTATAATCACCTCAACACTTGTTCTATAGGTTTCCATTCCTGTGTAACCTAATAAGGTTATAAAGTATTTTTTTTTTAAATAAAGTCAGACATGATTTTGCTGAAACTGCTAGGATTCTTCTCTTTTGACTTAGAGTCGTGCATTTGCGATTTGAGGAACTCAGATACTAATGACCAGGAGGGCAGTGCCAAATTCTCTATAATATTGCAAGCAGCATGCAGAACTGACTTCTTTCACTTTTACACTTGTGTTCAGTAATAAAAATAAAATAGAATTCTTGACTGAAAATAATTATATTAATTTTGCTTTATCAGTTGCAAAGTGAGTAATTACTGAGCAAAATGGCTATATATTTTTCCATGGTGCCATCAGCCACACTAGCACAAATAAACACAAAACATGTATGCAGTAGTTAGTGGAGTTAGGGGTTTCTGGAAGTCAAAAGAGTTCACAAGTTGACCCAGATGTGTTGATAACTTTGATTAGAGCTTTTATTATCAATTTCAGCACTGATAGATAACTGCATGGATGGTAGAATTTAAGCTGCTTGTATGCCAGTAAAACCCAATCGTTCATCTACCCTGAGTTTGCAGAAGAGGAATATTATCCTAATTAGAGGCAAGACTATGCAAACAGACAAATGTAATCCATTCACTAGAATTGCACTAATCTACAAGGATAAATTCAAATAGAAGAGTATATTTTGTCTTTAAAATCTAATTTACTGACACTTCATAAAAAACTGAAAGTACAACTAACTTTTTGAAATATGATCTTTTTTTTAGTCTTAATTATTCAGGTATGCCTTGAATTGCAAACTGGCTGTACATGAATTCTAATTGTGCCTGGTATCTAGTATTGGGTTATTCCACAGATAGTGTAACCAGCTGCAGAATTTAATGTAATCTCTTAGAAGCTGCAGAAATACTAATTGCCGAACAGCCTATCTAGAGAGTATTTCTATGCCATAGTCAGCTGAGATGTAGCCGAACTACATTCTTATGTAGCTCTTGTATTGGACTTCGAGTAAACGATTGCTAATTTTTGTTGATAAAATAGAAATACAATTTTGGGGTGTTTCTATAAAAATAACACTGCTTAAAGTGAAGGGTTCACAGACAACTCTCTTGCTGACTTCTGATGTGTAGGCATGTGAAAATTAGTTGCAGAAGAACAAATGGTAAAGTTACTCTTAAAGCAGGGCAGAATACAGAAAATCTAAAGAAAAGAGTAATGAAAAGTTCTATTTTCCAGAAAAAAAATTGTAGCATCATAGCTCCCCAAACTTAAATTTGTTACAGTAAGTAAAGATTTTTTTGTATAGTGAATATTGTATTAGAAAAAAACATTTGTATCTCTCTCTTATTTATTGCTTATCACTAGGTGTTGCTTCTGCGTCCTTGAAAGTATGTGCATGTCTGCTTTGGGATTAAACCGAGTCTAATTGAATTTAAACAGCCTTTGCTAACTTCTGTTGAAATCAAAGGTGTGGTAAATGAATTCACCCTGTTACAGCATCTGGTCTTTAGGAAGAGAACTGCGCCATTTGTTTACATTCACTTGTGTTTTGTCCACTTGGATGGAATAAAAGTCCTCTCAAATGCTATTGGTTTGAATAGCTTTATTTTTGTTTTTGTCTGTAAAAACAGGGTGACTTCTCCAAACAGTTTTCAAGGGATAGATTGAAATAATAACTGTGCATCTAATGGCTAATTTGATGTGCAATGAGATTCATTCCAGGCTTGCACATACAAGGTACTCCTGAAGGCACAAATGAGGCTACTGCAAAGCACCCTGAAGTAGTATTTGTTCCTAGTACCTTCCCTCTTCCCCTCTATCATATATGGAATACACACTAAGTCCAGATGTGAATGAATTATGGATTAATCAAAGCCAATCTCAAAAAAGCGTTTGTATTAAGGGAGAACAGTGTTTTGTTTTATACAAGCCCATGCATGATCTGGGCAGCTCAGCTTTGCGTTATGTATTTTAAGTAGTGCAATATACAATAAAAAGATCTGCAGCAAGAAGAAATTTTAATAGATAGAAGTAGAAGAAAGATTTTCATAAGAGTACATAGCAAAAGTAAATGTAATGCTAAGGATCCTTTTCATGTTTAGGAGAAAATTTATTTCCTGTGGACATTTGATCATTCGGCAATCTTTCACCCCATCCAACAATTCTGTAACTGCACTTTCCAGCACTGTGCTTTGAATAAAGCTTCCCTAAGCTCCCAGTGTTATGAAAAATGGAGCTCGTGTAAATTTCCTTTGCATCTCGACTGCACATAGAAAGTAAACAAATACAGTTTCCACGCAGTCTTTTTATCTTTCGGCACATCTCAAAGGCTTCCCGATAAGGCTTTTTGTGAGGAGAGAGAGGGTGTTTAAAGTAAATACAATTTGAAAAATTTCATCCATTTTAGAAGCAGCATTAAAGACCTTAAAGAACCACGGTTTATGAGACTGACAAGCAATTAGATCAGTGCAGTGATAGTGCAATGCATAATTCTACAGTTATAAAATTAAGTTGGAGTGAGAAAAATAAGAGAGGACAGAATATCCCATCTTAAGTGGCTGTTTCAGATATGTGCTCTAAACCTTGAAGGTATGAACAGAATTGTTCCGTCAACTATATACAGTAAGTGGCTGAGAGCTACTTGTCTACATTAAGATGCAAAGAATAAAGTCAAAGAATGTAAATGCCCTAGAAACAGCTACGACATTCCTCCAGGAAAACAAAACAAAACAAAATCCAGTCATAAACAACAAGGTAGGATTTCTGTGTGATGTTTCCGTAAAACCTTTTAATGAAAAATCCCAAAGACAAAACCAATAGGGTAAACTCAGTGCTGTAGATTAAATGAGTTTACATCGCTGATGGATAGCTCACCTTTCCAGGTTCCCTATACTGATTTACATGACCTAGACAGAACTTTTCAGAAAAGGGCCCCTCTGTCTTTACATGCTTTTCAAAGCATGTTGCATGCGTACTAAACTTCACAAATAAGATCAGCGTTGTAGCACACAGCAATGTGCGTGTTCTTACCAGCCTCATTTCCTAATGAGATCGACCTCATGCAGTCACTGTCTCTATCACTTGGCCCATTTCCACCGAATTTAACAGCAGGGTTAAGGTTTCAGTAGGCAATTAAGTTTCTTCAGGCTTCCTGAGGACTGACGGCTGGATGGAGGGAGAAACTCAAGGCAATACCTGCGTGGCAGCAGCACGGGCTCAGCAGGGACCTGTTTGGTTTAGACTGCCGTTGGACAGCTGAGGGACACCCACAGCAAATACCAATGCTGGGCAAGGCTAGAGTCGTGTCACCTGCAGGGACGTGAGGGTGGGAGAAGGTTTAAGGCATTTTCAGAGATGCTGGAAATTTTTTTTATAGTGTAGAAATAAAAACAGAGGGAGAAAAGGAAGCAGAGATTTGCATCTGGGGATATACAAGAGAGAATACAAATTAGTATGGTGAGTGATTTCAGTAGCCTTTTGTTTTCCACTGTTTGTGCTAAATTTATGTGTCTATAATTCAGCTTGTTCTTGGTTTAATGCAACTACAGATCAACCTCTGAAAACGCATCTCAATCATTATATATGCTTGACAGTATAAAAATAAGAGATCCTGCAGTGTTCGTTTTGGTGGACTGATGTCAAACTCTAGTACTAACTCTGGTGGATTGACTGGTACTGTAGAATATTACCATTTCTTTTCCTTTACAAAAAAGATCTGCAACAATCCCAGTTAATGTTCAAATACTTTCTTCTTCTGCCCCTCTGAAACCAGTGCATTTAAGAATGATGTGAAATCTCAGGGTCTTCAGTGTGTTCGTGTTGTCATCCCACCCTTTTTTCGGCATGCAGAACATGAGCCAGGCACTTTGTCATGAAATACTTGCAGGAATTGATAGAGATTCGCTGGATAGAGGGAGTGCAGAATTTGGCCCGTGTTTTTCAGACAAGCTGACCCCGAGCATTGCTGTAGGTCGCTAAAGCTTTGTGCAATATTGTCTGTAATTATCGCTAGCCAGTGAAGTTGAGTCTCTTTTGGAAAAGGATTTCACGTAGTACGTTTGTGATGTGAGTGTAAATACAGGTGGTTACCTGGACTGTCAACGGCATATACCACTGAAAAATTTAAAACTGCAAAAAATAAATGCTTTTCCAGAAAGCCTACAATGCTGAGGATTTTCCGCCTTACAAAAAAAACCCTCCTAATGTCTGAGATTTTGAGAGCACTTCAGTATTTTTGACAGTTAAAATATTACTTCTGTTTTCTTACAGGTGGCAAAATAAAAATATTGCATAAAGTCATTAATGATAAGGAAATTCTTTCCTCACCCCACTGCAGGAATGCATTACTTTTAAACAGTCCTTAATTCAGTCAAAATCTATATATAGGCTCTTCATATTTGCCATTTCCTACATATATACAAAAGATATGTCTCAAAATATAGCCTTTTTTTTTTTCTTATCTTGTAATGCAAACTGAGATAAGGTTTTCTAAAATTGGGTGTAGTCCCTCAGGTGACTTGTAATGAAACGTAGTGATAAAGGCATAGCAGCTGCAGTTACATCACTTGGCAGAGGAGCACAGGCGGCCGCTGTGAGGTGTTAACGGGGACATAAAACCATGCTTCTATGCCCCACTTGCAGATCCATGACTAATGCCCTTTCTTTTTAGCAGCGTTTTACTTTGCCACAAAATTTTAGATACATAGTTGCTACATACTATGGAAATGTGTATGCTCCCAAATTAGAGGAAGACTATTTCAGAGGTGAAGAAAGCCATCCCTTCTTTTCTCAAGAGGAATGGTTGAGGGTCCATGGAGTTAGGGTTTGTTCCGAGACCTTTTTGCTGAAGGGCTCTGTTGAGGACCAGGCGAGGTTTGTTGTGATATTTCCATTTTTGTGATAGTTCATCCACTGGCTCTTTCTTTGAGGCCTGTGAAATGCTTCATGTTCAGAGTGGAATATTCCCCAATGGTCATAATATTATTGCTAAGCTTTGGTGAGCAATGCTGCAAAAGGAATATGCAGGGAAGTAATATTAAAGCAAACCCTTAATCAGCCTTTCTCTTTACCCGGTATGTAACTGCTGTTTTTTGTCTGTGCATCTTCTAGCAGAGGCAGGACATGAGGCACAGGGCTCTCCATTAAGTGGGTCAGTAGCAGGGGACTGAACACTCTCCCTCCCCAGTGTGCGTAGCTAGCACAACATACGGAGACTCAGCCGTTGGTGCCGGTATAACCTTCTTCCTGCCTGATAACCTGAGGCCACCGCTGCCTCTGTAAGATGATTTAACTGTTTCTATCCTTGATACCAAGCTTCACTAGTAATTGCTTCACCCTCGGAAGCCTTCTTGCAAGTGGATGTCCATACATGGACTGCAATGAAAACATCTTGAGACTTTGCAAGTCTTAAATCAGTCTGCTCCCAGCTGTCCTGCTGGATGAGCTAACGTAGATCTTTCAACCAACCTTTCTGCAGCTTTGCATATTCCTACCTTCCATATGATTCAGTCATGATATTTATCTGCTGAAAAAGTTATGTGAGGAATGTGTTGAAAGCCTTGGATGACAGACATCTTGGTTTTGCAAAACGTTGCTATACGCTTAACCTAAAGAAGCGGATGACTTTCATTATTGGGGGTTTGGTGCCCTTCCTGACACTGGCTCTTTTGCCACAGGTTAGATCTGGTGCTGTCAGTGAACCTATGTGGAAATTGAATCTGAAAAAAGGAAAGTAAAACTGGTTTCATCCCAGTAGGATTAGCTCTGATGAGTGTGCCATCACAGCTTTGACCATACATCAAGGACGGCTCCTGTAATTGTCACAGCTTTGGTCCGTGTTGGCTGCAACACAAGGAGTTGTTCATGGGCTGACTTACATCTGGAAATAGCCTTGTAGCTGCAGTTCTCTCTTCAGCACCTCCACCCTTAGCTTGCATTGTTGTAAGGGAAGAGTTTCCTACTTCTTGTAGCTGATCAAGAGAGTTGCAACTGAGCTTAGTCGGAGACAAGTCTCTTGCTGGGCTTGTGAATCTCTGCACTTAGTTTGACATAACTTAAAGTGCTAGGGGAATGTCTGGCAGGTTTGTGAGGCGCTCACTGAACGGAGAAACACATCTGATTGCGATCAACAGCATCTTGTGTCTGACTTAGTGTCTCTTTCTTCAGCCTTGCAGCGTGTAGTCTCTTTGGGATTCCCAGTGAGCCAAAATGTGTAGACTGAATTCTTTTAAGTAGTCCTCCATCATGTGCATTGGGTTGTAGAAGCTAAGCATGAAAAGGCCGCGTAATAGTAAATCAGTCTCGGGTGAGTTACTGTTGTGGGATGTACAGACAGAATTGGTAGAGGAAGGGAAGAGGTAAGTGACCTAGAAACAATCAGTTGAATAATAAGTCTTGCCTCTTGGGACACTTAACACCAGATTGGATTAGACAATAGAAATTTTATAGTGGGGAGCATCTTTTGCATTAACTAGATTAAATTTCTGCCATTGCTAAAAAAGATGGGTCTAGTAAAAGCACACATGTCTAATCTAAAACACCTACAAAAGCTGAAAAGAACTGCATGGCTTGTATCTGTCACCCGAGCTTGTTGGATATCCAGGTTCTGCAATTTCCCTACACATGGCTTGCTGTCTCTAAGACACAACATCAGGTTTGCTTCAGGAAAGCCCTTTGTGCCAAGTTCTTGCAAAACTGAGAAGTGAAAGCAGTTGCTTTTTCTGAGAATGACTGACTGTTTTGATGAAGCGAGGAGTCCCCTTCCAGAGATGAGCAAGGCACGCCCCTCCTTTCTGTTTCTGAGGAGGCTCTGGTAGGATTTGGAGGGTGAAAGACTGCCTTATTTAATGATATGCTCAAAATTAACCTTCTTCACCTTCAGCCTGGAAAGGTAGACCATTTATTGTTTTCTGCATTCACTGGGACCTCTTTCCAAAAACCAGACAGCTGTTGGAGATCTTCCTGTCTTGCTCCTGCTACAATACCCTGGACTTTTTATTAGTCTTTATTCCATGATGTGCTAGAAAAGTTTGGCCCTTTGTGGCATTATAATCTTTTCCTTCTTTTGAATCTATTTCTTCACGAATAAATCAGAAGGAAACTTGCATTATTTGAATTTTGTGACAGTGCTTTCCTGAAAGGGATCCTAGACGGAATAGGAAGGGCTCATGAGGATCCTAAGGCACCAGAACTTGACCTCTTGTTTCCATAGTGCTACCATCCTTTAGCATAAAAAAGTGGAAGTTAAAGACCTGAAATACTTTCCTTTTTTAAATGTAATTATTCTGGCTGCCTAATGTCTGATATTATAACCTGAATCCTGGTATCAGCAGTTTGCTCCTTCGGCGTCAAAGCTGAGGACAACAGCAAACCATAATGTTGAACTTCATGGGCACAAGCTGTGCTTTTGGCCATGTCATGCTTCATATATACGTGATGGCATATTGATGGCAAATACAAGAGTCTTCCTCAGCACGAACGGAACTGGTGAGGGAAAAAACCTAAACCAACAACCAACAGTAATTTAAATAGCTTTTAACTTTTCTGCCAAGGCAAGTGGCTGGTATGAAAAGACAAACGTGGACACTTCTTCATTCAGTGGACTCAATGGCATTTTGCTGAGGTGGGGTTATTGCATCTTCCTGTGTTAAGAGCCTCTGGCCTTTCCTTGGGTATCGTGGTTTTGCAGATACGGTAGTGGGGAAGTTTTATGTTTAAAGTGTTACTTGTCCCTGTAATCTTAATATAATTTAATGATCAACAGGATTATCTTTAGTCTCCGCATAAAGGGAGAAGTCTCCTGACTTCACATACTTCATTTGATGCGAGGGATGCCTTTCATCTCTCTCGTTTCTGTTAACTGGCTACTGTGCACTTCAGACCTGTTAATACACCGTGCCTGGTGTAATCCAGGCCTGTTCTGCCCTCAGTTGTTTCTGCTCAGATTTTTCCATCGGTGCACCCAAACAATGTCATGGAGGAGCCTCCTTCTATGAGGGAAAGAGGGTTTAGCCTCTGCTTCTTCAGTCTTGGAGTGTCCCAGGCTTGTTTATTATTTATATCTATGAGTGAAAAACATAAAAATATAGCAATATAAGTAAATCAATCCCAGGATAGATATGTTCTTTATGAACAGAATTATCTTTCATAATTTTACATCCTAACTTTTAGGCATATAGTCTGGGCTGTCTCTTGAGAAACAAGCCTGTATACACTTGAAGTATTATGTGGGGTGCTCATCTCTCTTCCCTTTCTGCCTCAAGCTCTGGCAGCTGTCTTGGGTACAGCATCTTGCTTTCAGACAGTGGCAGCGAGGCAAGATCCATCACACCCAGCCTCTCCCTGTGTTCAACCTCCGTAGAGAAAATCTAGTGGACGCCTGACGTGTGGCGTGGTGATGGTGGCATCTGCAGCTGTGAAAGTCTTCCCCGGCGGGGTCTGGAAATACAAACATGCAGCAACAGGTTTTTGGAAGATAAGGGGTAGAAGTGAAATGAATTGTGTGCAGCAACTGTGAGTCCCTCTGGTCACTGCTGGTGGAGGACGATGGCGTCTGAGAAATGCTGCCTGCTTTGCCCCAGTGTGTAGCTGTGGCAGCTCTCGGTTGTTGGGAGAAGGCACTGCAGTTTCTGCCTTTAAACGCCTTTCGGCTGTAACTGCAGTTGCATCAATAAATCTCTTGTGCTGGGATTGGTTTTCATGGGCTTCACTGAGAAACTCAGTTTTAGAGAAGATAAAACTCTTCATTTATAACTGTGTTACTGAATTTTGGTAACCTCTAAAAATAAAACTCTCAAATGAATCACTTAATGAGGGCCATGGGAGGGAGAAAATTCTATGGTGGACAGATTTTATCTGAATTTACAAGTAGTACTGCTTTCACGGCCTGTATTTCTTAAACTATTACCAGAAATCATGGTCTAACTCAATCCAGATACACACTAAAAATGTCAGAGGGGGAAAGCCTATTTTTAAAAAAATGCATGGACACGTTGCAAGGGTCTGGGCTGTGTTTCAGTGATGTGCTTCAGCGGATCCTCCTTGGGACTGGCTGCATTGAACCAGCAGTAGGGGCCAGCCCTGCGGACCGGGGCCCAGGCAGCCTCGGGCTGCAGCATCTACCGATCATGCTATCTTTTGGAGCGGGGCAGGTGTGTCTGGATGTGGGTTTTGGGACTCCCCGGCTGTTTCTGAGCGGCCAGTGGCGTGTGCAGGCAGCGGGTGGGCAGGTGGCTGGAGATGAACCCACGGCCACGCACAGGAAAGGTGGTGCTGGGCCTGAGCCAGGGGATTGAAACTGTTCTCCGAAACCGCACGGCGCAGGGCGGGCTGCCGTGCAGCGCTCTCGAGGCGGGTGCCTGCAGCATGGCCTCCCTCGCTGGCCCCCGGGCTTCCTCTCCTTTGGCTACTGGGGTTGCTGTGGGTCTGTTGCTAGAGGGCTTTTTCTCACTCGCTTGTTGGTGTTAATAGCTTCCCCCCCCCCCGCTTTAAACAGTAAAAGACTGCGGGGTGTCGTTGCTGGGGTGCTTGCAGTACTGCGCTAGGGGTGTGAGCATGGAGCAGGACGAGGGAGGTGTGCGAGCCCAGGGTCCAGGTGTGCGTGTGCACTGACCTGCAGCAGCACAAGAGCGTGTCCAGGCATACAGGCTTTGGAAGGAGCAGGCGCTGGGAAGAAACTTCTCGACAGCAGAAGTGCACCTTGGGGAAGAGTCCCAGTGTAGTGGCAGGCACCTGGGGTTTGGGACTGAGGAGGGCGGGCAACCTTGTCACGAAGCGCAGCAATGCTCCCCTTACTGATCGCCTCCTTTCCTGCCACCGCGTCTGCTATGGCTCTGCCAGTCCTTACTCGGCCTATGTCAGCTCCTTCTACAAAGCTTTCCATAGCTTCTCCTGTACGAGCTCCTAAAAAAATAATTACCTGACGCTGTGAGTTGCATAGTTTGTTTCTGGTTTTCCTGAGCATCCCAGTGCTCTGTAAGTAAATGTCATCCCCACTGTGGAGTGGGAGATCGAACTGTGCAGCTACTTGTAGGAGCACGTAGTGAGCAAAGATGCAAACCTTCTAATTGCCGTTCCTTCCAGAGCTTGCTTAATTCTCGAGCAAAAGCACCACTTTGACCTCATGCTTAAGCGCTTGTATATTTGTGTATCTAGATGTCAGCTTGTGATTCAACTCCTTTTTGATGCCTGGACAGAGATGCTGTGTCGGAGCCACGTTTAAGCAGTAAGCTTGACATAATTTACGATGCAACCTAACTATAGTCCCCACTGGTCTGTGACCTGGCTGTGCCATGGGCCTCTATTTAGACATCTTGCTTTTAAAACCCTTCTGTATTTTACTGGACTGCTGGAATTTGAACTGGTAAAACACTGGTAAATGATTATTGCAAAGATGCTGTGCTGCTCGTGGTGGGCACTGGGTAATCTGTAAGGTTATCAAAGCAATTTAGAGCCTGTTCACATGAAAGAACACTAACCGTTGATTGCTACTTGTTCATTACGCGTCATATCTTGTTGACCTTTATTTCAATAGGCTTTGTATCTTTCATATTTTTCTCTCTCAAGCTTTCTAATCCGGAAAGCTGTTGCAAAGGTTGTTATTTAGAAAGTGCTTTGTACCTTTTTTTTTTCTTTTAAGAATACAGAAATCAAACTTATTAAGGAAGAAAAAGACATGAACTAATTCCTTTTCTTGGTTTGTTTCTGAAAGTTGGACTTTATCATTGTCTCCATACATATTTTTCCAGGAACCGTCACAGTCATACTATGTCTAACAGGATTTCCCTCGTTGAACAGCTTTAATCTGTTACCTGGCACGCCAGAGGCCAGGCTGTCCCAGATAAGCACTGTGTAGGCACTTGGGCGGCTCTGCGGAGTTGACCAAGGTTGACCACGGCTGACGTGGAGCTACAGCGAAGTCCCCTGCACTCTTGATTCTCCTCCACAGTCCTCTCTGTCTCCTGCTTGAGCTCCTCCTTGTCTACAGAGTTTATTAGTGCTGGAGAAATACTGGACTTGAGATGGCAGCGTGAATTTGCCCTGCTATAGTACAGGAAGGGGGGAGTCAGGGTTAGGATCCCCAAAGCCTTCTTCAGCAACACGTCAGGTACCCCCAGGCTTCCTGGCTCTGTGCTGGGCTGCTGACCTTCCTTACATTGTATTTCTGATCTGGGTGCAGCACAGGAAAACCTTGAGCTGCTTCTGGACACATCCAGCTCAAGGCCAGGCTACGCTGGCACAGACTGCTGCGCTGCACAAAAGCAGCTGAATTACTGCTAGAAACAAATTCCCTCTGGATGCTGTACAGCTGTATTCCCCGATGCTGCACTTTAGCTACCGAGTCTAATGCGATTCAAGCTGGGTTTGTGTTGAACCAACTCTGACATAAAATATTGTCCTGTGGCTGTTTAGAAGAACTCGAGGAAGCTAATCTCAGCTTGTTTGTTGGTTTAATATACAATGTCAGGCAAATAACTTAATCTCTCTGTCTGCATTTACCCCATGCATATGAGGTTTTATAATCCTGAAAAAACGTAGTGAAGTTTAATTGTTTATAAAGTGCTTTGAACCTTACTTTTTTAAATAGTAGAAATAGGAGGGGAAGAAGGAAAACCATCTAGGATCCTAATCTTAATTTATTTCCATGGATTTGTTTCTAAACACATATTTTTTAAAAAAATGAATGCAAACTCCTAGGTCAGACAAGCAAAGAAATCTACTGTTTGGAAATGTGCTTTTTTTCTGTCCGTGTTAGGCTCTCAGTGGGAACAGTGATTATATCATCATCTGCTTGAGAATTTAGTTACATTACCAGGTATCCAGGCACAGCTTTTCAGCGGTGCTTTATACAAATTGCACACTTGAGTGATGCGACAGGCCTTCATCACTAACTTTATTTCTGCGAAGGAGATTTCCTCACAGGGGTGAGTGCGTACTGCCTGAATCTCATCCGCAAGCTCCTTCTAAGGAAATCGTCAGTGTGGCCCATTGGGCCAGGGAGAAACCCCAACACGTAAAATGGTCCCCGCTCTCAGCACTGGAGCAACTCAGGACCTTGAAGCGCTGCACTGAGTGGTTCAACTACCCTCCATCACAGGTGGTTAATAAGAATTGCCATACTTTGTTCACCTTGGGAAGGAGATGAATCATACCAATTCTTTTCAATTTATCTGCATCGGAGGGCTTCACAGGCTCTTGATCATTCTTGTCTTTCTCTTTTGAACTCCTTCCAATTCTTTGTACAAAGCACATCTCAGATTCATTTTTAAGTGATTTTTTTTTTTTTTTTAAAAAGCTTTTCCTTTGGGTACAGGCCTGGAACTGCATGTTGGATCTATAGTTCCTTAGGCTTCCTGACCTTCTGATTATTTTTTTTAGCTACATTTGTGAACTTATTACATGTTTATGAATTGATACAGAGGCAGTTTCCTGAGTTTTAGCTACTGAAAATGAACAATATTACTGTACCCTTGACGCAGTCAGGGTATAAACATATACAGTGTTGACCATGAAATGAACAACATCATCTGAGTAACAATTTTATTGAGCTTTCAATTAGGGTAGTAGTAGACTTTTCTCCCTCAGAAAAGTTTGAACACTTATTTTTAAAACAAATAAAAAAGGAAAATTGTTTAAGGAGGGGATCCATGTAATAAGAGGCAGACACTTGAGGTTCCTGTGCAGGGAATTCTGG
Organism: Psophia crepitans; assembly: GCA_013399095.1. Taxonomy (NCBI): domain Eukaryota; kingdom Metazoa; phylum Chordata; class Aves; order Gruiformes; family Psophiidae; genus Psophia; species Psophia crepitans. The sequence goes on along the minus strand of VWZZ01000292.1, from coordinate 8,927 downwards.
TTTAAAACCTTCCTCTCAAACCAAAAGCACATCAGGGTGTCTGATGGGCATCTTGTGTCCCTTATGTGTCCTGACATAAGGGGTTAAAAGTCTGTTTCTCGTGCTCATAGTTCCCTTCTCATGGTCTCCAACATCCCCAAACCGGGAGCCCAAGAGAACCCTCACAGAGAAGACACTGCAGCTTTACGGTTACGATATATAAGCTGGGGTATGGGAGATGCATCTTCAAATTCCTCTTCTGAATAAAGTAGAGTAGTGATTTCAGCGTGGATCTCCAGCTGACTATGGTGGTGTCAATCTTTCTTTACATGTAACACAAAATTTTGTCCTGAGAAGCCCTTCTCTAAAATTTTGTCCAAGTGGATGTATTTTTTCACACACACCTTTTAGTTGATGAAAGGTTCCCTAGCCATGTCCAGTAATGAATCCCTGCAGATGACGCTGCGAGATTTTCCCGGAAAGTAAATCCTCGGTGTTAGCAATCCTTGGTTATCTCCATGCAGATCCTGTGCTCACTCCCTCACCTGTACCTGCGAGCTGCAGGGAGCAGAGCCCAGACTCTGTAGGTGGGAAACTCTGGGCAAAATGTCCTCTATTGGTTATGGGAGGTTGTAAACATTTCATCCTTGGAGACCATCTAACTCAGCTGGCTGAAGTCCTGGACAGCGTGGTCTAACTGACCCTGTTAGAGAGAGGTTGGACCTGCACTGGTCCTTCTGACCTAATTAATACTGTGATTCTTATTCAGGTTTCCATCTCCTTCGCAAATGGACAGACCTGCCCTCATACTGGCTATTTTTCCTGCAGCGCCATGCAGCACCGCCACATTTATGCCGTCAAACACCCAGTGACACAAATGGCCTTGTTTGTTGACATATCTGATGTTTCTGTACAGATGCTGTACCAGTTCTTGGACTGACAGACCCAAGACTCTGCTACATACTGGATGGGTTCCTCTTCATTTACGCAGTCGTCGTAACAGCCCTTTATGTGAAAGCGAAGGTCAGTCTCTCCAAACACTGATGCATTTGGCTTTGGTTGTGTAAACGAACTGGGCTTGACTGGAAAGTGGGGGTGGAGAGGATGCATGTCTCTTAAAAAAATACCTTTTTTTTTTTTTTTTTTTTTTTTCCTGAACCTTCCTCCTTTTCCAGAGCCAGCTCTGCCAGGAGTTCTTTCTGAGGGCTCATGAATGGAGGGGAAGAGAGCATATGAGAGTATTTTGATGCTACAGTTACGGATGCAGTCAGAGATTCTGGATATTGTAGTTGGGAAATGCCTGATCAACAGTCATATCATTTCTTCTGCTGCTTTGCAGAAGAAAAGATGAGAGAAAGAGAGATGGGGATACACAGAATATTCAGGATAAATGCCAAGCTAGTAAAGGGTGTTTTAAAATATCTCAGGAAGTCAGACATCTTTGATAGTATGAGTGTGATGATGCAAATGATATAACCTAAATAACCACAGGACAGGAGCTAGCGGGGTGGGATGGACACAACTTGATGGGCTGTTCCTACCATCCAGCAGCTGGTCAGCATCTAGGGAGACACTTGGTGGCTTTAGTGCATTTTCACAGAAGAAGGTAACGTGATGCAATGGAGGCACGTACGTTTCCAGACTGCACATGGTCTGAGAGCTCTGCTAAATCATAGGAGAGGAGCTCTCTGCCTCTCCCTGGCACAGGGCACTCCAGTGCATCGGTGCTTTCAGCCAAGCCTAAGCAGGCCAAAAGGTGTTTTGGCCGCTGTCTGCACATTTGGCTCCCCCCAGAAGCAAAGGCTGTGCTTGGGATCTCGGCTTGCTTCTCACCAGGTTGTGTCTGAGATCACGAGCAGGAGCCCTGGACAGGGTGATGATGTGCTGCTCCTGGTGCCCGGATGGCTCTTTGATGGGGTTGTTTCTCAGGACTGCAAAGCCAGAGCTGAACCCAGAGGGAGGGAGGGAAGAAGTTTTGGAGGAAATGAGCAGAACTTGGTAATGGCGAAGGAGAAACTCTTTTTTGTTGCCCGTGTAAACCCTGACTGCAGATGAAAGTGCTGCCCTGGGACTGGAAATCTTTTTGAGGCTGCTAGAGGGACGAGCTGCTGGGGCACGCAGAACGTGCACTGTACCTGCCCACAGGAGCTGTGCACCACACCTGGTGTGGGCTGAGAGAGCGTGATGGTTCAAGAGGGCTCTGCAAAGCATCCAAAGAGGAGCGCGAACTTGGCATGTGGAGCTGCCGCAGCCATGGTGCCCTCACCAGCTCCTCTTCCTCCCCCGCACAGAGCGTGTCTTAAGCGTGCTGCTGTGGGGGCAGACACTTGTGTGGTTTCTCCCGCTGGGGCTCCCTGCAGGGGCAGAGCTGGAGCTCGAAATGGCTCCTGGTCGCAGGCAGCGGCCCTCGCCTTTGGGTCTGGGAGCGTTCGCCATCCTCCTGGTCTGCCTGGCTGTTGGCTGGTAACATGCGTGGTGTTCAGCTGCAGCAAGCATGCTGCCGCACGAGAGAAGGCAGCAGAAGGAAGGGGAAAGCCATGCCTGCGGTTTCGCTGGAGTCTCGCAGCCGAAAGCAGCAGAGCTGTTGCAGCTGAAACGCCACTATAAAGCACTAAGAAGCTGGTGGGGCATTTTCCGAGGGATCTCTGTCTTGGCCCAAACCTACGACTTTTTTATAAATCTTACAAGCTGCATCACATCTTTCACCTTGCCTCCTGGCCAAAGGAATTTTTTGTGGTGGCTTTTGGCCAGGACACAGCTTGGTCTCTGTTATGAGCTTTTTGTTGCTGGAGCACATGGCCAGTGCACATGAACATCTGGGCTCTGTTGCAAGAAATGTGGGCTAGATGCTTAGTAAATTACTAGTCCCTTAAAGCTTCAGAGATTTCATTTCTCCATGGCATTTTTCATGGAGAAAGGGGTGGAGTAGGTAACTTGTAATTACTACAAATATGATTTTAAAAAACAAAATCAAGCTTATCCTATGCCTAAATACAAACCTAGCTAGCAAGTTGCTTTTAGTAAGGAATTTGATATACTGTACTAACTCGAGAAGGCTAAAGCAATGCAGAATGTAGTTTGCTACTGGTTTTTTGACAAGACTGTAACACAAAGTAGCTGCTTTCACTGACCTAAAACTGCTCCTTCTTATCTGAAAGTTTGGTTTAGCAATTGACTGCTCATGAATATTGTGAGGAGCTGAGACAAAGAGTAGCTGCAGAAGGGAAATCCTTTACCTGCTCAGTGGTTGCCACTCATGCCAGCCTGGATGGTGGCACCGCAGCCCTGCAAGCCAGGTGCTGCTGCCGATGGGTGTGGGGTTCCCCTGCACCCTCTGAAGCTGAGGGCGCCCAGAAACTGTGCAGGCAGCACTTTTCTGGATGACTGGTTTCTCGGGGGTGCTTTTGGTTGTTAAGAGCCCCAAATACCCAGTTTTTGTTAACACAGGCTGCAATTATGATTTTAGAGCCTGATGGAGCCGCTTTTGATAGCACAGGATTAGGGTATGCAAAGAATGGGAATGCAAAACCAGTGGGGAGATAAAAAAAAACCGAAACCAAACCAGAACAAGCCCAGATGCTTTGAGTAGCAGTGAACTGGTGTTATTCACAATTAAAATGACCTGGCTGCTGAGAGCAACCTGGCGTGCAGATAAAAGTGCCAGTATGGCACTGGCTTGTGTGGCCTGTAGCCCCATCCGTGCTGGGGTTGGTGGTGGGTCGCACTGTTTCTGATGAAAGTAATTTGGAGAGAGGGAACAAAAGGGCTGAACAGAGCCACTATCTCTCTGCTCACAGTACGGTTTCTCTTCCAGCTTAGCCAGACCTCTGAACCACAGTTGCAACCAGGACAAGATGATGTGTATAATGTAAGTAACTACTGGGGTGAGTTGGTTGGTTGGTTGGTTTGTTGCCAAATCTGCCACCCTGACAGCCCTTTTTGAGCACTTCTGGATGGTGGATCAGAAAAACTTTGGATGACCCAGCGAAGGCAAGCGCTATACCCAAGCGTGCAGCACAGCCGTTGTAAGGAGGAAAGAGGAAACCTGACAAGGGCAGCTTCTGTTGTCCCTCCTCTGGCTGGCTGCTAGGTACATACATGGGCTGTAGGATCCTGATGTGCTCCCTGAGCTGAGGGTACACCAGGCAGGCAGACCGTTTCAGAGGCAGCGCTCGGTGTGCTGCACTGTGTAACACACCTGCGAGAGCCCTCTGTGCACACGCCTGTGCGTGCGCGTGCAGCCACCGGGCTGTTATATACGATGTGCACATCCCAGTTTTATGCCTGCGCCTCTGTAGTTGGCTCGCAGCTCTCACTGATGGCCAGTCCTCGGGCAGCTCATGGGCACGCCACCACCCGTGTGGGCAGTGTTACTTGATGTGGCTGGAGAAAGGGCAAACACCCGGGAATGCTGCGTTGCTGACTCGGGACAGCTGTAGCTCTTGTATCATTAAGTGTTTGGAGCCCGAGTCATTGTAGCCCGGTTGTCCCCATCCTTGAGCTTTTGCTGTTGCCCTGCAGCAAGACCTGCTGTATCAGATCATACCAGAGGCGTACCTTGTCCGCCGTGCCCTGATCACAGCCAGCACCTGACGGCTCTTTCGGCAGTGAAAGAGGACAGAGACAAGTTCCTGTCTGTCGTTCCCAGCTAAATTGCTCGCTCACAGCAGCATTAAACAGCAGCTATTTTTGCTATGTCTACTTGTCTTTTGATTTTAATTTTTTTCTCTCACGCTTTTGACCATAGCCACATCCTGTGATGGGGTCTGCTGTTTAACTGTGTAATGTATGAGCACTAATGCGTTTTTTTTCAGTTTAAGAAGTGTTGCCTGTCACCTTTTCAGTAGTGTTGTCAGCTGTTTTATTCTGACCTGAAATCTCTCCTTTGCCCTCTTCCAAGGTAACCTCTCCCAGATAAGAAATGTGTTGCCCATAAAAGTTCTACAGCCACTTGATGCAAATTTAGACAAGCTGTCCTGGAAATAAAATCAGGCTCGTGGATCTTCACCCACCAGTGGGAGAGAGAGCATGAAAGTCAGAGTCCTTCCCCCTCATGTGCTCTCATTTTCAGCTCATTTCTACTTAAGAAAGGCCCTAGATGCAATGGCTGCAGTTTTGTGCTGCACAAATCAGTTGTTGTCATTTCCATGGCTTAATCATAGAAATTTTTGTTGACAGTTGCATTAAGGGGTAAAATAATTTCTAGCTCTGCTATAATACTCATGAGTTTGTACACCGAACTGGGTTCCCTTTCTTTTCCTGTGTTAAGTCAAGGTCTGTTTTGTCATGATGATAATGTCCGTCACTGCTGCTTGCTCTCTCCTCTCAGAAACTGTCCCGTGGACAAAGAGATGAATATGATGTTCTGGGGGCAAAGAGAGGTGCAGACCCTGAGATGGGCGGGAGACACCAGGTAACTTCCTCCCACACATGCATCTTTTTTCTTTTAATCTGGTTCCTTTCTTCTCACATCTAACCGCTGTTCAGACATGCAGGCACTCATCACACGTTTGCTGAGCACCAGCGCCTTCCTGGAGAGGGAACGGCAAAATCTGTGTAGTAACGCAGGCGGCTGGCAGCATGGCGGGGACAAGAGTAAACCTTCCCCCCCCGCCCCTTTGTTCTTTG
>VWZZ01000291.1:763952-781471 GCA_013399095.1 Psophia crepitans | reverse complement strand
GGGGGCTGAGGGCTGGAAAGTGGGGAATAGGGTGGGAGAGGGTTGGGTGAAAAGATGAAAGGTTTGGGAAAGCACAGCTTGGGGAGGGAGCTGGAGGGGGGGGGATTGAGAATGAAGCTGGGGTGGGCTGGAAAGAGGGGGCTAGGTTGGGGGAGCTGAACCGAGGGTTTGGGAAGGGAGGAGAATTTGAGGGGAAGTGCGGCTTTGAAGGCAGCAAAAGGTGGCGAGATTTGAAGGGGAAAGGGTTCAGGGGATTGGCAAAGAGACACATGGGGCATGAAAGCAGAGAAAGATTCATGTGTTATTAGGGAGCAAAACTTGGGATGGTGCTGAAGAGCACTGGTGGTGGGGAGAGAAGTGAAATGAGAGGCTGGTTTTCCAGGGAGCAGGGTTATCGGGGGATAGGCGGGAGATTTGAATGAGGGACCGTGAGAACTGCGGTGGGAACCTGTACTAGACAATGAAGTCACCCTGGGGTGGGGTGAAGGGCTGGGAGAGGGTGAGCTGGAGAAAGAGGGTGAGTATCAGGGCATGGACCTGTAGAAAATTGATAATGGAAGTGCAGGGACATGATGTAGGAGCCACTGATGGATAAGTAAATTTATGAGGGGGGAAAGTGAGCGTGAAAGATCTAGTGTCAGACTGGCACTTCTGGCTAACTTTATTTCTTTAAAAGTCAATTCTGGTGAAAGTAAGGTCAGCTCTTACCCAGGAGGTCTTGTCGTCTTTTTCCTGCCCTGCTTAGGAAACGTGTCTCTAATACCTCTTTTTCTTTCTCACTAAACATTGTCCGCTGTGGACAAATCAATGTCACTTCGCAGGTGGTTGTATCCCACTGTGCAGCCAGGATTGTACTTGATAATGTCTCAAAGTTACCATGGATATAGGCTTTCTCCTAAAACCCTGCTTTAGCTGTCGGTCCTCGTGCGGCTGCATCATGTACCGATGCATGCACCGCTAAAATTGATACCGGTTGGAAGTATTTGCAGCTGAGTGTTGGTAAGCTGCTTGGTTTGGGAGAGTTTTAAGCTTTTTATCCCCTTCTCTTCCAGGGTTTTATTGCACGTGACGACTGATTGCCATGAGTTCAAATATTTTCCTCTGATTTCCCGTTCACTGAGCCGGAGCGAGGGATGGCTACAGAAGCCAAGTATAGCATCGTTCGAGAAGTGGGCCGAGGGAGCTATGGGGTGGTTTACGAGGCCATTGTTAATCAAACTAGAAGCAAAGTAGCTGTTAAAAGGATGCATTGCAACGTGCCCGAAAACGTAGAGCTGGCTTTGCAAGAGTTCTGGGCCCTGCAGAGCATCCAGAGGCAACACGAAAACGTGATCCAGTTGGAAGAGTGCATCCTGCAGAACGGCCAAGTCTTTCAGCCAATTAGTCACCGCTACAGGAAATCAGATAGTCATTTGCTGCTAATTGAGACCTGCCTGAAGGGGCGGAGGTGCATGGATCCCAAGTCGGCCTGCTTTCTGTGGTTCGTGATGGAGTTTTGTGATGGTGGGAACATGAACGAATACCTGTTGTCTCGCAGCCCGGATGCTCAGCTGAATAACAGTTTCATGCGGCAGCTCAGCAGCGCCGTGGCTTTCTTGCACAGGAACCAGATAGTGCACAGAGACCTGAAATCTGACAATATTTTGATTTCTCATAGGCGTGGAAGTCCCATAGTAAAGGTAAGGGAATAAAACTTCGCTGTGACAGGGTGTGATCTGCACGCTTACACCTCACCTGCTTGGGAATGGCCTTTTGCTTAAGCCTTGTGATACTTGTAATAAGGGTACTCGGAACATCTGATAGCAGTTGTGGGGGTGTGGGGTTTTTTTAAGGAGTCTTGGAAGGAAGTAGAGGTCATGATGGTGCATTTCTATAACGTCCATCATCCTCTGCTTATCCTGTGCACTAGACAATCCGATCACGATCAGTCAAAGATGAAGCAGTATTTCATGTGCCCTTAAACTTTAAGAACATACTGCGCTGTTACAACAGCGAGCGCTTCCAATCTTGCTGCCTCAAGCACGTACTGATGTTCAGGGGTTGTGGGGAGTTTCTTCTTGCTTCACATGGGTTGATGCCCTGATGGAGATGGAGACTGGCTCCTCAGCTTTCTTGTGGCACCAGACTCGAAAGTCTGCATAGCTGCTTTTCAGAGAGCTGGAAAAGCTGGGAGCCAGCTCGCTCCTGAACTTCCAGTCCTGAGAGTTCCCATAGTCAGACATAAAACAACAGGTCTTTGCAGATAATCCATGCCTTGACCGTTCAGATCAATAATGGCATTTGTACTTTGACCTTATGGAACCATCAAGGGACGTTTAAATCGATGTCATCTTAATCACTATAGATAATATTGGCAATGCAAGAGATCAGTGCGCTTTGTTGTAGGGGGCAACACAACAGAAGTATTTGTGAAAGGGAAGAAAATAATCCAAATCTTTCTGACAGCCAGTTTTGCCATAAAATAAAGTAAGGTCGGGGGACCTGCATGGGAGATCTGTTTTTTTAGGAATAGAACTATGACACAGCCCCAGGCTGGGCAGAGAATAGCTGGAGAGCAGCCCTGAGGAGAAGGGCCGGGGGTGCTGGGGGGCGAGAAGCTCACCATGAGCCGACAGCGTGCGCTGGCAGCCCAGAAAGCCCCCCGTGTCCTGGGCTGCATCCCCAGCAGCGGGACCAGCAGGGCCAGGGAGGGGATTCTGCCCCTCTGCCCCGCTCTGCTGAGACCCCCCTGCAGTGCTGCCTCCAGCTCGGGGGGCCCCAGGGCAGGAAGGACACGGAGCTGCTGGAGCGAGGCCAGAGGAGGCCCCGGAGATGCTGCGAGGGCTGGAGCCCCTCTGCTCTGGAGCCAGGCTGAGGGAGCTGGGCTTGTCCAGCCTGGAGCAGAGAAGGCTGCGGGGAGCCCTTGGAGCCCCTGGCAGTGCCTGCAGGGGCTGCAGGAAAGCTGGAGAGGGGCTGGTTGCAGGGCAGGGGGGGCCAGGCCAAGGGGAAGGGCCTGAAGCTGCAGGAGGGGAGCTGGAGCTGAGCTGGGAGGCAGCAATCCTTCCCTGGGAGGGTGCTGAGGCCCTGGCACAGGGTGCCCCGAGAAGCTGTGGCTGCCCCTGGCTCCCTGGCAGTGCCCAAGGCCAGGTTGGATGGGGCTTTGGGCAGCCTGGGCTGGTGGGGGGTGTCCCTGCCCATGGCAGGGGGTGGCACTGGGGGGGCTGGTAGGTCACCTCCAACCCAAACCGTGCTATGATTCTAAGTTATTTTGCTTTTCTTTCGCATCGCAGGTTGCAGATTTTGGCCTCAGCAAGGTGTGTCAGGGGAAAGGGAATGTGAACCAGCATCGCTTCTCCTCTGCGTGTGGGTCAAACTTCTACATGGCTCCGGAAGTGTGGGAAGGTCACTACACTGCCAAGGCTGACATATTTGCCCTTGGGATCATTTTCTGGGCTATGGTTGAGAGGATCACCTTCCGAGACGGGGATACTGAGAAGGAATTGCTCGGTGAGGATCATATCGCTGCTGTCCTGTTGTCAGTAGAGGTTCTGGATCTGTAGGGATCCTCTGAGAGGTGTTTCTCCCAGGTGTGGTTACAGTTGCTGTTGCATATGTTCTTTGGATGTGGCTTTTTCCAGAAATTGGCAAGCACTTTGCAACCCAAAGAAACCCAAAGCTGGGGTTATTTTTGGGGTGCTTTGGGTTTGTATTTTTAAGAGAACTGCAGAAGAATCTCTTGTTCTTCCTTATGCATTGCTCCTAATTTGGTTGCTTCTCATGCAGGGTTTCCAGGTCTTGAAGAGATATCACTAAGGCAGAGGGAATGCTTTTTATATTTACAAATCATTTTGTTTGGAAGATCATTGCTTCTGCCAGAAACACTCTCTGGGATTTAAAGGTTAAGGGAAAGATCGCTTCTGGCTTCTCTGCTGTCAGGCCTCCCTTACCCTAAGGAACACTTAAAAAATGGATTTGGCCCTTATTGTCGCTAAAGGATTGTACGAGAAAAAACGCGTAGCTGCTGGTGAGGCATCTGCCTTACAGCGATGCTCCTGATAGAGGATTTATTATCTGTATACTTCCATTTGCTCAGAGATACTTTTCGTGCTCTTAAAACCAAAATCTTTCTGGAATTGGGCTTACGGGTTCGCTTGTATCCTTGACTTGGCATAACCAAGGGACGGGATCACTCGGAGCACTGAAAGGATGTTCCAAGGAGCCAAATAATAAACTGGAAAAGGATGTTTAGATATACTTCACTGCCATCTGGCTTGAGTTTCCTCACAGTTTAGAGATGCAAGATCTCACAGGGATGACTCCTCTGATGGCCTGCGCTCGCTCTCTCCCCGCCTCCTCCTTCCTCCAAATCCCCCACATATATGCACGCTTGAAATATTTTATACTAAATGAGTGCAGAAAAGTAGATTGCAGTGGAAAATCCATCTCCAGAGGAGAGAATGCCAGTCATGCACATTAGCATAATAATTGAAGACATCTACCCCGGCTCTGAGATCATAGTATACCTGTCTGCCTTTCTTTTCAATGTTTAAATTCTTAAAAGGAATTTCTGCGGAGGAACTTCGAGAAGCTATTGTGCTACCCCTTTAATTTTTTTATTTTTTTTTCATCTTCAAGTAGGCTCAGTTCTAATTCTATTATTTATTTCTTTTTAAAATGCCAAACATTGATAAATGTTTTAGTTCCTGCCTACAGAAACAAGCAAATGGCTGCAGCTGAGACCAAGGCATGAACAGATTTCATTAAAACAGCTACCCGCCAACTTGAGATAAGGAGTTTGCAAGGCCAACCTTTTCTATGCGCCGGCAGGTCACTGCCTTTGAAACATTTATTCTCTGCTTGGTGCAGGGGCAGAACAGCTTGAGTGAGCAAAGCTGTTTTTACTGTCTGTTTTGGAAGCCGGTTAATCATTTTCAACAACCGGTGAAATTATTTAGATTACCAGGAGCAAATTTACATTTCCCTCCCTTAATCTTGCCGAGGAGAAGTTGGCTAACGGTAAAAGGCATATGCTGTCATTTTAATTGAAAATTGTTTGACTAACTGAGCAAATAACTTTTGTGTTTAACTCTTGCAAGTCGCCTCAGCCAAGCACGGTCTCCCTCCCTCTTCTAGAGTTGCCGAGTCTGCTGGTGGGGTGAAACGGAGTAAAATGGAGGACGTTCACTTTGGTGGCCCATTTTCTCTGCAGATGATCCGTATAACTGCTTGGCGAGCACGCCGTGTTTAACTTGCTCCCTCTGCTCCGCGCATGGTTACGCGCGCAGCCTTGTGCAACTTCTTGATTGCTATTTGAAAGTAAAAGCCTCTTTTGATAACAACCTCTCCTAATATTTGACTTGGCGCTCGCCTCTTCATAAGTGATCTTTCCGATAATCTCTCAGATGTTTTGTTTCCCAGATCGTCTCTCCATACTACAGCATTTTGCCTAGACTGTCCTCTGCCTGTATAACCTGCCTCCTTCTAACCTGCGTTCAGGTACGTACATCAGCCAAGGCAAGGAGCTTATTCCCCTCGGAGAAGCGTTGCTGGAGAATCCCAACATGAAATTACAAATTCCCCTGAAGAACAAGAAGTCCATGCCGGATGATCTCTGCAAGCTCCTGCATGATATGCTGGCTTTTAACCCAAAGGAAAGATTGGATGCCTTCCAACTAGAAGTCCGAATCAGGCAAATCTCCTATGGGAAACAGCGTCAACGCTCTGTCTCGTAGAGCCGAAGGACGTTCAGGTTAGTGTCTTTGCCAGGTTACTCCCGGTTTAGGCTGAGCTGACAGGGGACTTTGGTTCTGTTGACCTCCAGGCCAAAGCCCTCTAAACCAAACGTGATCCATCGTTCCGAAAATTCAGCGATAGAAAGATGCAGTCAAACTAGAAGAAGAAAAGGCTTCACTAAATGTTTGGGAAAAGGAATTTGGTTGAATTACGTCCAACAAAGAAACTTTTGCCTCCTTAAGGGTGTGTGTTGAGGGAACGGGCTGTGCCGTCTGTATTTGGGCCAGCCTGGCCTTTACCCTAAACCTCATCTTGCCACAGATGAGGGCAGATTTCTGCCATCACTCCAGCATTGACCTGTGCTGCTTTGTTGCTGTTACAAGATATTTGCTAACTAAATAAAAGCCGAAGCGGGCAAAGTTACGGTATATGTGTAGGTGGTACTCGGGTATGGCAGTAACTGTCACAGAGAGAATTTTCTTTTTTTTTCCTTAAATTAAAGCGCTGTTATTGCTGAAGGTGTATCCGAGCTGGGTGTGCCAGGTGATAGAGGAGCTTCCTGTCCTCAACTGTTTAACATGCAAAGGCCCTGAACAATGACTTGGAAAAGGCCGGACTGGAGGTCTGGCCCTGCCGAGTCCTACAGCGAGACTGTTGGCTTTATGTGCCCACTTTGGCGGGGGTGAGGAAATAAATCTGGTCCTTATTTTTGCGAGTTCTTGATGGTGTCTTTAGTACCTGCCTTGATGGAAGTTTGAACATCAAATGGTCTGTCAGATTCTGTGTCTTTCAGCAGAACAAAGAAAATACGGAAGGGAGCTTCCAGGGTTTTCAAGTCCTGTCTTCTGCTGTCGCGGGCTTCCTATCCTAGAATTCATTTGACAAAAGCATTGTAGAAATGAGTGTTTTGTGTCTGATGCTGAGCATCTGGTTGCCCTCACAGCTAAGGACACTGTCCTTTGCAACACAAATGCATTTCTGATGAGTTTAATACTCTTGATCTTGTGACAGCCTTGTCCTTTAGCCTAAAGTGTTCTTCTCCTTGCCCGGTGTTTGCCCATTCTGATGTATTTTGTGGAGAACAATTGTAACCCTAGCAGCGTTTCTCCTGCCCAAGGTTGGTTGGGTGGTTCCTCCATCTCCTCCACATACAAATAATTTCTGCACTTACTCTGGATGAGTCTCTTCAGGTCCTTGTGAAGCACTGGCATTGCTATCTAGGCTGGAAATAGCCCCCTGATGTATTCCAGCGTAGCATCTCTCTCCTTTCATATCTATATCACTTAATTCTCTCATAATTACTTTGTATCCTAAAGCCCTTTTTAACTTGAGTAGCTTCAAATCAATAACATCCCGGGTTACAGCGGTTACTTCTGTTCACAGAGGCATGGCCGCCTGTTTCTATTACTGCGTTTCACCCCCCATCAGTTAGAAGTGGTGGTGAATTACCCTGAATATTTCCTCATCCTTTTTTTATAAGCATAATACCTCCAGTTTTGTGTCATCGGTACCCTTCTAATTGTGCCAGGGCTCTTAGTGAAAACATTAATTAAACAAGTCTGTTGCCAGTGCCAATCTTGATAAAACTGTACTGGAGCCTCTTCACTTCCAAATTACCCGTTTCAGTTTTCCCTTGGGACAGGTTAACTGCCTTACATCTCCCTTTTTACTACTCCCAGTCTTCTCCTGTCTATCTCACACAGTCTTGTGTGGTACTGCATCAAATGCTTTACTGAAAGCTCAGCGGACAAGACCAAGGCTCTTTTTTATCTAGAAAAAACAGTTCTATTGCTGAAAACAACTTGATGAGTCTGGTAGGATCTGCAGTTCTGGGGACTCCCACCTGAAAGAGGAGGCCTGGCGTACTGTAAGAGCAGCAGTACCACTAGCTGGCAGGCCAGCCCCAAAGTGGTTAGCCTGCTCTAGAGGAATCTGCAAGGATAAAGAGGAGGAAAAAGGCTCTGGCAGCACAGTGTCGGGCTTGCTACTTCCCTTTTTCATTACAAAACCATCATGGTAAACAGGCTTGCAGGTGAGGTTCGGAAGAAAAATGCCCTCACAGCCAGGATGTATCCCTGAAAACCCTGTGTACCTCAATCCTCTTCGTTTGTTTTATTTTCCTGTTCGGTAGGAAGCTAGCTGAATAATACGCTTGCTTTTGGCATGTAATCGGAGTTGATGCAGCGATGACTTGTGGCACAGCGCTCCGCGCCACGAGGCGCTAGTCTCACGCTGCTGGAAACGCTGTCAGCCGCTGTGCTAGCGTGGACTGAAATGAAAACCAACCCGCCTTTCAAAAACAGGCTTGTCCCAGCCCCCAATTCTGGATGCTTCCGTCCAGAAAACAGACCGATTTCATATCTGACTTCCCCTATCTAAAATCAGGTAGCAGAGAAGCTGAAAAGCATTTCTTGAGATGCTGAATCTCGGTGCTTCAGGAGAAATTCTCCAGTGCCAAGTTCAAACCACACGGGAGACACCTCTTTTTTCTTTTCATACTGCTTTGTTATCACAGGGCGACGAACCCTTCAGCGCAGGGCAGCCAAACACTACATCTCCTCAGAACAGTGTGAAAACCATCTAAATGAGTTTTCTTTTCCGAATTTAAAGGCAAGGATATGGGCAGAACCTGTGATTCAGGAAGTCCTTCAGTTAAACGTTGCTCAGAACTGGGATCTTTACTGAGGAGCGCCTGCTTGCGTGTGCTTCCCGCGGCGTATGTACGCGAAGGATGTCCCCGAGGCGGAACGGCGGGCTGGGGGATGTTCGGTATGGGCCAGTGCTCCCCGCAAGAGGGATTTTATTTTGCAGCTTTGGTGTGTTTCCTTTGCAGGTATCGTGTCCTGCTGTGGTCTGGAGGCCTCGGAGGTGGCGAACCACCCTGCCTTCCTTTGGAACGAGTGGGTCGATCAGAAGACGGTTGCTGCCCTCCAGTTTTCCTGAATGGTTATATTTAAATGGACGATAACTTTATTTATTTGTACAGTAATTTTAAGAGGAGAACTACAGAAAAAATATTATTTTTATGCAAACCTTCGGTGTTTTTATATTTGTGTTCTTTCATGCAGCGAGTAGCCTAGGTGCAAACTTGGCTGAGGTGACCTTGACCGCTTGGCCATGCTCAATGCAGTTGCAGAGGAGTTTTTAAACTTGCTTTTTTTAAAGCAACCCTTTTGTTGCTGTCCTGCAACTGCCCTTCTGAAGGACGGCAAAGAAACGTGTAGAAACCATCTGGAGAAGGACTTCTCTGCCCCATGGCGTGGTGTCTGCCTTTCCGGCCCTGCCTTCTCGCTGGTAACGCCATCTCGCTTGTCCTTGGCGCAGAAGTTGTCTTTAGAAGGTTTAATTGGAGTTTTTTTGGTGTTAATTCTTCTCTCCGTGTTGCTTGGCCACGTAACGGAGTGATGTCTGCTGAATGAGCTGGCAAAGTGCTCAGTGTCTATTCGGGAAAGTTTGAGCAGAAACAAAAATGTATTTTCTTCACAGTAGCTTTTGAATATTCTTGCTTAGATTAACTAAAATGCTTTCTTAAAATAAATACAAAGAATGTTAAAGATGCCAACTCTTGATTAGAACGTATGCGTCACTAACACTTAAAGTAGTTTAAGGAATCATGCTTCCTGCTGTGTTAGCTGCTTGTGCCAGCTGTTCTTACAAGGGAAATGAAAAGGACTGAGCTGGAATCTTGGCAGGTAAATGGGGAGTCTAATTTGCACCCTCTTTGAAACATATTTTAATGTATCTGTGAACTACTGCTGGTCGGCGCTTTTCTTAGGGGGCTGGGGGCTCCTGGAAAAGGTTCCTCCTGTGCTCTTCTGTTGTGCAGAGGTGAAACAGTGTCCTTCAGGGATGGCCTCCTTTTGTAGGAGAGGAATAAACCGCCTAAAGGAGGGCAACGCGGTGAGCCCCTCTGCGCCACCGTGCTGCGCAGGGCAGAAATACGCAGATTTTGGTTAGAAATAGAATATATATTCCTCCCCCCCCCATCCTACTCTACTAAGATTGTGGCTTTCTTTCCCTTTTTTGCTCTTGAATTTGGAGAATCCCTAGTCCAACGGCGCTGGCGTGTGCAGCAGTGACAGTCAGGGTTGCTCTGAAGCTTATTCAGCTCTTGATGCCTCTGTGTATGTGACTGGAAGCGAGCTGAACCCGGGGCTCCGGGTCTTTTGTGGCTACAAGCCACAGTCGCCCTGCTCGGGAGAGCACCCTGCCTTCTGGGAGGAGACGGGTCTGGCTTTGCCTGCAGCTCTGCACCCGTAGCGCAGCCCAGTTGCACCTGATCCCAGTTGTTGCCTCGATTTCTAACTAACCTTGGCGATCCGGGGCTGTACGCTGGGTTTTCCTTTCCGCAGCTTTCGGTTATAAATACACTTTGGCTTTGCAGAGCTGCTGTTCTGGAGTCAGGGTTCTTCCTCCTCTTTCTAACCCTACTCCTTTCTGCCATCTCTCCTTCGGGCAGCCTCCCAGGGCTGTTTTTAGCGGAGAGCCGGTCCGTTTTTCTGGAGTACAGATAGGTTTGTCCACCCTCGCAACACGTGAGAGAATTGCAGGGCACGAGAAGGGCTGTTTACTCATTTTTTCCCCTTGTTTTGCCATGCCAGGCGAGTATCCTCGCAGCTGCTCGGTATTTTTAGCTAGTCTGTATGTATGCTTTAATCTCTTGAAACTCTGTATTTTATAAATTAATAAAGTGCTGTGTGGTGGGTTTTTTTTTTTACTAATGGATTAAAAAGTGTGGTAACGCCGAGCACCTCTTTAGAACCACACGTGACGCTTCTTTTTATGTTTTTAGGTACCACAATTTAGTAAGTCTCCCTCTAATACCTAGTGAATTGGTAAATGAACATATGCAATGACAGCCTCTAATTTAAGTGACGACTGCTTAGGGGAGGGGGTGGAGGGAGCCGCTGCATGTAGCTCGCTGAAAACAAGCTCGATATTCAAAAGCGAGCTAAAGGGTAAATGTAATGTCTGTAACCGGGAAAGGAACAGAAAAAAGGGAAGAGTACATGAATCTGTGGTCTGTTTCAAAAGCTCATTAATAACAATATAGCTGAGCAAGAAAAAAAAAAAAAGAAAAGAAAAACACAGCTAAGTTTGTCAAAGACTGACGATTTGGGAACGGGGGTGGGAAGTTTGTCACATTTTGGATGTTACGGAGAAAGCGAACTCCCCTTTATTGAATGGGCGCTTCCCCCTCGAGCCCCGAGAACGAAGGGGGTGCCCAGGTTTTGCACAGCAACCCCCCCCGGTGACAGCAGAAGTGTCCAAGGGCTTAAATCACATCTGCTTGTGGAAGGTAAATCTGAGGGGCTATTTAGAGCACCCTTCGGTTCAGGGAGTTCCTAACCTGCTGTGCAGCGGCCGATCACCCTGTCTGTAGACAGTTTTTCTCCCAGCTCCTGGGGGAGGTGGCGGTGCTGCTGCCTTCCTGTCGCACCCTGAAGTGCCGAACCCTCAATGTTGCCTCCCGGCGTGGGAAAGCAGCTGGGTCCTGGTGAAAACCGCCGCTTTGGTGACGGGAGGAAGACGTTCCCCGGCCACAGCTGCCTACGTGACCGCGCGTTTTGGGAGGAGAATGGGGCCACAGGGCTGCGAGCGGGTGCCTCACGCTGGTTTTTCTCTAGGCGGAGCGTGGGCAGAGGCATCTAAGGATGTACCGCGCCAGGTTTTAATCTGCAGCCATAATTTCTCTGGAAGGAAAGAGAACGGAAAGATCCAGCCTTGTGTTTCAAGCGAACAGATAGTGAGGGTGAAGCTTTGTTCTGCTGGGAAACCTCTGCGAGTTCTCCGTTATTTTGGTTTCTCCTCTGTTGAGCCTGGTGCGCATCGCTGCGGTTTGCCAGAATTGCCGCGAAAGGCTGGCGTCGTCCGTCGAGGCGGGTAGTTGAATTCGTTGCTTTGGATTAAGAGTGCTTCAGACTAGTTAATTTGGTTTGTTTTTTTTTCAGTGGGACGAAGAACATCCCTCACAGAGATGCGTGACAGCCAGGGGCGGCATTTATCCGGGGAAGAACGAAATACTCGCTACCGTCCTCAGTCAGGATCTCGGTCAATGCTGTTCTGTTTGTCTCCAAAATTAGGCGTCGCCTCCAAATCACTCATCTGCAGCACCCTCCGTTAATCACGAATCCCAGCACATCTCCCCAGACAGCAGGTTTTTTTCCCCGGTGTCTGTGGAACACCCCACCGCAGCCGGTAGTCATAGGCTGCGGGAAGCGCTGGTGGGGGTTTTGTTGGGTTTCTTCTTTTTGAACTAAATAAATTCCCAGGTCTGTTGATCACGAAGGCGCTCCCAGATGCCTGTCACCGAGCAGCTATCTGCAGGCACCCAGCACGCGGACGGGGTGGCTGGAGGTGCAGAGCATTCCAAGGGGGGGCACGGGAGCTGCCTGGATTAAAGGTTTCACCTCGGCAGCGGCTCGGGACGAGATAAGGAAAGCAGATCTGCCGACGTGTCCCGCGGCGGCGGTTGGCTCCAGGGAGAGCTGCAGGCCGCGGCGTCCGTGCTCCTGCTTCAGCTCCTCGAAGCATTCCCTGTGCGGAGGGTTCAGGGGGAGAATTTAATTTCTCCCTGGCTGGAGCGGTGAGGAGGAAGTTATCGGTTATGTGGGCGCAGGAGCAAGCTGGGCATCGCCCGTGGGCTGAGTGGATCTGAGAAATGTTTTTGCAGAATAACGAAAAACGGGGAAACCTGCAGCTCAATCCATCGGCGATGGATCCGGACTGTTTCCTAATTAAAACCGTCAGCACTGGAGCGCTCGGTTCACATCGTTCTCCCATCCTAAACTTGACCGCGTTGCTCCTTTGTTCCTCCCCCAAGCGGGCAGACACCCCTGTCGCTGTATTTGCATCCTGTGATCCAGGAACTCTCGCCAGTGACAATGTAAAGACACCTACGTGCTGCGGCTGAGGCCGTGCAGGAACATCCCAGGGAGGATTTGAAAAGGAAATGAGCTCGCGCGGTTCAGGCTGTCAGTCCCCGTCGCTCTTTCACGATTCTTCGTACGCTCTTCATTGATTTTGCTGAGGCTTTTTGAAGTCGGAAGCAGCGGTTTGCTCCCTTTTAAGCTTACTTAGCTCGCTTTTAGTCTCAAAGAGCTGCAGGAGCAGAGAATTTAGATGAAATTGGTTTTTAAATGGAAGCAGTGTGCAGTCTGCTGGCATTATTCACACCTCCTCGCAGCGCTCCTGCTCGGCCCCAGCCTTTCGCTTGCTCCCTCGGCAAAGGGCTGTTTGCAGAACAGGCTGCGGCGCAGAGCGGCCGGGGTTCCCCGGAAGCCACTGCCCCACCCTGTGCTGGTGGACACACAGGGGTGTAGAACCCCAAACCCATCACCGCTTGCCCTCTTGCAGCTCCCCCAGAAAGTTTGGGGTTAAAGTTGTTGACAAAGTGGTTTGTAAAGCGGTTTTTGTGGCTGTCTCGCAAGCTGCGCTGTGCCGTGATGTGGGTCCCTGCCACATGGACGGGGGATGGAGAGCAGCCCTGGGGAGAAGGGCTGGGGGTGCTGGGGGGCGAGAAGCTCACCATGAGCCGGCAGCATGCGCTGGCAGCCCAGAAAGCCCCCCGTGTCCTGGGCTGCATCCCCAGCAGTGGGACCAGCAGGGCCAGGGAGGGGATTCTGCCCCTCTGCCCCGCTCTGCTGAGACCCCCCTGCAGTGCTGCCTCCAGCTCGGGGGGCCCCAGCACAAGGAGCCCATGGAGCTGCTGGAGCGAGGCCAGAGGAGGCCCCGGAGATGCTGCGAGGGCTGGAGCCCCTCTGCTCTGGAGCCAGGCTGAGGGAGCTGGGCTTGTCCAGCCTGGAGCAGAGAAGGCTGCGGGGAGCCCTTGGAGCCCCTGGCAGTGCCTGCAGGGGCTGCAGGAAAGCTGGAGAGGGGCTGGTTGCAGGGCAGGGGGGGCCAGGCCAAGGGGAAGGGCCTGAAGCTGCAGGAGGGGAGCTGGAGCTGAGCTGGGAGGCAGCAATCCTTCCCTGGGAGGGTGCTGAGGCCCTGGCACAGGGTGCCCCGAGAAGCTGTGGCTGCCCCTGGCTCCCTGGCAGTGCCCAAGGCCAGGTTGGATGGGGCTTTGGGCAGCCTGGGCTGGTGGGGGGTGTCCCTGCCCATGGCAGGGGTGGCACTGGGTGGGCTGGGACCAGTCAGGGATGCCGTAGTGAGGGACGCAGCCACCCCTGTGCCCTGTGCTGGGCTCCAGCCTCTGGTGTCGCTGCCCTGCTACCTCCAGCTCCTCTCATCCCAGCAAAGCTGCTGGGACAGCTGCTCCCAGGCACAGCCGAGGCCTCAAGCTTTACTTAATCTGTACTAATGGGAAAGAAGTTTCTAGAACCACTTTGGTACCGCGCAGTGATGCAGGACTGTGAAAACATGCGTGTGAGGCTGATGTGGTGTGCGGGTGGTTCTTCGACCTAGAGCTGGCACCTGAGGCCCATCCGTGGGTACTTTGGACAACGGCTGGTGCACAGGGCCAGAGCTTCTGTTTGGTTTTCACCGTGATTCCCAGCTGGATTTAGACTAAAACTGGACCTGCATAGATTCTGGAAGACACGTCAGTGAGAGCAGAGGAATTTGTACACACTGCCTGAAGAGTTTTAGTTTTTTGAACCTTTTCCCTTACACCAGCACCAACTTCTGCCGGAGAACGCACGTGCTGCATGAATTCAGCTGTCAGGTTGCGACTGAGGCGTCTCAGCTTTTGCTTACGGGAAAGACTGAGACTAAACCCCCCGCACTCGGCTTTTCCCCACAGTTATAAACAAACTGAAAGGGAGGGGGGGAGAAATACAAACCCCAATGTGTTCCTGCAACTGTTTAAAAGCACCACAGCAGCTCTGTGAGCCCCCGCGGGTGCTGGTGGCCTTCGACGGGGACTTTGGGCATGAAATCCCGCCGAGCCGTGCGCGCCCCTGCGCCAGCCAGCTGCCACAGGGAAGGGACCAAAGGGGAAGCGGGCGGCGACGGCGATAAATCGCCGCCGAACTCCTCCTTCCCGTTTGGAAAAGGGCTCGAGATGAGCCCAAACATTTCGTCCTGCTGCTTACCTGAGGTCTGAGCGGTGCCGCTTCACCTCAACTTTGTTTTTCCGAACCGCCGACTCCTTATTCTTACTAAACAGAGCTGAGGAGCACACCCAGATCGTGACTGCCGTATTGTTTAAAATCGGGCTCTTTTCTGGCCCCTGCTTCCCTTGATTTAATTTTCTCCTTCTCTAACAGATTCGCCGCAGACTCCCCGAGCCCCTGGCGTGACTGCTTATTGCACTGCAGGCAGGAGGCAGCCCCTGCTGCTGCCGCACGAAGGAGGCGAGCGGAGAAGAAAAACAAACCCCGTGCTGGCAGAAGGGGATCGATCCCCGAGAGCAGGTCGGACCCCCCGCCACGCCGCGCCGCTGGTAGCACCTGGCCTCACCAGAGGCTGCCCAGTGTCCTCAAGTAGTTCTGGGTTACTTTATTTTGGGGTTTTATCTACTTCTTTTTGCCCCCCCCCCGTTCACTTTGGTTATAACAAATAGAGCTGCTGGGGTCTCGGGGAGCAACGGAGCTACCCGTGGCTCAGAGCTTGGAGATGTGCCGAACAGATATTCTTTCATTTTCCCCAAACTGAGCAGCACCTATTCTGCTAAACTCCTCCCTTTCAAACGTAGAGGGGTCTATTGGCTGTAAAAATTGCCCCTAACACTCATGTCAGCAGAGCAGCCGAGCCGCTCGCACCCCCTCACCACGTTCATCTCGGTGTTGGTGCCCTCGTGTTTTACGGCTCCGTTCCCGTACCGGCGATGCTTCGCCTCGGCCACCTTAGGCTCGAACACCGCGAGGTTTTGGAGGCGTCTCCCAGCTGCTCTTCAATTTCCAGCGTCCTGCCGCTGTTAGGCTGCGGTCAGACACCCTCCTCCTGCAGTCAGCTCTTCCACCTTGTAAGATTTACCATGCGGAGTCGCTCAGCACCGCGCTCCGCCCAAAACCATGGGCACGTCGGATCCCACAGCTCCCAGCGGCGGCTTTTTGCCTGAGGAGGTTGTTGAATCACTGCGGCCACCCGGGTCAGCTTGCCTGATGGTGGGGTGTGTGTTCACTCGCCTGGCTTCAAGGGGCAGGAGGCACTTCTGCCTGCGAGCTGCGGGCAGCGAGGACAGGTATTGCAGAGGCAGCTGTGGGGGGGCAAGGAAAGCAGCTGCAGGGACCCACGAGCGCATTTTGTTGGGGATAGGGGACAGGGTGGATCTGTTTGGTTCTCGCTGCAGGACCGTACAAGTAGGTGATGTGCACCAGGTCCTCCGAGCTCAGGCTGAGCACCAACACCAAAGCACAGGGACCAGCAGGGCCCAGATGTGCCTGAAAAGCGTCAGCGTAAATCACAGAACCATTTTGCTTGGGAAAGACCTTTCAGATCATCGAGTCCAACCGTGAACCTCACCCTGCCCAGGCCACCACTAACCCATGTCCCCAGGCACCACATCTCCACGGCTTTTAAATCCCTCCAGGGATGGGGACCTCCCCACTCCCTGGGCAGCCTGTCCCAGGGCCTCACAACCGTTTTGGGGAAGATGTTGTCCTCAATCTCCAACCTAAATCTCCCCTGATGCAACTTGAGGCTGTTTCTTTGTGTCTTGTCTCTACCCCACTAATGAGGAGATCGCTTGCAGGCAGGGAAAGGGCTGGGGCCAGGCCGCACTCAGGGCAGGGGCTCAGGGTTCTCTTTACCTGGACTTGGCTTTCTTCGCAGGTGGAGCTGTGCTGTGCGGACCCACCCGGCTGCCTGCGGGACCCTGGGCAGCAGCTCTGGTCCATCCTGCTGCTCTCCCCACCCCTCCGATGCGGATCTGCGACACAGCGAGGCAGTCCCACGTCCTCAGCGGGGTTCCTCTGCCACCAGCTCTGCTGGACAAAGATGGGCTTCTTCCCCTGGCCCTGGGCAAGCAGAAACCTGCTCTGCGGCGTCAGAGGCGCGCTTAGCAGGCACTTTACTCATCACTCCAGCACCACCACGGCAGGAATAGAAGATAATTTTAAAGCAATAAGGAAAGGCATATAAATAGGAGCAAGAGAAATATTGAAGCTGGCAGAGCTTCTTTTCCCAGCAGAAAGCACGAGACCGCAGCAATGAAATCACGGCGCGAGCCCCGGCGCTCCTGCCCGGAGCAGGTTATTACTGCTGGAGCTGCACCTGAGGTCCCCGCCAAGCACCACCACGTGCCACATCTTCACCACAGCCCACTGCAGGCGGAGAGCACGAGCCTCCCGGAAAGTCAGGGCAGGAGAAACGCAACAGGCTAAAATTAATGCAGACAGGAGCGTGACTCACCTTCTTCTTCAAAGCGCGCGAAGCTGGTCACCGCTGTTCGCCCGTGACAGGGGACAGCAGCTTCCAGCGATGACTTGCTTTCTTCACGCCTGCTTGCTGCTTTTCCTCCGTGGCCGCGGCGGCTGCTGGGCGCAGGCAGGGGAGCTGGGCCCTGGCTGGGGCTCTCCTGCTGGAAAGCACCACCCTCAAACCCTCTGCCCAGCCACGGCTGCGATGGGTTATGGGGCAGGGTGCAGCACCAGCACCCATTTCATAGCAGCTGCCCAAAGCCTCCCTGGGCACCCTTTCAGCCCAGAGCAGGGAAAGGGGGGGGCCTTCCCCGCCCCAGCTTTCCTTCCCGGGGCGGGGGTGGGGGCGGTGTCGGCCACAGCCCTTCCACGGTTGGGTTTTACAGCCAGATTATGTCCTCACTTCATTCATCTTTTGAACAGTTGCAGAAACCCTCAGCTGCCGAATCGACTTCATTCCCATCATGAAGGGAGAAAGGGGAGCTGCAGCTTGTCAGTACAAAT
>VWZZ01000291.1:744923-763450 GCA_013399095.1 Psophia crepitans | reverse complement strand
CCATGGCAGGGGGTCAGAACTAGATGATCCTTGTGGTCCCTTCCACCCCAAACCAGCCTGGGGTTCTATAAGCTACAGGACCATTCCTGGCTGCACAAGACCCATTCCAGAGGCTGAATTGCAATTAATTACAGGATGCTTCAGCTGGTGTCCTACCCGATAGCTCTGTAAGAACGCTGTACCTGCACTGAACCGATGTGGTTTTCATAAAGGACAAAAAAACCCCCACAACCCCAAACCCTAAGATAACAACCCAAACTGTCAGAGTAGTGCAGGAACCAGGTCAGAGCCAGCTGGGAAATTCCGTGGCGTGGCTGAGGGGCTACTGGGACAACACACCTCATCTGAACCAAACTCTTTTATTACAAGAGAGAGGTGTTTGGTGCTCACAATGCTGCCCGCTCCCGGCGCGCCCAGCGCAAGGCCCTCTGCCCACCTTCAGCCAGCAGTGTGAACTTGTTCAGTGGCAGGGGAAAAACACAGCCCCAAACAACCCGAGCTCAAAGCTTTGTTTGATTTATTCCCCGCAGACAGGGCAGAGGCGGTGAGCCACGAAGGCTGCCGGCACCAGGACTGCCCAAACGTGAGCCCTTGGTTGCCAGCCAGCATTAGTGACGCGGGGCACAGGCAAAGACCCCGGCCAGCTCCCGGCCGTACGGCCCTGCTGGCACAGGGCTGCCGCCTGCACGGCCGCGTGTCACAGCGACGGCCCCGGCACCAAGCTGTGTCCAGCCGCACCACGACCCCGCTGGGGTCCCCGGGTTGTTAGTCGGGTACCTGGGCGCGTTGTCACCCGGTATTGATTTTAGTCTGGAGAAGAGGAGGCTCAGGGCAGACCTTATTGCCCTCTGCAGCTCCCTGAAAGGGAGTTGTGGTGAGCTGGGGGTCGGCCTCTTCTCGCAGATAACTAGTGACAGGACAAGGGGGAACGGCTGCAAGTTGGGCCAGGGGAGGGTCAGGTTGGAGATGAGGAGAAATTTCTTCTGGGAAAGGGTGGTCGGGCATTGGAACGGGCTGCCCAGGGAGGGGGGGAGTCCCCGTCCCTGGGGGTGTTTAAGGACAGGTTGGATGTGGTACCTGGGGACATGGGTTAGTGGGGAATAGGTGGGGAGGGGATGGTTGGACTGGATGATCCTTGAGGTCACTTCCAACCTTAACGATTCTATTCTATTCTATTCAGTCCAGCTCAGAGGTGGCCACAAAGCTTCAAGTGCCACCACCGGAAGGAGCCGCTCGGCCCCTTTGCTCCCCGTAGCGTCTCCTTGCCTTTGCGCCTCCCTTTTTTTTTTGCAGCTAAAGCTGAACCGTTACCGGACTCGGTGGCTTTGGTACCGTTTGTCCCTCGTGTGCCTCAAACACACCAAAGCCTGAAACCCTCCAGAACAACTCCAGTGGGAAGCGTGGTTTTGCTGGTCCCCCCCGCCAGCCACGCCACAGCCAGCACAGGGCGCCGCGGAACCGATCTCATCCGGACTCATGTCCAGGCAACCGCAGCCCCCCCAAACCCCACTAAAACCCGTGGAAAATTCACACCCCCCTCCTAACGCCTCCCTTCCCCGGCTCGCTGTGCGGGACGGACACACACCGCTTGGTTTTTAAACCTGGGCAGAGACGCCGCAGCTCAGGCCCTTCCTCAAACCATCGCGCGTCCTGGCCCGCCCGGGACCCCCGAGCCCGTCCCAGAGCCTGGCGGCCGCAGCCAGGCCGTACGCCAGGACCCCGCGTTGTTGGAACTCCCTGTCCCTGGCGAAAGCAGCGGCTCGGCGAGCAGTACCAACCCGCTATTCATTGGGCTGCGTTTATATCAAACGGCCAAATCGATACATCACACTTCAAAACCAAGCCGAGCCTGTGCAGACAAGCCCGGAGAGCGTCGCAGAAGCTGAGCCAGTGCGGCATGAAATCACCCCAGAAAGAACACACGAATGGGAAGCTAAAAATAAGACACCCCACCCCACTGCCCCCAATTGCTTTATTTCCTGATAAAAGCTGCTAGTAAACTCAGAACGCATTGGCCTTAAAAAAAAAGAAGACAACCCACAAAAACCCCACCAACCACCAGACTTATCCGATATTCCCTAGATTTGCCGGAGGGCCGCGCTTTCAGACGCACGGAAGCGGTGAGCTTTTCTGGCCAGGACCTGAAAAAACCACCCTGGGCTGTCGGCGCTGAACGCGTCAGAGTGATTCATACTTATGTCAGCGGCAGCAGAACAACAGATTTTTGTGGAAAATTGTGAGGATTCTGCACAGAAACGGCATCCCCCCTCGACGCATCCCTTTCCCTCTCCTCTGCTTTTACGGTGTCGGAAGCTCAACATGCCCCGTTACCGGTGTCTCGGAGGATGGCAAAAAATGGTTCAACAAATCAAGAGGCAACAGGCTCCATCTCCCTTCTTTAAACCGAACAGCGCAGGAGGCTCAAAACACGCTCGGGGTTTAGGTACCAACACCCTGGCCTGGGGTTTTCACTCCCCAGCCCTTAAAACCACAGGCCACCAGCGTTTACCTTCAATAATAAAACTTTATTGCCAGGTATTTCGGTTCTCCAGCAAGGACGCGCTTTTTCCACGCTGCCCGGGCAGCCGCCGCCGCCTTTGCCGCTCGTGCGTCAGCAGACGTCAGCGCGGTTCTGGCCGCTGACCCCGCCGGTCGCCGTTGCGGAGCAGCAATAGATCACGGTGGCAGAATCGCATTCACCGGGCGGCACCGCCGCTGTGAGAGCTTTGCTCCCGGCGCCGCTCCTCCTCCCAGTCAATCACGTGTGGCCGAGCGCTCGTTACTGGTGAAATTTCCAGAAGGCTCCTGACAGTTATTTATTAGAGCAACACCTGAAATGTCAACAACTCCTCTGCGAGCTGCTGCTCTGGATTTCAACCCTATTTTTGATCGAAATATTACAAAAAAAAGTGGAGGAGGTCAGAGCTCTGGCCGCTCCCGTTAAGTCAAGCGGGCAGCACCGGGCACGCCGCTTTGGAACACCCCGAATCGCTGAGCCAAAGGACACCCACCCGCCCGGCGTGTCCAGGGCCACCCCCACCCCGCCAAAGGGTTGGGGAGAGGTGAGAAAGGTGCCAAGCTCTTTCTCCATCTTTCCCACATCCCATCTCACTCTTTGTAAAAAAGAAGCTTTAATGTTTCTCTCATTCGTGACGGAATTCCCGATGCCTGGAAAAGGCAACCGAGGACAACCAGGAGAAGGATCTACAGAGCAGCCAGCCCCACCTCCATGCTGGGAGAGAGGGACCAAACCCTCCCCAAAGCCCTTCCCTGCCGTGGGACAGGGAGGGGAGGAGAGAAGGGAACAGCCAGGAGGGATCCCCCATGGGCAGAATGTGCCTGAGCAACCAGAGCGCCTGGTGGGATGGACAAGGGCAGCGTGGAGAAGGGAGGGCCGTGGGTGTTGTACGAGGGTGTCTGGCACTGCTGCCACATCCTCGCACCCAAAGCAACGGGTTAAGGGCTGGAGAAGCAGCTGGAAATACAGACTAACGGAAGCGGAGGCCACCAGGACGGATACAGCGTTGGAGCACGCCACGTGCAAGAAGCTTGGGGGCCGCGAACTTTTCCCAGAGGGGCACAGCAACAGGCCAAGAGGCGACGGGCACAAGTCGAAACACCGTAAACTCCATCAGATATTAGGAAAAAGCTTTTCCAACACATTGGAACAGGGATTGGACACTGTGAAGTCTCCACCCACAGCCACTGAGTATCTCCACCCTCAGAGATGTTAGAGCATCATGATCCTGATCTAGTTGGACCTGCTTTGGTGGGGCTGGACTTGGGACCTCAGAGGTCCCTTCTAACCTCGGTTACTCCATGGCTGTGTGTCCCTGGAGAGATTCGGTTTAAGTTTTAATCTCAAGTCCTACCACTAGCAAGGGAATGGCTTCCAATCCTCACGTCCTCCTGCTGTGAAAGGACCAAAGGGCATCCCTTGGGATGGACAGGAAGCAGCCAAGCCCAGCATAAATACATACGCAGAGAAGGAATTAGTTCATGTTGCAGAATAACCCACACAATTTCAATGCCGAACCGCTACAAGCCCACTGACAGCATCATGGGAACAAGGGATGGTTTGAGTTCACCCACGCTTCAGTCCTCTATTGCAACGTGTCAGAGCCCACCCTGGAGATCGAGCAGGCGTACGCAGGTAACGAGACACGTGAAACGTGCCCAGCCTCTCCTGGGGCAACAGGCCGGTCTCAGACCCGTCTCCCCAGAGAGGGTGCCCTGTCTGTTGCTCTGGCATAAGCAAGTCCTTCGCAGTCGGCAGGCTTTGGTTTTTAGCTTATGTCCGTCACCTTGAGCTGCCTTTCCAGGATGAATCTCATCTCCTCTCAGCAGCTCGTCGGGGTGAGGACCTCCTGGGCCATCAGTCCAGCCTTTTCACCATGTAAGGCCCTTCCAGCTCGTAGCCGATCTTCCTGTAGTAGTTCCTGGTGCCAACACCTGTGAGAAGAATGACACAAAGGTTTAAATCAGTGCGTGATAAAAAAATTTCACAGACTCATAGGATGGTTTGAGTTGGAAGGGACCTCAAAGATTATCCAGTTCCAACCCCCTGCCATGGGCAGGGACACCCCCCACCAGCCCAGGCTGCCCAAAGCCCCATCCAACCTGGCCTTGGGCACTGCCAGGGAGGCAGGGACAGCCACAGCTTCTCGGGGCACCCTGTGCCAGGGCCTCAGCACCCTCCCAGGGAAGGATTGCTGCCTCACAGCTCATCTAAATCTCCCTTCGATTCAGTGCGATGACAAACCAGCTGGAAAAGGCAGAGCCGGGCAGGAAAGTCACTTCCATGGAGGGTCGGTGCCAAAAGGAGCTCAGCCTCTCCGAACAGTCGGCGCTGGGCTGTCCCGGCTGCCATGCTATGCCGGAGCAGGGGGGTTTACTTGTTTTTTTAAGTGGGGAAGTGCAGGAACATAGCTGTTCCATGTGCCCTGAATCATGCACCCTCTCCTTTGTCCTCAGAAAGGCTGCACGGGAGAGAGGAAACGACACAGAACAATGATGAAACGTGAGTCAAGACTTCAGAGTACCCCAGGTACAACAAAACCCAAAGACAGGCTCTTGAGAGGAGGCGGCCCAGCTGCGGGCATCATTACCGGGAACTGAAGGGCTCTAAACCCCGACAAACCGTCCAACGGCTCCTAGAAATGAGCTCAGCTCCACTTCAGATAGACAAGTGGGCTCTGCAGCTGCAATCCAATTTCCTCGTTGAAAAGGATGGCTCCGAACACCTCAGTTCTCAAACAGCCTCTGCCCTCTCCTTCCTCTCCTAATGAGACTCCGCAGCATCCGCACGCAGGGTGAGCCGAGTCCAGCGCTGCCGACCGAGGCTGCCCGGCTGCAGCAGGACAGGTCCAGCACGGCAGCCTTCCCCTCACCTTATCTAATTACTCACAGATGCAGACATTAGTCATCAGGGGAGGGAGGAGGAATTCAGCATCACAGCATCATCATTGTCCGCGCAGCTGGTGGGTAGGGACAGGAGGACAGATAGGACACTGCTCTCTGTCAAGAAAAGCAGCCCCTCTTTCCTCTAATCTCTTCCCTCCAGCCAGTTCCTGGAAACTGCAATGCTTGCAGATGGCTCTCCAGGAATCGGCCGCATCTCCTGTGCAGGGAGCCAGCGGTGCAGCTGGTAACCCCTTCCTGCCCACAGAGCCCTGCCGCGATTTTACCCGGCGCTGCTTTGACAGATTTGGTTAAAACAGCAGGAACGCACCTCCCGAACGCGCGTTACAGTAGTTACCTGATGGCTCAAGCACCACAGCTCCTGACAAACCTCCAGCACCATCCCAGAGAAGCACTGTCTTGATTTAAGGTGTGGAAAGGACACCTGGAACCCAGCCCTGAGATGTTCTCATGCCCCCCATTCCAGCTGGGGCTGGGAAGAGCTTAAAAAAAACCCCCACAAAGAACCCCAAACTGGGGAAGACCTGAGCAAATCTACTTCCAAGCTGCAGCAAAGCCCCTGTGACATCGCCACAGAGCGCCGTCCCCAACTGAAAACATCCTGCAGGGACCCAAATTCACTCAGCTTCAGCGTGAACCTGAAGCTGAGGAAAAACCCAGCTCCACTGCACAAGTGTCCTGATCTCTGCTTGGGAGAGTCGGGGTCCTGGAATAAACTATCGCCTTTATCAGTATCTTGGCTAAAAGACATCCTCTGGGTTTGTTAGCTGAGATGCTGGGCTATGACATACAGATTTTGGCAGAACAGCAGAGCCACCCCCTCCATGGCCAGAAGAACTTGGTTAAAAGGATTAGGGAAACGTAAGGCTGAAGAACAACCCGCTTGGAGCTAAAGGACAACTGAATAATTCAGCAGGTGGTTTTAAAAACACCTTGGTCAGCGTTAGTTACCATTTCCCCTTTTTCTGAAGCCCTTGGGAAACGCGCGGATTCTGAAGAAGGTTGTGTCGGAGCATCGTGTGCTGCCTCCATTAATCTCAGAGCTATTAAGTGGCGCTAGTTAAGCACCAACTCTTTCTCGTTTGAGGGCAACGGGTTCAAGCCATTAACAAGACCGATGATGCAGTTGGCCGGCCCTGTGCCCCAGGGGTCCCACGCTGCGCCGCTTTGTGAAGCACCTCAGTCATCATCTCAGCCCCGCTCGTAGCAGTGACTTCTTGCACAAAATTAGTGTCCTTCAACAGGGGAGGCAGGAGGTGCCTCAAGCTGAAAGGTGCAGGCGAAGATACAGCGTAGTGTCCCTGCTGCCCAGCCCTAATGTCTTGCTAGCTCCAGCGCTGCAGGAATGTTTTCAAGGCTTTTGAGGGGAAACGCTCTCACCAAGACATCCCAAAGCAACCACTGGGTTTGTGTCCAGAAGCGTGGAAACCAAGTGTCCAGGATTACATCCCTTGGGCCACCAGCCTGTAACATCATGTTGCAGCGCAGCGGGACGGTGGCAGATTGCCCAGGCACGGGGCAATATCTACATCTGGAAGCAGGAGAAAGCAGGCAGGCGTGGAGGCACGAGCCAGGGACAAGGACTTCTTGCAATCTCATCTGGTGTAACAGAGTGGACCAGATGGAAGCACCTGGTGCTCAAGCCCATACCTCCCCACTATACGTGATGGAGATGTGACTTCAGGCTGGATTTTTGGTACCCTGGAGCACATGTCCCCACCACACGCTTGGTGTACCCCTCCAGCTTTGCTCCTCTGCATCTGGAGCAAAGTTCATGGTTTATTTTCCTCTGAAAGGAAACACACTGAAACGTCCCAAAACCTCCCCGTGAGCCAAACTGATGCACAAGTGAGGATGAGGATGGGATTCACTTCAGCGGCGCTGAACCCGAAGGTTAACAAACCCAGCCTACGATATTCACTAGGACGCTGTTAACATGAAGGTACCTCCGCGCAGTCAGTGTGTATCAGGGAAACCACAACCAGAACAGAGGAAGGGTGTTTTGAGATCAGCGTGGCGCAACTGGAAGAGAAACAGGGTGACAGCCAGAAACCATCCACAGCCGCCTTCATCCACGAGAGAAACGCACCGCAGTATGCACTGCTAAATGGAATAAAAGATCTGCGGGACACCAATAACTGCCGATAAATCACGCAGAAGGAGTCCATCTTCACAGACATCTCCATTGTGAAATGAGATCACGACCGTGTATGAATGCAAAGGCTAAAAAAAAAACCCCCCAGACAGAGTCGCAAGCCTACGCTGCTGGTTTCTGATCACAAGGAGAGGACGAACGTGCAGTCCTAAGAAAATCAGAGCTACGGCTTTTAAAATAACGTGCTGTTTCATCTGCTCACACGTCATTCAGCGGTGAGTGCTGGAGAAGCAATTCGTACCGTCCAGCGTGCGCTCAGGCATACCTGAACGGAAGGTCTCCGTGGCACAAGTTCTCTTCCCAAATCTTTGCCGCTCTAATTGACAGCAAACATACAAAGGGCTGGTGGGATCTGTTCAGGCAGCACCCTTCCCACCGCTCCAAGTCACACCCACACCTTCCAGTGAAAAGAAACATCACCCAAGAAGCAGCACACACCAGTGGAAGAGTAAGGCCAAAAGCTGGCCCAAGAAGCTTTTTGATTTTCCAAGCCAGAACTGGTTGCATTTCTCTTTCGGGGTCTTTAAAACAGAGTTTTAAACTTTAAATATTGCATATCCAACTTTGCAGGACAGCTTTGTTGGAACTCAGCAGAGCAGATTTCAACCACCCCCTTCTGGATTCAGCACCAGTGATTTGGTTGAAGGGCAGGCGCTCTGATCACGCCCGCCTGGATGGAACCCCATGGCCAGGGGCCAGCTGAGACGTTTTGGAAGCGTTCCTCACCGCAATCTTCAAATGACACATCATCTGGCAACAGCCACTGGTTAATTTAACTGCCTTTTGTTCTCTATTTTTTGGAAGCATCCAAATAATGGTGAAGCAACGGTGAAGCCTACTGATAAAACCCCCAAACTGGCTTTTTATCATAACATTTAAACCTCAAAATTAATTCATTAAATAAGTAAACGTCTGCCTCTTGCAGGGGACAGAGAAAGATGATGGCAGCATCGGGGTTAAACACCCTCCTGGCCCAGAAGGACGAGCAGTCAGCACGGGACTGTTACCCAGAGGATGGCAGAAATCAGATTTCATCGCTCACGTGCAGCACCCCCTGCCCGTGACCTTTTCTGTGCAGAGCCCATAAATACACCCTCCTGACTCAGCCCTGCCACACAGAAATATTGTGATGCAGGATCCGAGGCTGAGTATCCTCAAAGATTCCTTTCACCACGGCTCGCTAGTCACAGAACTAAGTGAAAATGAGATTGTTTTCAGGATCATTGAAGAGCTACTAATAGTTCATAAAATTTCCATAGCAGAGACTTAGTGAGGCACACGAGAGACTTATCTCTACGCAGGCCTCCGCAGCTTCTGGCAACGACTGAAATCTTTTCTGAAGATGCGCAGTCAAGGCGGATCGCGTCTCGTGGCTTCCTTCCTCCTCAAAATATTTCTTAGAAGCAGTTAGCGGGGCCCTGCGTGCAAGGCAGCAAAACCTGAGTCAGCTGAACTTTCCAAATTGCCTCGATCCATTAACGTGCCAGCTGCAATTCTGGTGACAGTAAAGCCTCCTCCCATTCTTCTTTGGAGGAACTACCTGGATCGGTGCTTTGCCTTCGAAGGGAGAGCCCGCGCGGACAGCGGGCTTGTCTGTGGGATCTCTGGCAAGGAGGATTGTCCTTCAGCGGTGCTGAGAAAAGGATGCATGGTTAGCGCAGGCAACGGGACGGGGAAGGGTGTTGCTACATTCACCCAAGCACTACAATTTCACCTGGAATCGGCAGCGAGTTCCAAGCCAGCCGCTGGGGTTTGGCATGGCCGAGGCTGCGTCTTTTGGTATCAGAAAGGACGTTCCCCCCGTGACTGCCGGCGTTGCTGCCGGCACAGCGGTGCGGTACAAGGGGAAGTCTCTGCCATGGCTGGAATATTATTTTTGTGGGTTTGAAAAGGCACAGAGAAGGAAGAGAAAAAAGCTTCCACAGACGCATGCAGTACTTCCACAGACGTGGGGAAAGCACAGCGACGGCACAGAGCCGGGCAGGACGCCTGGACGCCGCTGCTGCCACAAGACAGACCGTAAACATCTGCAGTTTCAACACAACTAGAAAAGCGAAGAAAGAAAACAAGAGCTCTGAGAGAATCTCGTTGGCCTCCAAGCATGTCTCCCATGATCAGACTGAGGCTGCCAAAGCGTTAGGAGGATCATCCAGAGATCACAAAGCTCACATTTTAGAGTCTCTCAAGACTTGGGGTCGGGTGACTTGGAGCCTGACGTCAGTGGCGAGCGAACGAACACAGCCCTCCTTTTACCACGGGTCTTGGTGGAGACTCAGGCTGCTAAAAGAGAAGTTTTAGATTTTTCTTTATGCTCCTTGCTTTGACCTCCACCAAGTCCAAGACGACACTGCGCCAGCTGTCAAACAAATGCCTCCTGAAATCCACTGCTCTCCAAAACCTACAGTCTGCGTAGGACTTCAAAGTCAAGGACACTCACTGGCACTCCGCAGCCACTCGGGCAAGCATCCGGAGCTTGCTTCGGAGCGAGCCCTTGCTCTTCAAGTTGGCACGACCTGCTTGTATGAGGAAGGGCCATAGAATCCCAGACTTGTTTGGGTTGGAAGGGACCTTAAAGACCATTTAGCTCCAACCCCCTGCCATGGGCAGGGACACCCTCCACTAGACCAGGTCAAAACTAGCATTTCAAATATATCAGAGTGCTAGGAAAATAGGATGAAAAAACGTTTTCTTGTCTATCGCATACTGGAAGCTGACTGAAAAACCACACACCACATTTCTGAACTGATGCACGAGTTAAGAATGCGCAGCAGATCCATCCGCGACCTCCAATGAGTTTGCTTTGGCATTCGGGCTTTTCACAAGGCTGGATTTTATCTTCAGGGAAAACACGCGGCTGTTTCCTGTGAATCACTACCAACCGACCGCAGGAACGGTAACAAGGGGGAAAAGACAAAGGATTTGAGATAACCAAAACACCTTATCAGCACTGAGGAAAGAAAAAAAACCAACGTTCTTAATGCTGCTGAGAAAACCTGGGCATGTCAGAGCAATTAGAAAAAAGTTATTAATTTAAGAAACCAAGAAACAATTCTTACATCAATCCCTGCAGCAGAGATTTTTTTTTAATTTTTTTTTTTTTTTTAAATTAGATAATTGGCAACTCATTTCCCAAAAGCTCCTAAAGATACTGGGAGATAAAAATCCTAGGAAAATTAGAAGTAGAGGCTTTTGGAGATGTTACGCAGTATCTCGCAAATACAGTACTCCCGATTTTCAAGTTAGCACAGAGAGGAAGCACAAACGCGCTCGCTCTTCTTTGGAAACAACAGATTCTGTTGAGAATTGCTGAGAACTACTAATACTTTGGCAGCCACCAGAAAACGGAATCCAGGCAATGCGAATGGAAAACAGGAATATGATGTTTTCATTATTTTTTCTAAAAAGATAATTGAAAAATATTTTTATTTCAATAAATCTACTTGAAAAACAGAGCACTGGAAACTCTTCTTGATGTTTTTTTATACCCATAAGCACAAGAATAGAATAGAATAGAATAGAATCATTAAGGTTGGAAGTGACCTCAAGGGAGGGAGCGCTGGGGCCTGAAGCCTTCTCCCCGCAGAGCGACTCCCCACCATGTGCCATCCAGAGGGTCCTGGGCAGGATGGAGAGGTGGACCCATGAAACTGCATGGAGTTCAACCAGGCCAAGGGCAAGGTCCTGCACGTGGGTCGGGGCAATCCCAAGCACAACCCCAGGCTGGGCGGGGAATGGCTGAGGAGCAGCCCTGAGGAGAAGGGCTGGGGGTGCTGGGGGGCGAGAAGCTCACCATGAGCCGGCAGCGTGCGCTGGCAAACCCAGAAAGCCCCCCGTGTCCTGGGCTGCATCCCCAGCAGCGGGACCAGCAGGGCGAGGGAGGGGATTCTGCCCCTCTACTCTGCTCTTGTGAGACCCCACCTGGAGTGCTGTGTCCAGCTCTGGAGTCCTCCGTACAGGAAAGACATGGAGCTGCTGGAGCAAGTTCAGAGGAGGCCACAAAGTTGATCCGAGGGCTGGAGCACCTCTGCTACAAGGACGGGCTGAGGGAGTTGGGCTTGTTCAGCCTGGAGAAGAGAAGGCTGCGGGGAGACCTAATCGCAGCCTTCCAATACCTCAAGGGGACCTACAGGAAAGCTGGCAAGGGGCTGTTTATCAGGGAGTGCAGTGACAGGACAGGGCGGAATGGGTTTAAAGTAAAAGAGGGGAGTTTTAGATTAGATATTAGGAAGAAATCCTTCCCTGGGAGGGTGCTGAGGCCCTGGCACAGGGTGCCCCGCAAAGCCGTGGCTGCCCCTGGCTCCCTGGCAGTGCCCAAGGCCAGGTTGGATGGGGCTTTGGGCAGACTGGGCTGGTGGGGGGTGTCCCTGCCCATGGTGGGGGGTTGGAACTAGATGATCCTTGTGGTCCCTTCCAACCCAACCAAATCTATGATTCTATGTCTCTGGAGGGACTAAACCTGGCGATGGGAAAGTTCAGCATTTTCTGACCTCCTCCCACTGCAGCAACCACAACGAGCTCATCAGTGTCAAAGTTAGTGTCACAATTTAGATGCATCCTTATGGACTTTCACAACTGGCAATATCGTTGCGTGTGAAGCATTTCATAACCCTTTCTCTAGTAGGGGCTAAATGATTAGCGGCATCAAACCCACTAACAGCAACTGTGCCTAACCCGTACCTAGTCTGTGGGTTGCGCTTTGTTGGACCTGGCAGAGAAATCCACCCCTGAAAACCTGATTTACTTTTTTTTTTTCCCCATCAAATGCAAGTTGTGCTTTCTTCCTGCCCAGATTGCTTCTCAGAGATTTTAAATTACTATTTTCACAACACCTCCGTCTAACAGGGAGGTACTGTCATCACCACGTCCCAGAAGAAGAGCCAAGATCCCAGGCAGCTGGGTAATTGGTCTGAAATCACAAAGCAAGCTTGTGATAAATGAAAAAAAAAAAAAAAAAGGTTTTGAAGCTTGGGTCTCCCTTCATCAGCTCAACAGCTCACTGCCCTCCTACAAAACACTGATGGCCTTTCAGATTTGAGATTCGCTCGTTTGTGAAGCCGTGGCCCACAAGCAGAAAGCCCTGAATATCCCCAGCCTCCCACACAACTGCAGTCCCTGCTCCATTTAAACCTGCTCTGGATTTGATGCAAACGCACCAAAAGAGATGCAGCCCCTTTCTGACAGAGCTGATCCTTCCTCCAACCCGTGGCCAGCTCTTGGGCTTCATAAATAAAAATGAAGGAAGAAGCCGCAGTACGTAAACAGCACGGGAGATCTTTACTCTCCCCTTTGCAACTTAACTCTTTACACACTACAGCTTTTATTTAATTTAATTCAATTTAAATCTAGAATGGTGTGGTCCAGGACCTGGCCAATTTGAAAAAAAACCTCTTTTTCTTCCTCTTCTGCATCTCCCACATGAAAGGCAGCATCCCCTCATTTACCTTCAGTCCTTCCAAACGGAGATCTCTAATCTAGCAAACGAGGTCCAGGCACCTGTCCTCCCCCCATCCCCGGCTGTAGCGAGAGCATCAGCAGTTACGTCAGAGGAACCACCTCAACTTTATGCAGAGCTACCAAGGAAAACCACAGCAAAAGCTTTATCACATTAACAAATGGATCGCTCGGGGATTTTCTGATTTGTTCTTAAGGCCAAATCTCAAACCCAAGACTGTCACCAATAACTTCTTTTTTTTTTTTAAATAAAAAAAATACAATGAACAGTAAAATTAAGGAACTGATTCTGCAGTATTCAACTTTTGGGGTGCCTCTTCACACACAAGAGGCTAAAACTAATTTTTAAATGGTAAGTCTGCAGCCAAGACCCGTCCTAGAGCTTCCAGATGGTAAGATTCCATCTCATTGATCTCTTTATTATAGAAGCAATATTTCATTAGTGATTACACAGGCCAGCCCAAACCCAGCTGCGCTGAAAGCATCCACTGTCAGGAGAGAGAAAGCCACCACGCCAACACCACCTTTATCTGCGACAGACGAAGCCAGAGATGACAGATCTTCTGACCCTAAACCAGGCAAAATTCAGTATTTAATAGCTAATACCGTAACTTCTCTTTCACTTTTAACAAAGTGCTGCTACCAGGCACTGAGGGCGACAAGGACAGCGAAATGTGTCTGTTCCTCAACCCCAAGTTTGTCCGGTTAAATGTTTGTGAGATTTTAGGTCTACAGGCACTGTACTGTCTTGGGCTTCTTCCAGAGATGGCTGCTGAAATATCCAGCCCAGCTGGGAAGGTATTACCGAGAGGTCGGGGATTTAGGATGACTCACCAAGCATGTGAGGCATTCACGATCGATTTTCTTTCCTATGGAGATTTTAAACACTATTGAAGAAACACTCAGCAATCTTGAGAGTGAGCCTACCGGTCATTAAATCAGCAGCGTCCCCGTATATCTACTTCATCAGAGAATTACAGGATGGTTTTGGTGGGAAGGGACCTTTGAAGGTCATCTAGTCCAACCTCCTGCCATGAGTAGGGACATCTTCAACTAGACCAGGCTGCTCACAGCCCCGTCCAACCTGGCCTTGGATGTTTCCAGGGATGGGGCATCTTCCACCTCTCTGGGCAAGCTCTTCCAGTGTTTTACCACCCTAGCTGTGCGGACACAGCACACGGCTTCAGGATTTTGTTTCAGTACCTGTCCAGTGCAGGTCAGAAACCAGCCTTCTCCTCTAAACTGCCCCTCTTACTCATCAGAACAACAAAAAAAGATCATTAATGATATAAATATGATGTCTCTGCACTGAAGAACAACTTAAAAGGTTCCTGTTGATCTACAGTTTAGTAGTGCAGACTGCTGCATCAGATGTAGATCACTTTTGGTGAGTCAGAGTAGTGTGAGGAAGAGCAGAAAGACCCCAGGTGCCTACCAGGAATCCCTGCGCTGTGCTCCGGTACGCAACACGCACACTCAGCAGTTGACCTGGCTCCACCTGAAGGTTATTACTGCATGTATTTTTCATAAAAAGCACCAAGACATTAAAAAAAAATAGTGCTACTGATTAAAAAGAAGCAAGAATGACCAGGCAGGAAAAAATCCTTTACAATCCTTTCTTGGTTTTGCTTTATTTATTGTCCCTCTTGCAAGTTGCTGACAGGGCTCCCACAAGTTCGTGTGCTCGTCTGGACCCAGCAGCAAGGCAAGTAGAGAGGGTCACTCAAACATCAATCACATTTGCATCTCTGCAGCGCAAGGAGGCCCCGAAAAAGGCTCCAGTGTGGCAAATAATGAATTAATACAGTTAATGTAAGTCACTACCAGCTAGCATCTCACTTCCAAATTCTGCAGACAACACCCCTTACCTGCTCTGCAGAAATACCATGCAGCTTAGCTCTGAACAAAGCACACCGAGACGGGCGGTTAATGAGGGCTGTGCATGCTATGGGCGATTTTTCTCCAGCTTCTCCCCAGCTACTCGACTTCTCTCATGATCCAGCTAATGAAGCGGGCCGGCGACGCTTGACATCACCTGATCCTCCACGCCTACCATTCAGAAATCCATCCTGCCTTCCCATCGCCACCTTCAGCCTCGGCGCACTCAGGCGTGAAACATCCCTGGCCTGTGTCCATGTTAATTTTCTACTTGACAGAACACAAATAGAAACCTGGTCTGGGGGAAAACTGATCATCTTGCCGCATAGTAATTAGCTTATAGCAGGGGAACGGCAGCGGTGCCAGACCTCCACACCGCCGCGATAAGGCTGCTACGTCACCGGGATGGAGCGAGGCTACAGTGAAATCTCGCTGCAGGGAGACATTAAACTACCGCTTCAAAAGATGAAGCGTGCTGGTGCGGATTTGGCTGCGCTTCCAGACACTTCTCCAGTCTTGGGAGTAAATTACCAAGGAGGCTCGTTTAAAGGCTTCTGGAGACGCCGTAGGCAGAGGTGACAAAACGCCTGCAGTTTAAAGGAGAAAGGAAAGGGTGCTTATTAATGGACCTCGGCGCATCCGGTTTGAACAGGGCAAGCACCTGCGATAGGGGAATTCAATCTCATCCCCCAACCCCGAACAAGCGTCTTCTGTACAGAGATAAGGACACAATCCTGTTGGTACAAGCCAAGCTAGTCTGCTTTTCTGATGCCAGCATAAACAGATAACGCTGACAGACGTCACAGCAGATACTGCAGCCGAAAAAGCTCTTCGTGCAAGAGCGCTGTATTTATAGAGCTAGCTTTTCGTGTTTGAAAAGTAATTTGCAGTCTTACAGTGCGTATATATTTGGTCTGTGCATTCGTGGTCCTTGCCCTTGGGAGTAGCCAGCAGCCTCACCTACAGCATCTCAGCTTTCAGATTCACTAAACCAAGGAGGCAGCTCCCCTGCAGCGACCCACACGCTCGACAAGGACAGTCAGTGAGACGCCAACCCTGTAAGGACGACACGGCAGTAACGAAGGTGCTGTTGTTCTCCCTTTGGCAGTTCATTTAGGCTTGGTAGGTAGGGATAGAGACAGCTACTCGATAGCTGGATACCTTCAATTCCTCTGCTGTGAGTAAAGGGAATAGTCAGTGGCAGCCCCATCTTAACTTCCAGGCCACATCGCTGGCAATGCCCAAGGCCAGGTTGGATGGGGCTTTGGGCACCCTGGGCTGGTGGGGGGTGCCCCTGCCCATGGCAGGGGTTGGAACTAAATGATCTTTGAGGTCCCTTCCAACCCCAAACTGTTCTGTGATTCATACGAGAAACTCAGGTTATGGGGTCAAAATAAATAAGCCATGTACTGTCACTGTTAAATGCCACTGGTACCGAAACCACCCCCCTCTGCTCCGGCCACAGAAAATTAAGTTGGAGGCAGCTACCTGTGCTCTGCACATACCAGCAGTGTAAAGTGGCTTTTGCACACGTATGAAGGGCACACAGATGAAGTGGTGGACAGTACAGCTAGGGTTTGGAGATGGCAACACTGAAAACCCAGATGTAAAGCCAGCCACTATCCCTAAGACTGGAGGAGACATGTCCTTTTAAAGAAACCCAACAAGAACAGCAACGTTATGCATGGAGTCAAAGCAAGATATTTTGGTGCCAGGACAGGATGTCAGTTTGGCACAGCCCCAACGCTTCTCACAAAGAGGAGCAGGAGATTAAGGACTTGGCGAGGAGCTAGCAAACCGTAACAGCCCAGAGCGTACTCGGAGCCAGGAGGAACGCAGCGTAGAGCCAGGCTGCCCGGGCGCAGGCAAGCTCTGACGCATGGATGTCTCGTGTCGGTTATTGCTAAGCTGTGTGTTGGCACGGGCTGGCCAGAGCTGCTCAGGTATCGGCCACTTGTGCTTCAGGTCTTCAAGGTAGAGACACAAAGGCCACCGAGTCCAGCCAGAAAGACGGCAGCACTGCACAGATCCCATCGCTGGCTCAGCTCTGGGCCTGGCTCAGCTCTGGGCTGTGTTGCCTTCTCCCTCCTCGGACGAGCACCCGGGCTTTGGTCGATAGTGCCGGACACTTCCAGGGGTGGCAGGTCCTCATGAGTGACCTTGAACGCGTGTGTGCTGCTACGCTCACTCGTTCGCACCCTTCTGTCTCTGCAGGCCTGCTGATTACAGCCTCTCTCCAGCTTTCCTAGATTGCTACAGTAGATGACACATGCATTAAAAGAACAGAAATACTCGAAATGGGAGCTTTACGTTCACAAAGATTAATTTAAAAGGAGGTAGGGCAACATTTCTGCCACATTTTTCAGTATCGTGTGTAATTACGATACTTTAGAAAAGAAAGGTATCAGTCTTGTAATTTTATTGCTCGGGTGCTTCAAGCAATCGTAAAGCACCCACCTGAGTTTTTCTGGTCATCATTACGGCCAAAGGTAACCACCAAAATCCGAGGATGACATCAGAACAAGTAAGTTGCTGCTTAGAGGAAACACAGAGGACCCGCAGCGCCGCAACGTGTTTCGGCACACCCAGTCAGGAGCTCCGTGTTTCCGTCCTTTAGGAGGGGCAGGACCCGGGACCTCTAATATTTCAGAGTCTGTTGTATGTTGCCTTTCACACACCCGTCACTGGTGCTGTTTTAAAGAAACAGTTTATACTCGTTACAGGATTAGGGTCAGAAGGGGCTAATTATGGGATGTCAAGCAGCAAAGTCAAAACAATGGCAATAGGAACCCTGAAGGAGACAACAGGAAAGGTTTTAACGGACTGTCCTTCACCCACCTTCACTTGGATCCGACGAACACTCCCTCCTGGCTCAAGGTACAATGTCGAGGCAGTACAACCCACCCAAAAAAGCTCATGGAAAAGGACGGGGAGATAAGTTTATCAGTTGTTACAGGCAGACAGACCGGCAAGGCAGAAAAATCCCTCGAGGGCTATCAGATACAAAGGCACCCTCTCTGACTCTAGAAGTCCTTGGGCAACAAACGGCCCGAGGCCGAGAACGTGTCTGCATGCTTACCCGGCGTTACTGCCTTCCCCAGACACCGGGCATCGGCAGTGTCAGGAATGGCGTATCGATCCGACCCGCTGCAGGCTACTCGTATTCTCTGGGCAGAGGCAGAGCCTGAAACGAATACGCTGCAAGTTGGACTGAGAGACAACAGGCACAAGGGCTGCGTCGTACGTACGCCACAGGAGGAACGCGGGGAACTAGTGCAGAGCTGGTGTGTTTGCCCGAAACCATCCTTTGGATGCCGTGCAGTTTCTGACAAAAATCCTGCAGTGCCTGAGTCACTGTGTGGGACTGCTGACCACCAGCTGCCAAGGGGGACCCTGGCAAGTGCCAACACCGACAGACCACAAAACAGGAGATTTTCAGAATAGAGCTGACAAAAATCCCACCCCAAACAGAAAGAGATACAGGTCGGTACTTGGAGCACGAGTCTTATGAGGAGTGGCTGAGGGACCTGGGGGGGTTCAGTCTGGAGAAGAGGAGGCTGAGGGCAGACCTGATGGCTCTCTGCAGCTCCCTGACAGGAGGGGTGGGCAGGGGGGTTGGTCT
>VWZZ01000291.1:715912-744888 GCA_013399095.1 Psophia crepitans | reverse complement strand
GTGGGCTGGCGGTTGGACTCCATGATTCCAGAGGGTTTTTCCAGCCTCACAGATTCTGTGGTTCTAAACCGAATGGTAAGAGAGGACGGGAAGGGAAAGCTTCGTTAGGGATTGGAGTAGCATCATCAGACCAAACAGAGAGAAAATCCTGAATGCACAATTCAGCGATCAGCTACTGCCAAAAAGGAAGAAGTGATTATAAATTCAGTCAGCTTACGAGTCCGTTCACCAGTCTCAAACACCAAGGTGCCTTACATTTCCAGTGTCTAAGGACTTGTGGGCATCAGAGGAGCAATGTGTTTAAAATTGGTTTAGCGTAATTTAGGTTTGGGGGGGGGAGGCTTTTTTTTTTAAAAAGAGAAAAAATATGCAAATTCAAAGCAGGTACAACTAAAAGCAAAAAAAAAAAACAACAACCCAACAAATACACACCAGAAAACCAACAAAAGGCGAAGAAAACACACATGCAATTACAAATGCTGGAAAATGGAAAAACAGACATTTCAGATCAGACCTCCCCAGAGCTCTGAATAATGGAGTGATGCCTCCAGGGTCTACCATTCAGCTACCCAAGCCTGCATACTAATACACTACTCACATCAGAAGAGTAGAAAGGCACCACTCATGCAGAAAATTACCTTAAATGAGCAACGACTTCATGATAAACAAGCCACTCGCTTTTTCACTTTGCTCTTTGATTTAGGTGGAGGGGGGCACCTCCTCCCCAGTGCTAAGGAGCAGACCAGCACCACTTCTGACTCTGCACAGAAACCCTGAAAGCAGGCCACAAAACCACCTCGTTATTGTGAATATTTAATTCTGATCGGTTCAGTCAGATGTCCAGATACAAGACTGCATCTTCTCGGGGAAGAACAGACCTTGTAATCTCAGCACCCAGGGTCCAAAGCATCAGGATCACTGGCATCCAAGCTTTAAACGAGCAGAGAATCTGCACTGTGGCAATACCAGAGGTGTAACTACAGCACCACGCACAAGATGAAACCAGAGTACCTGCAGCTGATAGCGTTTCCCATCCCATCAGTCCCCTAATTTCCCCATGTGCTGCCAGAATCCAAAATGCCCTTCCTAACCTGGCTTTGCAAATGCTCATCTTCCCTCACGAATGCGCTCCTAGGGCATCTGTCACTGCACCCACAGTCGATGAAATGCAGTTCTCCCACCGGTCCTCTTCAAATGAAGTGATATTTCACTACCCAGACCACGAGGCAGCTGCCGTACAGCCTCGCTGCCTTTTGCATCATTCCCCGGTTCATTGCCTGTGACGACTCCTGGGTGCCTGATGCAGGGGACCTCAGATTTTCCTTTGTTTGAAAGTAACCTTGCATAGGTTTAGGTACTGACCTCATAAGCAACAGCAATCCTGTTAAATCCTGCTGCATCTCTTTCCTTTTTCTGTCTGTAAATGAAACGACCCTAAGAGCAAAGAGGCTTGTGATGAGAAGACAGGTTCAGGTGAACCTCTTTACTCCAAGAACAGCAGGGAGAACAAAATGTTTTGGAAAGAGTCTGCTGGGAAACTCTAAATTTTTACTTTTTTTTTTTCTCTAGGAGTGCAAACTAATGTGCTCAGAAGGAACTGATGGCATTCATTTGTGCAGTCCCGGTTTGAATGTGCTTTTAAAGGAAAATCTGCTCAGTGTCTCATGCATACCTCCGCTCGTGACGCAGGGAGAGGTCCTCATCCTGCGCTGGGTAGGGCGATGGCAGCTGATGAGGTGCAGAATGGCACGCAGATGGCAAGGCGAGACTGGTTAACCAGGGAGGAGCGTTAGTCTTTCTATCACAGCCTTTAGAGACGCAGAAAGCACACCAGAGATGAGCCTGCCTTAAGCCAGAAGTAGATTCTCAGCTAAAGCAGCCGTTGAAAAGCTGGACTGCAAGCGCGTGCCAAATTTGGGTTATAAACACGACAAAGACGAAACCCACAACTCGATGAACTCTGCGCTCCAAGCCTGACGAAGAACAAGCCTTAAGCCCTTAACCCCTGGTGCAGCCTTGAAAAGGAGGATTACCACTTGCAGGCAGTGGACGAACGGTGCCAGTCAGAGAGGAAGATTC
The DNA here is from genome assembly GCA_013399095.1 of Psophia crepitans. NCBI lineage: Eukaryota > Metazoa > Chordata > Aves > Gruiformes > Psophiidae > Psophia > Psophia crepitans. The sequence continues at coordinate 742,809 of VWZZ01000291.1, read as the reverse complement.
CCAGGAAAGAAAATGATATTTATTTTTAAATCCCTGAAAACTGCTATTGCTCACAGTTCTGATTCAACGCTATTTATACTGCCTTGTATTACAAGTCAGTAGGATGGAAATCACCTTCAATTTGTCATCAATCTGACTTCTAAATACTTCCTACCCCTTCTAATTTCAGAATTTGTGGGGTTTTTAGCTGTTTGGGTTTCATAACCTTGCGAATAGTTTGGGTTGAGATTGGGGAAAGGGCTGTAGAAAAAGGAAGCAGCACAAAGGAGGAATCCCCATACATTCAGCTCTTGCTCCCTAGATTTTGTGTAGGGTTTGTCTCAGCAGTTCCTCCTCTGCCAGCTCCAAGGAAAGCTCCTGCAGACGGAGACCACACAAACGCCTTAACAATTGAAGACAGGTTCCCGCTTCCCAAAACACGCTCAGCTGGGAGGGATGCGAGATAGGTGGAAGTCTCTGGTCTGTATTACACAGAAGTGAGGCCACATTATAAATCTGTGTTTGTAAGATACATAATGGGATGTGTATATAAATATGTACGTGTGTGTGTGTATATATCTAAAGCTTCCTACCAGAACACCCTTGCAGAGCGCTGGCCATTGGAGAAGCGTCCTTGCTTAAGGACGGCGATATTCCTGTTCATGCCTGCGCCAAAATCCCAGTTAATACAGTACCAAGCCTGTTTTCAAAGCTGTTACATTATTAAACCTTCAGAATTGAAGCTCATTATGAACCAGAGAATTGTACACAGTAGCTATTCCACAGCACCAATCCCCTAGTATGGGTTTATCCTTGGCTTCTTCCAAATCTCCCTAATTAATTTCTTTTCAAAGGCCATCAATCTGAAGCAGACAAACATCAGAGAGTCAATTCATTAACATTCCCATATTTCCACTTATCTTGGGCCACTTTCTTCTCTTATTAATAGCTAGTAAGATTGGCATTTCTAAAAATAACCAACCGGAGCTGGAAGCAAAGCTCCCGGGAGCCCTCCCGCACCCCATCAATCCTCCCAGCAATACTTCGGAGTCTCGCCCTGAGGTCTCCCAAGTACACCCTGGCAGTTGGCAATCTCCAAGGCAGCCCATGAATCAACATCCAATATGACCTACGAGACGCTGATTGCTCAAGTAATTTATTACTTCTAAGGTAACCAAAAGGCTGTTTGCACGAGGAAATTAGGATACTTTAGAATACCGTTGAATGTGCCCTCAAAGTTTACCTCTGCTTTACCCGCCAGCTCAGTTTCCCTCCCCGTAACGTTCTTGATCGCAGGTGAACTTAACAGCGCTATGATGCATCACGTTTACTTTTAGAAAGTTCTGAACCTCCGTTTTCTCCCTAACTGCAAAAGGCGAAGGCGAGAGCAGCACGGTTCCCTTAAACACATGAGACACTGTGCTCGAGCAGCACCAACAGACTGGGAGATGAGTCACCGACTATAATGAACGATTTTATCTCTCGTGGAGGCTACAGAAAACAGGCGGTATTAGTTTAATTTCTATTCACAGCCTCGCGATTGTGGATTCCTGGCTGCTGCAGTACGCTTAGGAGAAAGACGTTGGGATCAGTCACCCCAAACTGATTATTATGGTCCTACTGATCTTAATCAGGAGGCAATCATGAATTACTCACTTGTTTCCCATTTACATGTTTGTATCAAGTGATTTTTACAGTACTGCCTGATAGAGAATATAAAAATGCAAACGCTTTTTACACTGAAATACGCCACTGACTCACCGCTGAGGGGGGAGGCAAGAAACGGGCAAGTACAAGAGACGCCGCCTGACCTAACGAAGGGGACACCTGCATTTGCAAGGCAGTGAAATAAGGTTTAATTAAGAGTATCGACTAGGTTATACGTGGGAAGGAAGCAAGCAGAGGGGAAAAGATGATGCCTGCAGTTCTCCAGGGAGCCTGGACAAAAGGAAAATTGGCTCTGGCAGCTAACACGCTCTGCCACGGAGGAAAGAGGTTCCTGATGAGCGAGGCTCTAATGGACACAGCCTGAGATGTCAGGAAATGTTGAATACTACCTTGATCAGGATGGGCAGCAAATCAGCTGGACAGGAGAGAGGCGTTTCTAATGTAACCTCACTAAAAGCAGATTAGTCATGTCGTGGTTTGTTTTCTGGTTGGGGTTTGGTTTTTTTTTTCTTCTCTTCCTGTTTTTCATAACCACTTGTAACTGCATTGCCTCCTTTGGATGTTGTACATACATACTTTCACTTGAATTTACCTTAATCTGGCTTGAGTTAAACATCTTCAGTGATCACCAGTGCGAAGCAAGGCTCTGGCATACAGCAGGATACTGGGGAGCACCCAGTCCTTTGGGGTTCCAAGGAAATGGGATAAACCAACCACTGTGGGATGCCCCTACTCAAAGCCAGGGTAGGGAACAGTCACAGAGGATCACAGGATCATTTGGATGGTTTGGGCTGGAAGACAACTCCCCTGCTGATTTCCAACCAGAGCTGAACTGGTCTTAGAGATAAGCCCGTCCTATCTTAAAAACACACCTATTTCTCTTTGAAGAAATTAATGAGAGAGTTTGCTACCGAGACATCACTTTCCCAAAAATTGTTAGAGTACAGAAATTCAACCACCCACTCCGTTACTTTGCTAGCAGGAGGCCTGAGAAGGTTTCAGCACTGCCCCACATGTGTGGGGTGTCAGGGGGGACCGTTCCCTGCAGAGGCTGTTTGAGTGTTCTGGCACTGTTTAGTCGACTAGTACCGATGTAGCTGTTAAGCACAAGACTGGAAAATACTGTTGAAGAAAGGACGGTGTTACACAAAAGAACGCAACAGAGCGTTCACAAAAACATGCAGTACTAATGAGATAGAGTCCTGTGAGAGATATCTTCAAAGCAGATCTCCCTTACATGATGCTTCTCTCTGGAAAGTAGTCCAAATTTTGCAGTACGGCAGAGACCTAACCTTGCAATGGGTTCCCAGAGTCTGAAACCACAACTGGCAAAACCAAGTTCATCCTCTAATGTTGAAAGACCTTCTGGCTGCATTTTTCTTTCAGATAAAACCTACCGGAGAACTGAAATTCAAGTGGTAACATCTTCAAGGCAACAGCTGGAAAACGTGTGGCCTTTGCAGATGCTGGAGTATTCTGTATTCAAAGACAAACTGCACCACGTTGTACTTTGCACTCTGGGGTGGTGGGGAAAGGAATAAGGTCTTTGTGAAATGCCACAAACTGTGCACGCAGCAAAACAAGACTTCTTGCACTGGATCTCGATGCAAAGAATATATTCTTCACACCGGTTTGCTAAAATACAGCTACAATAAGCAGCACGAACGCTTTCACAAATCAGCTTTGCGTAACTGCTGGACGCTTTCTGTTCTCAAGTGTTCTTTAGCACACAGGAATCGCGACTCCCTCTCTCCACGCAGCCCAAGCCAAGATGCTACTAGCAAAAAGCGAAAGAAACCCTTTTTCCTTTCACCTCTCTTCTTACCGAGGAGTGACGTGGCATGGACGTTTCTTAACCACATGAAATTCCCAGTTCAGATTGACAGCTGTGCAGCAGCAGTAGAGAAACAGGCCTGGCACATGTCTTAAGCAAAGAAAAAATAGGGAATCCAGAGAATATAGAACGAATTCTCTTTAAGGATCTGGCTATTGCCTGCACGCTGTCCTCACTCACACTCTGGCCCTTGTCACAAGGACTTGGCGAGACGGCGCACTCTGGCTTTTCAACACCCAGGGACGTTACACAGCTGGATTCACGCAGAGAGGCTCTTCACTCCAGCACTCCGCAGTCTGGATCGAAGTTGTGGGTTTTCTGCATTTCAGGGGGTTTTGGTGGGGCAGCAGCAGATCATTATTATCTTTTTAAATATCTATATTACTGCTATTCTGCTTAAGTCCCCCAGCATACGTTAATCTTACGCTAACACGAGTCTCTCTTCCCATACTATTCGCCCGCTTCCCCAGTTTTACAACCTACATGCCTGTAAAAGCTTTCCATGGCTACTGTAACTGCTAATAGAAGACAAATTAAGGCGCAAAGGTAGTCCCGACCTTGACTTCACACACACGCGTGCGACAAACTGATACCGCTCTTAGCCAACAATGCCTTGAAAATAAAACAGGAGAAAGGGCTGCAGCTCTTTCTTATACAGCTCCCTCCTCCATGATAATGCCTAATGTATCCTAAAAGCACATCTGTCCACCCCTAATGACGGTACTTGCAGAAAGACTCTAAAATGGAGGCCGGCAATTTTCTATCCTCATAAGCTCTGGAAAGCAGCCGTCGACAATAACAACCTGCGACGGGGGCCAAACCAGCGAGGTCGGAAATAGCAGCGTTGGGAGGAGGAAGACCCCCGTGGTTCACGCAGTCTGTCTCCGTCGGCGCTGAGAGCAGAACGCCTCCCCGCAGCGTGTCCTCCGGTATGCTGCTCACGGTAATAGTGTTGTCTGGACAAAGCTGTGATGGAATTTGACTCTATTATGAAGAAGCATCTGCTGATGCTCATTTTCTAGCTAATACGATGAATGTTCACAGCAGTGGCGTTGGCTGCAGTGGGTTTATTTTCAGATTAAGAGATATACATATATATTTAAAAAAAAAAAAAGGGATAAAGCAAAGGTACCTGAAATTACAGCAATTTTCCACGACCCATGCTCCTCCTTGGCTATTCTTTCTGCCTCCTCCATTAGTAACATACCAAATCCCTATAATGGGAGAAATAACAGGAAGAAAAGGTAAGTTCTGTAAAAACAGAAAGCATAAGCCAGATCAGAACGTAAGCATCAGTACAGTTCCAAGAGACTCATATTTTTGGCACAACAACAATCCTGTGATCAGAAATATTGCTGAATATTGCAGGAGAGGGCTTGAGAAGAGGTGTCCCAACACAGAGCTTTACAGCAGAGCTTTCTCAGGGTTGGTTTGTTTTTTTTCTGAGCATGGCAGAACAGACTGAAGGTAAATCCACTGATGGTAAGTCAGCTTGGTAGGCACGCCGTAATTCCTGACGCTGAACAAGTCTATCCTACCAGGATAACCACTCCTAAACACCAATCACCCATCCTAACAGCTACCTCACTAGACCTGGGTTTGGGCTAGCGAATTAAACAAAGCCAGAGCACAAACGCCAAATGCAATTGTCGAAATGCCGAAGGATCCCAGTGCCGTTCCGACTGGGAACATCAGTCAAAACAGACGTGGTCAGACACGACAGACCCCGGGACAGGCTCTGCTGCCGTTCGCTTTCCCGATACACGTGTTGCCTCAGCACCTTGCAATCTTTATTTCCACAGCCCCTCCAGGAGTCAGGAGCTGTTCCCATCCTTGTTTCAGGATGAAGAGCTGAGGGACCGCAGGGCTTCTCGGGGCTACCCACACCAAACCGCTGCATGACCATCGCAGGCCTAGGCTAGGCTCATGGCTCTATACCGCTCTCCTAGGCTGGGCTCGTGACGCAGGAGATGCCAAATCAAAAGGAATTGCAGAAGAACACGTTAATATTCTGGCCCAGTTCCATGCCTCTATTTACATTTGGAAATCTTGCACAGCAGGGGTGCTGCTGGAATCACAACAATGCTGCAAAACAAGGGAATAGCCTTTCCACTCTAATTAGCAACTTTGTTGTCCTATATATCTGGGAATAATTGATCGGATTAATTCACTCCTAACATTAGGATGCAGGAATGATCCTCGGCTCTTTGTTCATCTGTTTTCCTGACAAGACATACAGAATGGGGCTGTGGCGACACTGAAACAGATGTGATTTAATTCTAAAAAACACTTAACGCTTAGAGGCATTTTTAAATAACACACAGAAATCTTCATTCTAAAACGTCCTTCTAATCAGAAATTGCCCCCGCAACTGTGAAGAACCCTTTCTGATTAACCTCTTGAACACTGACTATTCCGAATGAACACGAGTGCATCATATGCCATGAAATTTCCATTTGCAACCTATTTTCATGTTTGTAGTTGGCTACTTTCAATTGAATTTCTCTTTTTCTTTTTAAATATATTTAAATTCTTAGAATGAGCACTTTTTCCTTCATAAATTTCTAACTGTTAACTACTTTACTATTTTATAATGGAAACATCCACTTCCCTTTTATTTTTAAATTTTCTTTTCCTTTTCTGCCCTCCTCCCCCCTGCCTCATGGTCACACATCATCAGCATCTAGCAAAACCTGCATCTCAATGCATATACTCAGGGAAAGATTAATAAATACAAGAAATTTAATTTAAAACATCAGCCCTGAGCACTTCTAGCAAAGAGCACAAACTGATTGCTTTTTTAAAAGCTCAGTCTAAAAGTTCAAAACCTACCAAGGCAAAATTTAATTCATATTTTTGCTCATCGTGAGCCACAGCATGTTACAGGCAGCAGCAGGGTAATGTGCCATTCTCACACGAGCCGCTGCAAGGAATTAGAAACACAGCTTTCCACCCCGTCCTTCATGTGCTTTAAGATATATAGGAAACGGCCTCACGAGTGTTTCCCAAGCAAAACAAGTGTCAGACCCAAGTAAGAGACTTCACTTGGGAGTCTCACCAGGTGACTTAAACCGTGTCATAAAACTCTCCGAACCAAAGTTGGATTTCTTCTGTTTCGGCAGGAAGAATGCATTCACAATAAACGTTCCGTTGAATGAAAGCTGGGTAGTGCCAAATAAAATCTCACCTTCCCATATGTAATTATTTCAGATTTTAAAGGTGAAATCCATCTATCGAACAAGATCAGTTTTGGAAGGAAACAGGAAGACACGATGGATGTATCCCCTTTGTTTTGTCTTTGCTCAGTTTGCAGCCAAGCCTGCTGCACTGCACAGGATATCAGAGGGAAGACTCTTCAGAACCAAATGCTTAGTACTCCAAAGTCAAATTAGCACCAGCATACGTGAGCTCACATCGTACGGGCATGAAGCAACACTGACAGCGTGCAGCCACGCCTTCCTCCTTATATCTCAGAGCAGTTGCAATTGTCTAAACATGATCGCACAAACAAAACCTGGGGAGCAGTATGACTGCAGCAGGTGAAATGCAAGAAGGGGCTGCAACTCAATTGTTTCTGTTGCAGCGGACTGTAAGTCAAAGCAGCTGAATGAATCTCCAGTATTAAACAAAATTCTTTTCTAATTATACTGGGGAGAGGGGAGGAGGGTGCAAGAAAGGGGCACAGATGGAAAATAAAGATGGCTTGGAGTACCTGGTGCTGAAATTTCGAAGGATCCCGACTGCTCACAGGGACCACGCTCCCATACACGTGCAATTCCCGGACAATGGAGACGCCTCCTTTCAGCTCGGGCCTGAATGACTCCTCTGAGCACTTCCGCAGCCGCAGAAGGCCAACGAGAATATCCTGCTCTGGATCTTCATAGGACAGGAAGGTCTCCCAGCCACCATTCGCCACGTAATCTCTTCTAACTAATTCAATCTGGTCAAAGAGAAGAAGTGATGATGAACACAAAGAGGAAAAGAGAAAAAAACTTTAAAAATATTTAAGCAAGATGTTGAACAGACCAAAACCAATTTCATGGCTCCATAAACTATTATGATTCAGAGAAAACATGAAGAGCTTTCTTAAAGGCCAATTTAATTCTAGATGGATTTTAGCAGTACTGGTTAAGAACCGCTGTTACTGCAGTCATATTAAAGATAAAACATGTGACTGCTTTAATAGAAATGTATTTGCCAACGGGACAGAACTAGTCTTCTAGCCCTGTCTGCAAACTTTCAAGAAGGGCTGGTAACCCGCCTGGTTACCCGTTTGTGAGGCAGAAACCTCATACCTGTGTTTCTCGAGTTACTGGAGTTTCACAATCGCTGCAAGACATACGGGGACAGCAACTCTTGCCTCTAACCAAGGGACTTGCTCTAACTGAAATTCAGCTTTAGTTACAAACTTCATAGAATCACAGACTGGTTTGGGTTGGAAGGGACCTCAAAGTCCATCTAGTTCCAACCCCCTGCCATGGGAGGAGGCCCTCCACCTGGGCACACCTCTTGCAGGTAGGTCTGCTGCCCATCCCTGCCCTAGGAGAAAGATCCCAGGGCGTCCAGCAGCCTGAGGTCTGCACTGCAGTCTCCACCTTCTGCAGGTCCCTCTGGGTGGAGGCATTGGCCACTGCTGGGTAGATGGTGCAGACCCCCAGCCGGAGCTGTGGCCTTTGCCATCAGGTGAGTGCCCACCATTCTGCCGCGAGGTCAGGTAGGATGGGTGCCCTTGGCCTGTCACAGAACAGTGCCTGCTTGCTGGGTTACGTGTGCTTCACGTCTCCCACTTGGCCAGTGGAACCTGGAACTTGCTGACATAGAATGAGTAGTTTTGCATCTGCCTCCACTAAACCAGCATTTAAGCCCATGTCTCTACTGGTTTGCAAAAGAAAAGGCTTGAGACTTCTACAAAACATGGGTTTTCTAAGCAGCAGTCAACTTCTTTAACTAATTACCAATTAGTTCTTTCCAGCAACGTGTAGGATATGAGCAAACCGTCTACTGCAACGGGAGTGGATCTGGAAGAGCTGGCGCTGAGTCAGTATTGAGTCCTGAACACTTTTGGAACATAAATTACACATGTGCTTTATAGAATCAGCAGGAAATGTTTTCTTACTCACTCAGTAGTGAAGACACCAAAACCATCCAGCCAAGGACCCTGAGAACTGACCAGTAACAACAAATTGCTTGCCTCAAATCACATTTTTGGTAACAAACCAGGCAAAAGCAGCTCTGAGGATTACAAGAAGTGGAAGGGAAAAGTGAAGCGGGAGCTGGCTGACTGCGGAGAATACAGTGCTTGGGCAGAAGAAATTACTTCCTTAGAGCACCTAGAAGCTATAAAGAGTAACTGGCGGAGAGAGAGCAGAAATAACAAAAACCAGCTTTTTCAGACAGTCCTGACCTACTACCGTCAAGGAGCAGCCCCAGGACCCAAGATGAGATCCCCTCGCGGCAACATGAGACCTGATCAGATCTCCCATCACAGTAACTGTGTTTATAAGTAACAAAGCACTGAGTTAATTTGATGTAACCTGTAGCTGATGATGATAATGTCACATCTTTAGTGACACAGTGAGTCACTCTATTTCCGTTCTGAATTGATAACGTATAGCTGAAATAGCTGCCCAGGCTCATGCACCTCTAACAACCAGCCGCTAACCAGATCAAAATTATTTCCCAAATTGCCTGGCTCAACGGAGGAGCGGCAGCAAGTCTGCAATACTGAAAGCCTGATGACAACGCAGTATTTGTTGGGGGGGTTTCAGTACAGACAAGTCCTGGTTCCCATCCCACAAGCTAGACACCCATGACCAGCTGGCGTAGGTCAGCTGCGCTCCTGGAAGGTGCTTTCTAAATTAATCTGGAAGGAATCAGGTTTCTGTGCTTCCCGATGCTTTCAAAGAGAGGAACAACCAGAAGATTTGCTTCAAAGCACAGCCCTGATTTGAACTGAAACCATCACACAGGGCACCGCCAGCATTCCGACAGACTCCTTCGACTTTGGAATTAAATGTGAATGGCAAGTGTCAGCGGATATGCTGTGCTGGTGTTTCTAATGCATACATCACAGAAACCAGAATGGTTTGGGTGGGAAGGGACCTCAAAGTCCACCCAGCCCCACTCCCTGCCATGGGCAGGGACACCCCCACCAGCCCAGGCTGCCCAAAGCCCCATCCAACCTGGCCTTGGGCACTGCCAGGGAGCCAGGGGCAGCCACAGCTTCTCGGGGCACCCTGTGCCAGGGCCTCAGCACCCTCCCAGGGAAGGATTGCTGCCTCCCAGCTCAGCTCCAGCTCCCCTCCTGCAGCTTCAGGCCCTTCCCCTTGGCCTGGCCCCCCCTGCCCTGCAACCAGCCCCTCTCCAGCTTTCCTGCAGCCCCTGCAGGCACTGCCAGGGGCTCCAAGGGCTCCCCGCAGCCTTCTCTGCTCCAGGCTGGACAAGCCCAGCTCCCTCAGCCTGGCTCCAGAGCAGAGGGGCTCCAGCCCTCGCAGCATCTCCGCGGCCTCCTCTGGCCTCGCTCCAGCAGCTCCATGGGCTCCTTGTGCTGGGGCCCCCCAAGCTGGAGGCAGCACTGCAGGGGGGTCTCAGCAGAGCGGGGCAGAGGGGCAGAATCCCCTCCCTGGCCCTGCTGGTCCCGCTGCTGGGGATGCAGCCCAGGACACGGGGGGCTTTCTGGGCTGCCAGCGCACGCTGCCGGCTCATGGTGAGCTTCTCGCCCCCCAGCACCCCCAGCCCTTCTCCTCAGGGCTGCTCTCCAGCCATCACACCCTAACAGTACAGTATAAGATTGATGCCTACATACACCTTGCCAAGCTCTTCCCAGTACTACTATAAAGACTAAAGCGAAGGACCTCAGTATTTTTTCTGCAAATTCTCTAACACAGAGAAATACATGAATTAAAGATGTGTTTACAGAAAACCCGTAAGGGATTCTGTCTCCTGCCTGTTCTACTCCGCGATGAAGCCTGGGTGAATGCAGCTTGCAATTAAATCCCTTACTGACTGCAGAAGCAAGGCTCATTTCAACGCTGACGTACGGCTCACGGGTGAAGCGCCCAGACGTCTGCCGATGTGCCAAGTTCTCCAAGGCCACAACTCTGCTCCAGATTGTGTGTCAGGACGGGTGACACACAGATCCAGATCTACCGTTAGGTACATAACACCTCTAGTAAAATGGAAATGTACAGGAAAATAAAAGAGTATGAGATTTTAAAAAATACCCAGATTTGGCAGTTAGTTTCATACGTGGAAAAGCAGTTAGGTGAAAGCTTACCACTAGTGCGTCAAGAAAGAGTAAATGCTGCTATACCACGAGTTTGAAATGGCAGGACTGGAGAACAACTGGTTTCTCCTGAGGACAAAACCAGTAGAAAACACGGCTCCGTTCCTTGTCCTCCAGCAGGGACTAGATGCCGTGCTATGCCCACATCCAGTCCAAAAGCCACTTGTAGACACAGATGAAGCCAAACTACAGGAACCTTCACTAGGAGGCTTTATACTGTGTGCATTTTTATAGCACCATAAGCTCATACGAGATAAACTGATCTGCTCAGAAAAGTCCCTACTGGATCAAGTCCTTTGTTCTCCCCACTTTCCCGGGCACAGAGGACCTAGGATACAGAAATCTCCTCAGAGGGTTTTCAGAGACTCAGGAGATGTACAAAACCTTTTCCTTCTGGGATACTGGTATAAAGGCAGCAAAAGGCAGCCTGACTCACCTCCTGGGGAGCTGGTGCATAGCTAGGAGCACGCTGCAGTCCCCTGCCCCTAAACCATTCTGTGTGCTGGATAAGAAGGACCCTCACCAGGGTGGATCGCCAAGTCAGTGTGCAATCCTATTAAATGTCCGGCACCGTACGTTTTAAACTTACTTTAACAAACAAAAGGAAAACCCAGTTGCACATTACATTCTTAACCTAAACCAGCTACTCCCAGCTTAAAACGTCTGCCTTATTCCTACTAAGGCTCTACATTGAGATCATTATCTTGATACAAAACCCCCCTGCTGCTTTGCAGCAACAGCAGCTTCTACATCTTAACGCTTCCTGCTTTAACACTAATGTAGGTTCCTACTTGTAACAGAGCTGTCATTGCCCCTCGCCTTTCAAAAACTGTCAATCCAACGTCCCTTTACAGCAACAATTCACCCGAGCGTTTTTAAGGCTGTTACGTAGCACTATGCAGCCTTACCCACTCTGAGAGCAAGCAAGCACCTTCCGCTGCTACGGAGAAACGCCACTAATTGAAAAGGCAGCTTAGAGACAGCTCTGTAAATAACCAGCTGTGGGCAAGTAATCTACTTCAAATTGATATTTTTTTTTTATTAAAAAATACTTTTAAAGGCAGACACACCATCGCCATTATCAAAATACATAGGGTCTACTGCTCCTTAATACAAAGAAGTTGCATAAAGTGTAACTAATTACAGCAAGCCATTAATTTATTTTAGATCTGACATGATAGCCTCTCTTATCATGAGGATGCATTGTTTACTCATGAAGCCAAGAAAAACATCATACCTTGTCATTAGTCTAAAGCACATGAAAAATTATCCCATCTTCGGAATATTTCTCTCGCTCGCTGTCACGATAAATTTTACTAAGACTACATAATGACATCCCCCTGCCACTCAGGCAGATGAGTTTAACAAAGGGAATTTTCAACATAATGTTGCTTTGAAAACCCTGTGATAAGCTATTTGCTAACTACTCAAGAAATTTACAATTTAAATTAGATTAGCGCTGCTGACAACAGGCACAGTTGGAAGGTATTTCGTGAGATGACCGCAGATTAGTTAACGGGAGCAGAGCACAAAGGCTGCACGGCCTACGGACAAACGAGTCTGCGCAGGCTCAGTTCTTGCAGAAATCCGGTAAGAACAAGATAATTTCTTTGGGATCGTTGTACATTTATTTATATACATTATATCCAGTTATACTGGATTTCTGTTCTGCAAGATGGGAGGTATTGCACTCCATCTGAATTCACATAACGGCAGGAGAAAAACAGAATATGGCTCCTTCTAATCTCTGGTTTGCAAAGTGAGAACATCCTTCAGATGCTAAACTCAGAATAGTCCTCCTACTTCTGGCACCAAACTCAGAGCCTCTCTGAAGCTTAAATAATCAGTGGAGGTTCCAAAGCACAAGTGAGAAGACCTCTGTTAGGAATCTCTCTGTGCTGACACACAGAAAGCCTAACCCCAGTTTAGTGGCTCACATTTACAAAGTGGGCTCGTGCCCGTTGCACAGATGAGGAGAGAGGTTTGTAAGCATCGTTCTGGTTCAACTTTCTACCTGGGGGCAGCAGTACCTGGCACAAAGAGTTCTTGTTTGAAAGGAAAGGCGATATATGATGGACATATTCCAGAATCATTTCAGTCCCTCCTTAATGTCAGCAAAGGAACGGGAAGAGAATACTTCCAGGGTGCAATTTATTAGCCACAGAATACATGTATAGTAAGACCGATCTGACCCCGCGTGATCTCAGAAAGCTCATCTCCTTGTGTGCCATGGACTTCCTGACCGCTTTCTGGAAGGACTGATCCCTCCTTGTGACTACAGTGGAGTATTAGTTTCCTAAATTGGATGCTTGAAGTTCAGCAGTGAACATTTGCCTTCCTATAAAATAAGCACAGCAATCTTTTTGTGGACTATTTTAGGGTTTTAGGAAGGGAAACCACAACATATGTGTCATACGCTCAGTGGATCTACTCACATATAAATATATACATACATGTGCTGAAGTGTATTTATACATATACCATTTGCCTATATAAACATGCACCTTCACAAAAAAAAGGCTGTAAACTCATTCTGCTAAACATTCACTCCTGTTCAGCATGCCCACACGGTGTTACTGCTATTTTCTAAATCCAAATTCGTAAGGAGGAGGGAGAAAAGGGAAGGCAGTTATTTTGTTATAGCAGCACAAATACCAAAATAACTGCTGGCTGCAGCCAGTTTATTGAACATGGTGGTCCATAAATTTCAACATGTGACTGTGCTCAAACAAAACACACCCAAAGCTGTTGCGAAAATAAAGGGAGAATTGGATCCAGCTACAAAGGCAAACCAGAGGATTGGACATGCAACAAATGGGTCCCAACACCTCCGCACCAAACACGTGTAAGAAATTGTGTCTGAAACAAGCTCAAGAAAAAAAGACAAATCTTACCTGATACGGTCTCACTTTATGGTGAATTTCTTGAATTCCGACCTCTCTTGTCCTTACATCACGACACTACGAAAACAAAGGGAGGAGAGAAAAAAAAATCCTATAGGAGAAAAACATTAAGCTTGGAAACATACAGATTTCCAGGCACCTGTTGGGTTCAAAACTAAACTGAAATAGCACGAAGCTGCACGGATGAATTTCAAATGGATAGACTTCAAAATAGAAATGCTCACCGATCCATCCCTAATACACCTCCGAAAGAGGGCTGAGTGCTAAATGGAAAGACATGCTGGCAAAAATCAATTCACTAAGCAACCATAATGGCTCGTGAGGAAACGTCCCCTTTGATTCACAAACAGCAGGGTCTGGTGGAAAGACAACATGCATAAAAAAAAAAAAAACAGGGGGGAAAAAAAGATACTTTGGCACAATCCATCTTTACCTGACATTGGGAAGGTCTAATATGGGCAAAATCTACACCAAGGCACCAGAGAGTCGTTGAACAGACATTTTTTTTAATCTCAGCCACCCTTTTCTTGCTTTTAAGTGAGATCTGTTGCAGAAGCCCTACCCAAATCTCAGAGAGTAAAGCTATCGCTGATCCAGCATCCACAGAGCATCACTCAGGCTTGGGACCAAGGATGGAGAAAACAAAGACAGCCAAAAGAAATCTTCCCTCCCTTAGAAGTCAGACAGAGGAGGAGACGAGGCTCCAGGCTCAGCGCTTGAGAGATGGGCTGTAGCTTGTGAAAGCCGAGTAATTTGGTGCCCACTCACATAAGTGAACAGTTGCGATAGTACAAGCACTTGTACTGCGGGAGACTGCGTGCGCTCACGTCCTAGTGGGTTTATTGGCAAGTCCAACGCTAAGCTTCCCCCACTGTCAGTCAGCAAAGTGCAGTAAAAAAAAAAACCCAATAGTTTTACCCAAAGCAGCTGAGCTGCAAACGCTCATTTCATTCCAGTAGCGCTGCTGTACTTGGAGGGAAGGTAGGTAACCTCTACCGATGGGCTAGAATTGCTCTAACGGCAACAACAGCTACCCGCCCACGGATTTCCAAAATCCAGACTTTTAGACAGGGAAAGAGTGTGCGAAAATACAATTCACACAAACTCAGAGCACCCAGAACAAGCACAGTTCTATCTCATGCCCTGTCCTTTGAATGCTTTAAATCCCATTATCAGTATAAAGCAACAATCTCTCAAATGGCAGAAAAAAGTGGGAGTGTGTATTTGGGTTTTTTTAGAGTGGGCTATGGTAGAACAAGGATTCACTGTCAGACCACGATTCTAGAGTAGAAAAACTCTTCTCTGCCTTACAATTTCCTGGCTACACAAACAGCACAGTAAAAGGTAGAGAAATACCCACTCTTCATGAAGAACCCCAGAACGGAGGAAGGACAACGTATTCTGGGATGCTGCTTTAAAATCTGGTGTCCCAACTGCCTGTCTCCACTCAGAGGCTGGCAATCATGAAGGCCACCATCTCATCCCTCCAACAAGGATCTTCAAGAGTAATTTTTTTTCCAGCAAGTACAGACACAAGCTGCAGTGTTGGTACATCTGATCCCCAACCCTCAAATGCACTCCTCGCCAAAGACAGGCGGAGGAACCACTCGAGCTGGTGAGCTGGCTGAGCTTTACTACAGAGCCTGCAAATATATGATATTCCTACAAGTCCCTTCCTTGCCTTGGCCTTTTCCTCTCCTTTTCCAAGCTAAGAGACAAGAGGACAAAAGCATATTTATGATTTTCTCCTACGACACGAGAGAAACACAACATTTCAAGCTATATTGCAGCAGACTATTTGGTTCCTTACTCCACCAGCTGCAGTGTTTCTGCCTCACTAAATTAAAATCTATAATCATCCGCACAGCAGAGAGATTTACAGATTTGGTTCTAAAAGCGATGACTGCCAGCCTGTTCAGCTCAGCCCTGACTGCCATGGATCAGCTATCCCTGCTTCCCCAGCTGGTCTTGATCAGGTTCAGATCAAATGATGTAATCTTAGTATCAAACCCAGGGAAGAGTTCACTAGGAGCTGTAAAGAGCTCTAGCGAAAAGGCTTAGCTGCACCATGGAGGCTGTCTCCCTTGCCGGGTTTTGGAGTGAAAAGTCAGCAGGAGGGATGGAAGCTTCTGTGGCTGGCAAAGCTGTCTGCCAAATCCTGGCTTGCTGCTGGAGAGAGACCAGGAGGAATGATTTAAGGAGAAAGTCCAGGACATCAGCTTAGGAGAGATTAAGTGGCACGGAAAGCCCAGCTGGAAGGAAGGCAGTCTGGAGTTTTCTGATCTTTTGCACTGCAAGTGCAAGATCCAAGTGAGATGGCAAAGGCAGTAAGCAGCTAGATGCAGCCTAGGGGACTATCTATGTTAAGTACCAAAAATACAGGTCAGCAGCCCAAGTTAATGTGGGACTACAGGCAGTAGCCGAAGCCTTTACTATTGCTGAATGCAGGAATGCCTCAAAGCCTCTTTAAGAATAGCTGAGCCAGAAAGAGGGAGCGCTAAATGACAACACAGACACATGGAACAGTTGTGGTGAGGATCTGCCCCTGCCTGAACACCAGGACACTAAAGCAATTAAACCTCTTTGGAATAGTCTCAAGGAGCACGGGGTTTGTGTGACGTCTTGGGGTTTGCCTAGGAAGCTGGGCACCCCCAAAAAAGGCAGAACTTGGGTATAACTTTACTGGAGGATCTGCAAACTGTGGCCATTAACCAGGTTTTGGAGGAAGGTTCAAAGAGTGAGCTGTGTTAGAGCAGACCCTGAGCGGCAGAGCGAATGCTGACAGCCACAGCGACCTTCCGAGAGAAATCAAGACTGGGTACACGTCCCTCCTGCTGACTTCAAATATCGACGCAATTCCTTCCTCCCCTTCCTTCTCCCAACCCCTGCTCGTATTTTTATTTGACCTTACAAATATCAAGAATATCAAGTCTCATTTGTTTGTGCTGAAATCTCTCTTGCAAGATTTCTCTGGCCTCAGACTAAGAGCTTTTCTTCCAATTGTTCAGTCAAGTAAGTGCATGCGTGGGAAAAAGAAAGGAAGGAGAATTTCTAGTAGCATAAATTAAAAAGAAACCTTCCTGCCTTCTCTCTGATTTGAAGGTTTCATTCTGTTACAAAATGGAATATCACAAACTAAGTTACCAAGTACCTTCAGGAACGAGGTGAAAGTGCTCAACTAAAAAATCAACCAAACAAAACCAGCTTTCCAGAAATATCATCAAGGTGCTTTTTAGTCACTAACATTTGTTTTTTTAAAAGATGTTTGCACGTCATCGCAGTTCAGCAGCAAACCTGGCTCCTATCGTGTCTTCTGGTCATTACTTTCATCTCTGCTGCTTTGTGTGAAGCCGCCGAGCAGCTCTCCCTTGATACCGATCGACAAATATTTTACCTGTGTCCCGAGATCTTTCATCCTGGCCAAGGCAAGCTCTCTCAGGTTCCCGTGCTCCACTCCGGAGCTGACTAGTGGCATCGGGATATCTCTGCATATAAGAGCAAAAACAAATACCTCAAACAACTGCACGAGCAGACAATGCACCATAAAGCACCATTACAGCCACCTAGGCTAAAATCCCAAACAGCCGACCACAGAACTGAGCTGAATTACCTTTGTTTCAAGTCTGTGGTTGAACAAGAAACAACACGGGCAACGCACAACTAAAAGCAGGAGAAAAATGAAAGGAAAAAGCTACAGATTTTCTTTCAGTAAAAAGACCAGAGACAAAAGTAGGCTTTTACAATCCTGAGAAATAGGTTATAATTTTGCTTTCAGTTCTTCACTTGGGAGTCTAGAAAAAAAAAAGGATCGTCCCGCCATGCCCGTGCCTCGCCTAGGACTCCAGGTCAGATGTTCTTCACTGTATCTGTTCCTGCAGACCTGTAACTGGGATCCAGACCGCGTCTTTCTGCAGTCTCTGAGCTGAACACCCATCAGGGAAAATTCATCAGAATTACAACAGTTTTATATTGGGACGCTACCTGCTTAAAAGTGACCAAGTTCTGTTTAGCAAATGATTTGTAGCAAAGCCCAGGCAGAAAGTCCAGGGCCTTACTACGGGAACGTGACTCACGAGGCTGCGAATGGCAGAACTCCTTCCTTCAGTTCTCCAAGGGAGGTACGAAACCGAAATGTGAAAGCAAGACCAGGTTTGGCCTCTCCATTGCCTTCCAGGGCAGTCTGTCCCACTAGAGATTAGGAAAGCAGGACACCATCCCTAGGGACAGGAGGATTTATGCATCCAGATCAAGCTCACAAAGAAACATGCGGACTATTGGCACATCCCACTCCACACCTTATATTGAATGCTGCACTGTACGTTGACTCCAAATGCTTCTCCCTCTCCCTGCTCAAAGTCCACCCTGGCACCTCTGGGCAATCCAAACCCCTTCAGACCTGCTATGGGGAAATAAGGACTACACAAGTGTGAAAGATACTCAGTACATTGTACAACAGGTTGGTCTCAAAACGGGGCTCCAGCATTCCTTGGCGATTATTCCTCCTTTTTCTTTACTCAAGCATTCAACAAAGAAAATAATATCACAAAACCCATCCACAGAATGGGGCGGTTCAGGGAATTGGTAATGTAATTAGCTTAATCCATCTTGGTTCAGTAGTGATTGAAAGTCATCACCATCTAGCAGCTGTCTGATGACCTCTGTAAAATGTATTAATTGATCTATTCAGTTCCTGGAGGACCTGCATTCACACCATGGCCCCCATTAACAATCCCTATTTTTGGCAGTAGCTGTATAAAAGATAAAGGTTTTCAAGGGTCCTAAAGAACCGATCCTTATGCTGCTTGTAGAAGCCTTGTACAAGCCCGAGACACTGACAAGGGGGGCCAAGTTTTCCTCTACTGTTCAGAATGAACACCAAGTTGACACCAAGATGACCATGAGTCAGCAGTGTGCCCAGGCTGCCAGGAAGGGCAACCATGTCCTGGGGGGCACCAAGCCCGGCATTGCGAGCCGGGCCAGGACACAGGATGGTCCCACTCTGCCCTGCGCTGGGGCGGCCTCACCTCCAGGGCTGGGGGCAGGTTTGGGCACCACAGCACAAAAAGGGCATAAAACTGTTGGGGAGTGTCCAGAGGAGGGAACAAAGGTGGGGAAGGGTCTGGAGGGGCAGGCGTGTGAGGAGAGGCTGAAGGCCCTGGGCGTGTTCAGCCTGGAGAAGAGGAGGCTGAGGGCAGAGCTCATGGGGCCTCCAGCTTCCTCCCGAGGGGGAGCCAAGGGGCAGGCGCTGATCTCCTCCCTCTGGGGCCCAGCGACAGAACCCCAGGGAACGGCCTGGAGCTGCCCCAGGGGAGGGTTAGGGTGGGCATCAGGAGAAGGTTCTTCTCCCAGAGGGTGGTGGGGCCCTGGCACAGGCTCCCCAGGGCAGTGGTCACCGCCCCGAGCTGGGCTGAGTTCAAGCAGCGTCTGGCCAACGCTCTCAGTCATCTGCTGTGATGGGGCTGGGCCTGTGTGGGGCCAGGGGTTGGACTTGATGATCCTTGGGAGATTCTGTGCTTCTATGATCCTATGAGAACAAGGGCTTCAAGAGGACAGGATTCTCCTCCCATTTCAGCATCACACTCCAGTTTTGGTACAACTTTCTCCAGCATAACAGAGGCCCAGTGTTGTACCTTCTTCTCCTCTTTTCCCTGCTCTTTTTTCTATAAAAGCCAAAGGGTCTATGAAAAATCCCTCGTTTCTTACACTCGCATGCCAAAATACAATTAGCTAACCAGTTCATTTGTTCAGTGGATTTCTTTGAGTAAATAAGACACTGCAGAGGCAACACCACATACTTCAAAGAGCTTCAATTAGAGGAAATGAGCACTTCACATTGTGACTAAAGGACACACTGGAGGAGAACGGCGTTTTCACCAGGGTATGTTAGATCTACAGTGATAACCTAACTAAACGCCTTTCTTCTAATTATGGAACAACTCCAAAACATCAGGCTGTATGTACTTTCCCTACAGGGACACAGATAAAACATCCTGACATCTACCAGGACCAGGTCTTTGGCTAAATCCAGACTCAGCTATGAACTCGTAAATGAAGTACTGGAAATAAAAGGCAGATTACAACGTACAGTAACTTGAGCCTCTCTCATCTGCCTACTAGGGAGCAAACTAAAAATACAAACGTGAAAAATAAGCTTTTTAAGAAAGAGAAAGCAAGAAATAGGTTTTCCATCCTCACTTCAGATTAGGGCAGAGTAATTTAAATAAGTACCCTCTGTGCATCATGAGTGCACGAGCTAACGGCCTGTTTTGAATTAGCCACAAGACAGCATTGTACCAGTGATTTTAGGACTTGTTAAAATGCTAAACAAATTCAGGGATATGGGGAATTAAATCCTGACCTTATTAACGTTAATGTGCAATTTGCCAGAAGCTTCAACAAGGCCTATTTAATCTTCTATTTTTCAAACATTCTGCGTTACTTAAGACACTTGTGAAGTAGTTGATTGAAGCGCACAATGAAAGTCTAAAGACCTTGAGTCTGCTCTCAGCTCTGATTTATTATATGATCTCAGCCAAGTAAGATATTTTATTTCTTCTTACCTACATCTCCCCATCAGTACAGTGCAAATAACGTTCATGTAAAACACTGAGATCCATAAAAGAAAAAGTTGCAAGGTGTGTGGCACCCCTCCTGTCATTTCACACCTTCTCGCACACCAAAGCACTTCGGTGATAATGAGGTTCAGGATAAATACAGTATTAAGCATCTCCAACAGTTGCAAAACACTGTGGAAGATATATTCTCCTCCAACCAGCCATTAGCAACAGCGTCTCATTTAAAAAACAAAACAAATTAAAAACATATTTAACCTGGGTTCCTGAAGCAGAGAGAGTTCAACAGTGTTCTGTCAGTGACGCCTCTTTCATGCTCACCAGCCTCATTAAACTGATTATTTTGAGCACGTGATGGACTACAAAAACATTGAGTCCCTTCTGTTCCCTCAAAACTGGAACAGCGATCCCAAATTGGGGTCCTAATAAGCGCTGGCTCAGTCTTCTTTTGGTCATGTTTGCTAGAAAAACTGAATGCAGGTACCAAACAGACAGTCAGCTCAGGACTTGTTGCTGTCCGGGGCACAAGCTGAATCCTGGAATGGTTTGGGTGGGAAGGGACCTCACAGCCCACCCAGTCCCCAACCCATGCCATGGGCAGGGACACCCCCCACTAGCCCAGGTTGCCCAAAGCTCCAAGGATTTGGGGATCTGAAAAGATTGTGGAAATAGAGCCTGAAGTGCAAGCCGTGAAGGATGGAGGACTTGTGGCAGCAGGCTGGAGGGAGATGGAAAGGGCCGGGGGCAGCAATGGAAAAGGGAAACAAGTGGCTCTCCTCAGGGAAGCGGCGTTGGGAACAGGCCACACGTTTTCAGAAATCTGGCTTTGTCTGTTATTCCGTTACAGTCACACAATGGGCCTGAAAGCAATTTAGATCAAAGTAATAGCTTTCGGACTTTGCACTGGAGGTGTAAAAATCTGTAATCACCACAAACAAGTTTCTGATAACATGAGCCAGTCAGTAAGAAAACTGCTATTCCACTGGAACATAATAACTGACAATCGGATGACAGCTGGATGGAGGCTGCTGCTGTTGACAGAAGAAATCAGAGTCAAGCTCAGGCAAATCAGCACCCCAAGCAAAGATTTTTCCAGGCCTGTGTTCCTTAGGAGAAGACCTGCTAGGCTGCAAGCTCAGGCTGTCCTTTAGGAATAAATCTGTTGGGTTTAGGTATGACGCTACGGCGACAGCACCATGAACAAAGGGGGCAGTGTGTCTGCCGCAGAGCTGATGAGGGAGGAGGAGATGTGCAGGGAGGAAAGATAGTTTTGCCCTTAATAACGCTCCTACAAGTGATGTGAAAAGCCTGGGGGAGTATCAAGTAGGTATTTCCTGCAAGCCATGTTTTGTTTTCTTCATCAGAATCACACCCTCCTCCTCCTCATTCAGCTACAGCCACGAGTTTCTCACAGTAACGGAGATCTGAAGAAAGGATCTCCTGGTCACCAAAACCGTGTCTCAGTCACTGCTGACTGCTGTATCAGCCACATTCATAAGCCTCATCAAGCTTCACCATACTCAAGTTTAGTGTCTCTTCCTCTTCGGTAATTTTGGAAAGCTACTCCAGAATCTCAGTCCTGACCAAAAATTCCCAGCTTCCTGCCTGGTTTTATGCAAGGCTATTTCTTATTTTCTGTCCAAATCAATGTTCCTATTTCCTAAAAGCTTATTTTCCCCCTCTCATACATTTGCAGAGGTTATTTGAACAAAAAACTTATCCTCCTATGCACATATTTCCACAGTTCATTTTCTTGAAGATAGGGATTATCTCAGACAAGGTCTCACCAAAAAGCCTTGTCTGGCTGCTGCATTAATACTTTCACCTCTAGGAAGAGTTATCCTGGGAGAAAAAAAAAAGCTTTTCACCGCTGTATCCACTAGTGGCTAATTCATATTACAGACCAAGACAGTAAGAACTTTTCCTCGTCTGTTATTTTCACATGGTGATCTCACAGTTCACAGCAAAACCCCCTCCGAGTTTGACCTCAAACTTCCCTGAACTGCATCTCACCCCATCTCTATCATTCCAGCTTCACCACCACCAGATCCTGCTTGCACATCCTCTTTCTTTGAGTGATGCTTCCCAGCCCCACAAGGCTTCCTCAGTGCCCTATTACTCTTTGTGTAATTGTAAATAAATATAACTTTGAGGAAGATTAGTTTTTAAATGGATGTTTGAGAGATAATCCACTAATAACCCCGAGACCTTACTTTCTTTGTCAAAGCTACCCAGCGTTCCTTGCCTTCAGCCACTTTCTTCTCTACAATGTTTCTCTGCTTATCCCTGCTCCATAGTGTTTCTCATATGGCATAAAAATCAAATGCCTTAGAGAAGTCCAGGCAGGAGAGGTCTAATGCACAAGGCTGTCATGCTGCACGCTCTTGGAGAGCAAGGCATTGGCACTGCTTCCAGCCCAAGTAGCTGGAAGCCAACCGAGTATTGTCTGCACACGTAAAATTAGGCAAGTGTGCAATAGCTTCCCTTCCTAATATCAGAGAGATGTAGGAGATAACAGATGAAAAATAATCCAAGAAAGACCCCACACTAAAAATAATACAGCGCTAAAGGGAAGTATTATCTATCGTCCTGGGAGGCAAGCGCCGGAAATAACGGCATGACCATAGTACATTTATGAAAACTCTGCAATACCCACGGGGAAAGAACAGAAGTCTCTACAGCCAAAAGAAAAAATTACACACCTCGCAGCTCCTGCAATAAACGTAGGAAACTTCACCCGCAGCCAAGAGGCAATTATCTATCAGTATCATTAAAGTACTGTGTGTGCCACATCCTATGCTCTTGTCTGACTGGCAGTGAAAACGGGGCCTCCAGAAATCTTGGAGTTTCTGGGTGTCTTAGAGAGGCAGTTCAATTTAAATAGCTTCTCATTCTACTTGGCCTTTCCCAGTCCAAAGAGATAAGAAGCAGTTTTAAAAGTATTTAGTGTGTTAATGATTAGAGACTGAAAAATAATAAAAGCCTGAGTCAGATCTTACTATAATTAAAGAAAGAATGCCTCCAAGTGTAACAAATGGACATACAGGGCCCACTGCAGAAAATTACCTCTGAACACGGTACACACGTGTCCACGGCGGGACAAGGGCCAGGATTCTGGCCACCAGATCCACAAGAGTGCTGGGAGGGTAGCTCTTGTATCTTCCAGTCTTCCAGAGCTCGTACAGACCAGTGCCACGGATCACTAGCGTCGGATAAAGCTTCATGCCATCTGGGCGAAAAGCAGGATTCTCAAAAAACTCCTGTGCAAGTGGAACAAAGAAGGCAAGTCAGGGCAAAACAAAACTACTTTTCCTGGGGCTTCAGTGCTCCACAAAACTAATCTCGAGACAGATTTTGTAAGAGACGATTGTAAGTACATTTTAAGAATTACTGGCTTAAATTGAGTTGCCAGTACTTACCAGTTTATGACATTTTTTGAAATAAAGGAGCACGTTTTAGATTTAAAGAGAAAGCCAAGAAAGGAGAAAATATCCACGACAATGCTACGAGTCAAATCCGTGCATCCCTTCTACCTTTCAGCGTGAATTCAATACATACTGCAGCATTTATCGTAACAGACTCTGCTCAGAATTAGAACAATAGAAAGGAGTGTACTTATCTTCAATCTCAGCAGACCACATTTAGAGATTAATCAATGTGTCTGGGACACATCATTTGAATAGCAATGAAGACAAAGATTTCTTCTGCAATGATGCTATGAACAATCCTGGAGAAGAGGACAAACTGTATCTTCTGCTAACTCCTATGACTAAATCCCAGCACAGAATTGCAGATTGAACAGCACTAACTCGCACTACACAACAATCACAACTGGTTTTTTGCTAAATTTCAGTCATGACAATGACAATAAAATCACTTTAAAAAAAAAATAAAAAAAAATCAACCCCCAGGAAAGGCACCCTGCACCAAGCAACCATTACACTGCTGTAAGTGATGACGTGACCCTCTCTTCGTAACAGCATCGATGGGCCAGATCTAATACTGGGCTAGGCTGTTGCACACTTGAAATCCGCTGCTTGATCCCTCTCCAGCATGGCATTCTCATAGTCATAATGAAAAAATAAAATACCAGTTTGCTAAGCTGAGTTACTGGCAGGCTATTGCGGTCCCACCAGTTGCTGTGCTAGCTTTGGTACTCACCAGCGTTTTGCTGAAGTGCTTCAACACACTCCTGTGGCCCAGACCCACTCAGACATTTTGCTCTGTTTCTTACTGCTGCTGTGTGTCAAACCAGCTCCTGGAGTGCTCCAGCAAGCCGCGACGTTGGAAGAACGTGCCCTTAGCAGCATGCTGGGAGCAGGACCTCCCCACCCGGGCAGCTCTGAGCGGCTCTGTTGGCTCCCTGTGCCTCACAAAACCATACTTCCACAGGATAAAAAGCAGCAAATGGTTTGCTGCTCATTTAAGCACACCAAAAGGGATCTGCACAGACTCGAACGCGTGATAGATCCAGGATGAGGACGGGAAGAAGCAAGGAAGGTCAGAGGAACAGTAGGACCACGTCAGCCCAGGCCATTTCTGGCAGACTCCCTGCCTAAGCCTGGGGCCAGCTCCAGCAGCCTCTGCCCTGCACGCCCGCGCTCCTGTGCCACCCCACCCGCTGCGCAGCTACAGAGAAACCAGGCAGAGCGCTAATGCAGCTGAAAAAAGAAACCAGTCAAAAAAACACCTCTTCCAGGCAGACCAGGCTCCTGAGCCGTTTATCCACATCCTCACAAACAGCGGGACAGGGACAGCTGAGTCAATTTAAGACACAAAACAAGATCCAGACCACAGATAAACCACCGAATCACAGGACAGTTTGCGCTGGAAGGGACTGTTACAGCTCACCTAGTACTACCCCCCTGCCACGGGTAGGGACACCTTCAACTGGATCAAGTTGCTCAGAGCCCCGTCCAACCTGACCTTGAGTGTCTCCAGGGATGGGGCATCTACCACCTCTATGGGCAACCTCTTCCAGTGTCTCACCACCCTCAGCTAACAAATTTATTCCTTCTATCTAGTCTGAATCTCCCCTCCTTGAGTCTACAACCATTGCCCCTTGTCCTATCGCTACAGGCCTTGCTAAAATGTTTGTCCCCAGCTTCCTTCTAAAGCCCCTTTAAGAATTGAAAGGCCACCATAAGGTCTCCCTGGAGCCTTCTCTTCTCCAGCCTGAACAAGTCCAAGTCCATACAGCTGCTGCAAAACTAACTGTCAAATCCTGCATTCACGGGCCAGTGAAGCTCCAGCCATCACCACCCCAGCAGCACTGCTGGCTTAAGGAGCAGTAAGTCCCAGATGGCCCCATAAAGATAAGAACACCATGAGGGGAAGGTACTGGTTTTAAATTTTACAGGATTGTTTTAAGTAAGATCAACTCACTGACTTGAGTTGCCTGCAGCTTTGCAAAGTGGTTGTGCCAGAAGCTGCTGCTGCTGAAAGAACCCTGGTGTCCCTATCCATGGCAGGGAGTTGGAACTAGATGATCTTCAAGGTCCCTTCCAACCCAAACCATTCTGTGAATCTATAACCCCATCCAGGCAGAGGCTCATTGCACTCACCTCATTACAGAATCACCAACCAATTTGGTTCTCCACTCTCAGGCTCCAGGAGAAATAACTAACTCACAGAATCACAAAATATTAGAGGTTGGAAGGGACCCTGAAAGATCATCTAGTCCAACCCCCCTGCCAGGGCAGGACAACCTAGAGTACATCACACAGGAATGTGTCCAGTTGGGTTTTAAATGTCTCCAGAGAAGAAGACGCCACAACTCATTTCTCCTCAAAGAGTATCCAAGACACAAGACCAACCATCCCAGATGGGTGATGCACCTTGCATCCCACTAAGCTGAGCTATCTGTAAAGTACATGGAAGTTGACCAAAGGCAGATCAAGAAGCCAAATGACTCTGAAACCCAGTGCCAAGGCGCTCTCTCTGGAGTGTGCAGACACAAGGTTGGCCGCCTCCTTTCCTCAGGACTGGTTGTGCACTCCACAAACACTCCGTTCATCAGGAACCTCACATGGCCACCATGAGATGAAAAACCATACTTATCTTGCCAGCTCCATGTAATAATAAAATCATCATCACCACTGAGGACAGGACAGAAATTACTTTTCTGGCAGCAGATGCGATGGCTCCCTGCCTTGTCCACGCTTCCAGCCATGCCATCCCACTCCCAACCACAAGCCAGCTCTGACTCCTGATGGACCCTTGACCAGGATGACTCACCTCACTAATGCGAGTGAACCCAACATGCATTTTGGGGAAACTGCTTTGCTTTTGTTTCAGCATCGAGCTGGGTTATGGAGTGGTCTATTGAGCACCACTGATGAATCATACAATATCTCATCTTGGAAGGGACCCATAAGGATCAAGACTCACTCCCACCAAGGAATCACAGAATTATAGGGGTTGGAAGGGACCTCTAGAGATCATCTAGTCCAACCCACTGCCAGAGCAGGGGCACCCCCAGCAGGGTGCACAGGGGGGCATCCAGGTGGGGCTGGGATCTCGCCAGAGAAGGAGACCCCACACCCTCTCTGGGCAGCCTGGCCCAGGGCTCCCCCACCCGCAGAGGGAAGAAGTTTCTCCTCATGCTCAGCTGGAACTTCCCGTGTCCCAGTTTGTGCCCGGTGCCCCTTGTCCTG
>VWZZ01000291.1:700716-715483 GCA_013399095.1 Psophia crepitans | reverse complement strand
GCCCGTGTTGGATCCCACTGGGTTCCTCTGCGCCCAACTCTCCAGCCCGTCCAGGTCTGGCTGAACGGCAGCGCAGCCTCCTGCTGTGTCGGCCGCTGCTCCCAGTTTGGTACCGTCAGCAAACTGGCTGAGGGCACACTCTGTCCCCTGCCCAGGTCACTGATGAACATGTTGAACAAGGCCAGACCCAGCACTGACCCTTGAGGCACAGCACTCACTACAGGCCCCCAACAGACTCTGTGACACTGATCACACCCCTCTGGGCTCTGCCCTTCAGCCAGTTCTCAACCCACCTCCCTGCCCACTCATCCAACCCACACTGCCTGAGCTGGCTAACGAGGGTGTTGTGAGAGACAGGGTCAAAAGCCTTGCTGAAGTCAAGGCAGACAACATCCACTGCTCTCCCCTCATCCACCCGGCCGGTCATGCCATCACAGAAGGCTGGCAGGGTGGTCAGGCGTGAGTTCCCCCTGGTAAATCCATGTTAACCGCTCCTGATAACCTTCTTCCTCACACGCTTCTTGATGACCCCCAGAATAAGCTGTTCCATCACCTTTCCAGGGACGGAGGTGAGGCTGACCAGCCTGTAGGAAGTAAGGTCAGAAACAGGATCTGCCCCCACGTGACAGCAGGGGATCATTTATGTCTGCTTAATGCATCTCTTGGAAGCCTGTGTCCTCCCCTCTGCTCCAAAGGTTCAGTTTGACTTTGCAGGTCAAGACTGTTGCTGGCGGCTGTCAGAGAAGACAGACATGTCCTGCCCTTGGCTGAGCACTCCTACCTCTTCTTTGCTGGCCCTGGCGCACATCTGATGCTCAAGATGCAAAGAGGGGGAAAAGAAAATAAATCACTGGACTTATTTACAAACCAGCCAGCAGAAGCAGATGTGTAATCCAAAGTCAGATAGCATATGAGGCAGCGTAGGGTCAGAAAAATAATTCGGAATCCTGTTGTCCGGAAACAACCCAACAGGACAGATTTCCATCTTTTGTGGGTCGCTAGCGGTGCTCTAATGTAAAACAAAGCAACTGTGAAAGAAGGAATAAGAAAATCATGTAAGAGGTGATTGCTCTGACGACGGGAGCTCTACGGCCAAGCAGCACTGAAGAAGAGAAAGACGTTAAGGTAAGGAAGCAATGCTGCTTCCCCAGTGAGAGACAGGAAGGTAAATAAAGCACTCCAGCAAGGAAAGAAGGCTTCCAGTAAGGTTAGGTATTAACACTCGCAACGGTACTGAACCGAACACAAAAGCATGTATGATTCACCAGTCGGAACATTTAAACATTCCCTGATTTACATTGCAGATTAAAGGCAGGCATCAACACAGCACTAAGGTTAAAGCCATCCAGCAGGCAAAGGCAAGGTCAGAAGTTAAGGTTGCTAATTCACATTGTGAATTTTGCCACTTCATGCATGCTGCACATTTTACGTCAACGTATTAAGCTAGCCGATAATGCTACTTTATATCTCAGCAACGCTGGCATTAAAAAAAAAATCAGCATATATTTTCATATTTGTTTCTTAAACTACTTCTCAAATTATTCTTCAAGCTTAATTATTTCAAAAGTAATTAAAATTCAAACAATATAACTCAGCTGTGTCGCCTTTATTCCCCTGAACCCCTTTTTCCAGCAGTAAACTTGAAATAGTTTCTGCAAATCCCAGTATTTACAGGCTTAACCTTTTCCCATTTACAAACAGTTTTGATTAAGTCTCTCACGAAACAAAGGAACTATAAAACGCTAACACATGCCAAGCTTTAGTAGGAATTGTAGCCTTTTCTTTTTTTAATTAGACACCTTAAAAGGTGTCTTCGACTGATAAAAACGTTCAGAACAGTTTCCTGCCAAAACAAATTCAATCCCTAAAACAACATTTGTTCCAGAGACCACCATCCATAGCATCACCGGAGTCAACAGGAGGCTTTCCACCAGCTCCAGCAAGCGCTCAATCAGGGCTTAAATCCACGGCTGCTAACGCACTGTGAAGTTAGAGGTTAAAGATGACCTAGAGAGAAAGGATCCTTACGTATTTCCAGTCTATTTGAACCACTCAAGGATGTGGCGCGGCGCTCTCGCACGCGTGAATATTCCAAATGGAAGCACATACAACTTCAAAGCTACGAAAGCAATTTTCTTTGAACTTGAAGTTTTCTCCCCTCTAGCTAAAGACAGTAAGCCAACTAGCATTTAACACGTCTCATGTAATAAAGATGGATCTTGGAGTAAAATTTCAAATGTGTGCATGTAGATGGTGGACAGGACGTGAGAGATCACCGTAGTGGTTTAATTGTAATAATAATAAAAAGGTCAATTCAGATCAGCTGAAATTTAAATGATCTGGAGGTTCATAAACATGGACCTTTTCATACCCTAAAATAAAGTTCCTCATAACCCTGCCCAATTTATGTGGTATTAGAGAAAAGTTGAGTACTTTTGCACAGTAAATAATATGAGTAACCAGAGAATCGTGGAATTCACAAATTTTTTTTGCATCACCTGAGCTCCATTAAACATACTTTACTTGTTGGAACAGCTGCTCCGTAAATTACAAACACTGAATCTTAATAAGAGCCCCTCAACACACATTCGGTCTACAAGGTTATACAAGTTAGCCACCAACATGTTTTATGAGAACAGTAATTGATTTTAGTAGCAGATGCCTTTGTTGTAGAAGTTCCCTGTTATTAAAGCTAATGGCATCTATAGGATCCATTCATCCACCACCTCATAAACTCCCTGCCACTATGAATAATCAGGGTCCAACGGGTGTAAAATTAGTCATTTAGATGCCAAGAAGCCACTGATTTTTCCATCAAGGCAGACGTATCGAAGTGCATGATGGAATCCTTTTGTCCAACTCCCATTGATTGCTTTGAGTCTCAAAAATTGAAAGACATTGTAATTAGTGTCCAAGAAAACACACATTAGTTGAAAAACCGAAAGTCAGCATAACGCTACGGGAACCAAAAAAGATCACAACATAAGAGGAGATGGAAGTCTTGACCTCAAATATTTCATTTTCATATGCGTTTGCAATAACCTTTTCAAACAGAAACCCCGTTCGTCACCCATGTAGCTGTTCAGAATTGCACCAGAAAGGTCAAACAATTTGGGATCGTAATGAGACCACACAGCGGTTTGGACCCATTTTCGAGTTTGGTAATAGCACAACTCAGCTAATATTAAAAGATTACACCTTGCAGCTTTAATCTGATTTTACTGACCACTTTAAGTACAGAACAAATTAGAAACATGTTTTGAAGACACCCAAAAGCTGTAGTTCTGCAGAGAGAGAAAAAAAAAATACTATTTTATGGGATTCCACTTGGTCTTTTTACAGACCAAAGATTCAGTTGCCATCTTTAATCTTCTTGCTCTCAAGATGTTCAACTGTTTGAGGAGATACCAGTTATAGGATAAGCACAGCAATTTTTTAAAGCGATTTACTAAAATGTCAGGATTTGTTAAAAAAAGGTCACCAAAATCTATTTTTTAATGACTGTCCACTAGCAATCAGGCGCCACTCAACCTGACTCTTGAATTGGTTCCTTTACTATAGTCCCTGCATTACACAGATGATTAAATTCACATCCGACTCCATTAAAATGAACATTATCTTAACTCTCCACATTACAGCACTCCTTATCTCCATCAGCTGTATTATTTATAACTATGAATACTGGTAGCACTGAAAGCTACTGCATCGAATGACACTTCCAACTCTACAGGGAATGAACAATCACTTAGTAGTTTAATTACATGCATTAATAGAAGCTTGTGGCTCAAAAACGTGGCTCCGTTTTAGCTCAAAATTTGCATTTTCCCCTCTTTCTTGTAAATGCTAGGATAATTAAAATGTAACGATAGGATCGGCATTCACCGATACCGACAATGGCCTACTGACCGAGAAGTACAGACTAAACTGTGCCTTTCTGCAGCCTGGGAACACAGGCGGTGTCAAGCACGGGGTGTCACCTGGGTAGCAGGGAAATGGGGTGCCAAGAGCAAGCCCAGAACTGGTCATTTTAAAGTCACTTAACGTCAATACCTTTCAATTAGGTGACCTTAGACTTCCTATTAAGTTACCAGAAGGCAGGAAGACACTACTTGTTAGCTGCTCTGAACACCAGCCGTTTGCAGACTCTGCCTTGTGATAAATGAGAAGTTTTTAGGTCTAGCTTACCACCGGGTGGGGTAACGATGAAAAAGAACGGTGTTTAGTGCGATGCATACCGCTGAGTGCGTGTATGTTACATACTGCGACCGTACGCACAAAAACCAGCAGAGCAGACGTGAGCACAAACACGATGCAGAGCATCCAGTGATGGTAGGGCAGATCGACGCTCCGCGAAAGGAAAGCAACCTCTCTAGCATTTCACCCACGGCAAGCTGGAGCCTGCTGTTCTGCTGACTGCGTGCACACCCGCTCTTCAAGGTGTCTTCACCTAACACTTATTTGAAATGCAAAGAATTTAGTGAGGCATTGGAACAGGCTCCCCAGAGAGCTGGTTAAATCGTCGTCCCTGGAGATCTTCAAAAAATGCATAGATGCGGTGCTCCAGGACATGATCTAGTAGGCACGGTGGTGTTAGGTTGACGGTTGGACTTGATGATCTCAGAGGTCCGTTCCAACCTTAGTGATTCGATGATTCTATTCTATGAATTAAAACACAATTGAAACGTTTCTCTGACGGAACCTGGGGAATTCCCAAAGTTGCCTTGGGTTTATATCAAGATGGTATGTTGCCATCACTTGTGCCAAACACACGACTGTTTGAGGTCCATCAGGTGTTATCTTGGCTCGAAAAGCAACACTTCCCATCCACTCAAACGTCCTTTGGAGGAGTGACTTTACAGCACAATTAGTACACCCTGTTGCCGAAATCAGTGATGTCTGATGCAAACACAGTACAACACGGCATCACTTTTAATTAGGCCCTTCTGAAATGCACACGTTACTGTATAGACAGTGCCATGAATCTCTGTAAAACTGATTCAAAGGTTAATGTAAAGGAGAGATAAATCAAGTCACTTCTGCTTAATCTCTGCACTCACGACAAAATCTCCTACAGGTGGGATGGGGGGGGCAAAAAGTTTTTAAAGGAGATGATGCAAATTTCCAGCTCTTCTGAGAGTACCTGCAAAGCATTCTGCAGCCAAGGAAGCAAAGACGATTTTCCAGTTAACTGTTATAACTTTCCCGACTATTTGACTGCTACGTAATAAAATCCTTTTGGTTCCTGACACATTCAAGCTGTCAAATTTCACCATGCAGTCTGAAAATATGATTATGGAAACTACTAAGGCAAGAAAACAGTGACAAACCCCAACATTTCTGCCTTAAGAGGGTCGGTTTTGCAGTGATGAATATTATCGATTTTTAGCCCATCTGCCCACAAATATCTTCAGACTTGCACACATTAGTATGTGGGAAAAAAGCACATGAGAGATTGTAGCATGGTAACGCACAGTAGGCGAAACAGAAAAGTTTGTTTTGTCTTGATTTTGCACATTCATTTCACTAGTCTTTAAATTCCTGAAGGAAGAGGCTCAAAATACTGAAGAAGTTTAGCAGCAGCACATCACTGAAGACACTGATGTGTGCGCTGGCAGCCCAGAAAGCCACCAATGTCCTGGGCTGCATCCCCAGCAGCGTGACCAGCAGGGCCAGGGAGGGGATTCTGCCCCTCTGCACAAAAAGGCCATAAAACTCTTGGGGAGCGTCCAGAGGAGGGCAACAAAGGTGGGGAAGGGTCTGGAGGGGCAGGCGTGTGAGGAGAGGCTGAAGGCCCTGGGCTGGTTCAGCCTGGAGAAGAGGAGGCTGAGGGCAGAGCTCATGGGGCCTCCAGCTTCCTCCCGAGGGGGAGCCAAGGGGCAGGCGCTGATCTCCTCCCTCTGGGGCCCAGCGACAGAACCCCAGGGAACGGCCTGGAGCTGCCCCAGGGGAGGGTTAGGGTGGAGATCAGGAGAAGGTTCTTCCCCCAGAGGGTGGTGGGGCCCTGGCACAGGCTCCCCAGGGCAGTGGTCACCGCCCCGAGCTGGGCTGAGTTCAGGCAGCGTCTGGCCAACGCTCTCAGCCATCTGCTGTGATGGGGCTGGGCCTGTGTGGGGCCAGGGGTTGGACTTAATGGTCCTTAGAGGTCCCTTCCAACTTGTGATATTCTGTGATTCTCTCTTATCCCTCCCACTGCCTCTTTTTACCCCCGGACTGTCAGGATCTACAGGTTGCCTCCTGTCTAACACTGTTGGATAGCTGCTCTCTCCAAGTTTGCACAGAACTTCCCACAAGGAGATTCTAGTCTGCGACAGTCCCTGGCACTGTGAGCATACAACTCAATAGTGAGAGGAGACATTTAACATTTGGAAGAGGCCTTGGGCATCAGCAGTGTGACCTTGGAGCGTGGTTTTGACTCCTGAACACGGTATCTATCCGAACACCAAGACAAATCTCTCCAGATTGTGCTCACTGCACCGAGCAGTCCCATCTGCTTAGTCTTGCAGGTGCTCCAAGTGACTCTCCATTTATTACGCAGTTTTGGAGAAACCCATGAGAATACCTCAATCAATTTGCTGTGAAGTTTCACCTTCACTTTTACCAAGCACAGACCTCTGGTCTTTATGTTTCTGGGAGGGTCAGCTTTACCCAAGGGCTACGTATGGGAAATACAGCATTTTTCATTGTCTTAAGTACACAAGTTTTGCAACACAGATCCCTTTAGTCCACGTCTTCTACCCTAAAAAAACATCAAGACCAGCAACTCTATGATGTTTTTGATAATCTAATCCTCCTTCATCAGACCTCTCCTTTCCATAAGGAGCATCAGTACAGCTCTCTCCCACCCCACTCAGCTTGGCCAAAGCTTCTCTCATTTATTACCTTCCCAATAAAACAATTATGTTTTTTTTCCAGTATGCTTTGTTTTATTATTAAAAAAACAACGCCAACAACTAACTCAAAGATTTGATTTGGACATCATGGCTTATCCACCCTGACGGCCAGCATTCAGTTGCTGCTGACGATTTGTGGCAACACGCCTTTTACTGAACGATGCTCTCTCTGCTTAAATGCCTGGCAAATTTGCGCCGTCTATCCAAGACACATCCCTTTATTCCTGCGCTCCTTTCCATTTGGCTGTATGTTCCCAGCCATATGCTCTTTATTGACTTCAGCAGCAAGGGGCCTTAGCGAAAGAGCCCCAGAAAACAACTTCTGAATGCCGGCTTGAAAAACCACCGCTTGAATAGACAGAGCAACCGTATGGGCCTATGCAACGCACAGCGGTCTGGGGACTGTTAAGTGCAGAAATGATCTTTTAGTTCAGGTATAAAAAGGGGTCTTAACTGTAGCTTTATATTTAGCAGCAGCTTTTTCTGAATGGGAGGCTATTTTAAAGGTAGTGATTGCTATTGTAACTTTTACGGCTGGTGTGGTAGAGGGAAACGCGCCTGTGGGCAAAATACTAATTCAGAAAGACAACGGAAGCAATGCATGACCCATAAAAAAAATGCTGTTTTTCCACACAGCCTTGCAATTTATCACGTCCATACTAATGGTACAGCAATACGTACTGTTTCTATGCAGTACAACACAACATAGCAAAGATCACACTACTACTGAAACCCCCATCCTTTGCATTTTCTGGTTTAAATTGTGATACCCTATCCAGGTTAGGCACAGATCCCCAAACGATGCTGAAGACAAAGGACTGGTTTTACCTGTACTATTCAACCAATTCAGCTATTCTGCTCCCACAGACCAAGGGCTGCAGCTTTAACTTCTACTTCTCTCCTACGTCGCACATATCCTGAGAGGTCTGACCCCGAGCTGCAGCAACCTCACCTGGTGAGCAAATAGAAGTTATTTCCACAGAGCCACTGGGAGGGAGAGCAGCTTTGTGCACACAATTCGACCATCTGCAGAAGTGGGCACACACTGGGGCTTTATCTAGATATTTTATCCACAGAAATATAAGTGCAATTATCTGTGAAAATAGTTTCTAAAAATAGCCTGTTCCTTACTACCACGATTCTCATTAACATCAAAATTACCACGGTGTTGGCCATAGTTCATGAAACTATAATTGTTTCCAAAGTGAAGAGCTTTTTCGCTCTAACATTTACTAAGGCTCCAAGAGAAGCTCTAGTAACTGAAGGACTGCTCATTAAATACTGCCTAATCTGCTTCTGTAAATGTGCCCATGAAAAAAAAAAAAGGCAAGATGAATTTTCAGAGGTAAAGCTGGCTACCTGCCCGTAGTAGTGCTTCAATGAGATGTTTAGTAGGAATTGAAAGGAAAATCATATGCCCCGCTAAACATTTCAGAGCTATATTTAAAAACACAGATAATTGTCTTCCCAAAAGAGTAAAAATCAATGTAGATCAACAGTTTAACTGTCTTTTATTACAGTTATTAAAAGCTCCTGATAGAGGTGCAATATATTAGTTTCATTACGAATTTCATCTTCTTGATAAAAATGAGAGCCCTCAGGAAAACTTTCTCATTTACAGCTGAAGACGATACAGCGGCATTTAAAGTTTTACAACAACATCAAACACGTTGCAAAGAGCAAGGCCACTCCTATTAACCACCGCATGACTTGCCCGTTATTTTTGTCTCTCGTGTTCAGCACACCCGGGGAGGCTGCAGCGCTCTGCGCAGCTTACACTGGGATCACAGATGCATCAGGCATTTCACTAAAACGAGGCTATTTCTGGGAAATGCTTATTTTGCAATTCCTTCAGAAAAAAAAAACGCCTGACATATGACTGTAAGAAAATTTTCAGCAGACTACAATCATTCATTGATTGCATTTTCTTTAAGGAGTGCTGAACTGAACCAAACCAGAAATCTCTTTGGTCTGATACCCGTCTCCAGTGCTGACCATTAAATGGTCCTGCCTACACTCTTACCCTCATGGTTTTATTTCTGTGAGGCTTTAGACGGAGAAAGTGAAGCCACAGGACCTCCTCATGGATATCCTCAAGGAAAAATAGCTCCTCAGCAACTGAGGGCCTATCCGATGTTTCCGAGCAGCATCTGGCAGCTCCCATGTGCCTTCAGAGCTGGAGGGTTCTGCCAGCAACTTGCTCTGACACTTCCCACGCTTGAAATTTCTCATTATCTGGCTCTCCTCCCCATTTCCTTTCCTTTTTTTCCTGCTCCCCAGATTTATTTCATCTACGAAGGGTCTTTATAGTCATTCAAGATGGGCTAACAGCCATCCTTCCTGGAGGGCCAAGAGGAACAGCAACAGTAAATCATGGGAAAAGACCATAAAAATAAAATAAAGACAAACATAGCCATATCTGCTCCATTAATAAATGTTGCTAGCTTAGTAATATTTACTCTAGAGCAGACAGAGTTTGTTGATTACACTGTTGCCACTCAGTGGCTTTGCAGGAACAGAATGAGGAATTAGTAACAGCAGCCTGGGAATTCTTTAGCGTCCTAAAGTTTCTGCGTAAATCCAAAGTTCTGCTTGGTAGCCCTGTTGGCAAGTGTGATTCATGAATCCTTCCAACCATTTACCCCTAGAGTCACCTCGTCCCTCCCGTGCTACAACAGCAAAGCTGAGTGTTTATCGCGTTCCACAGAATGAGGTGTCTGCTCTGGTAACAATTCCATTATTCCCGCTGAGTCCTTGATTTATTCTAGCTATTATTCTAATTATTTTCTCCGACCACCTGCTACGTGAGGCGCTGAGAATCGGTCTTACCCGTTATGCTTGCATTTGCCAACAATAAGTAACAGCGTGCACGTGTGTACGCTTACACTACCTGACACTGCTGGCACAACGACGCGGGCGGTGGGAGGAAGCAGAGCATACCTCCTCCCCGCAGCGCTTTCCCATATGTGGAATGGGGTGGAAAGACCCAAAGTTGAAAGGAAATCCTCTGAGGCTATAAAAAGAATCAATAACAGGGGAAGAGAAGAGGCATGACGGGGAGGGGGAGGAGTGGAGAAGCACAACATAAGTGGGATGCAGGACTAGTACAGTCACTCTGTTTAAAAAAAAAGTAACTAACAATCTTCAGGATGAAGGCAGGAAAAAAAAGTTATCTACCACTTTGTGTAAAACAGAATATACACATATAACAAAAGATCTAATATACTCACTCCTATCTATAGAGTTTTGAATAATTATTAATGAACTCTGTAGGGACGATGCTCTCAGTCATCTGCTCTGATGGGGCTGGTCCTGTGTGGAGCCAGGAGTTGGACTTGATGATCCTTATGGGTCCCTTCCAACTCAGGAAATTCTATGATTCTATGAACTCTCCAGCAAAAGAGTTGCTATACACACAGAGAACTTGAAAAAACCCAACCAGATACATTTGCAAAAGAGTGGGCATCCTAGCTGCCGGATGGAAGTAGCAGGAAACACTTTGAAATCAATAGGTCATAAGGGACAGAAGCAATGTTACTCGTGAAACCGTAATTATCTGTTCAATTTGAAGAAGCACCCAGTATTTTTCGTATGCAGTCAGCACAATCAGCTATTATCTTCCCAGGAGAAACCCCTGTATTTAATATATCAACTGGTAACAAAGGCAAGGTGCTTAGATCTCCTTCTACAGTCATCTGGTTCATTTTTGTCCTACCTTACCCTGGTCCAAGAAGCAGCGTGGCTAGAAAGGTTAGTAGCACAAGAAGTAACTTATTTTTCCCCAAACTTATTGAGAACTACTACAAAATCAAAAACCTATAAGGATCCTTGATAAGCAGCAGCTGTCTGTCCCAAAAAGTCAGAAGTAGGATAGGCAGATTGTATGTTTTTATGAACTAGGAGAAAACTGCGTAAGAGCACACGACAGCTTCTTGCAAACAGCTTAGTACTGCTGTGAGAACACAAACTTGGTTCCCCTCTTTGCTCTCATGTTATTTTTTATGTACTAGAAGTGTCTAAATATTTACCAGCACAGACTAACATTTATACAGCACAACATATAAAGATGTTGTTTTAATAACTCAAAATCATGATACAAGATGTTAAGGTAGGAAATAGAGAATGTACTATCTAGCTGAATTCGCAAAAGAGAAGGAATTCGTGCCTGCTGCATATTTCTATTATGTTCACCAGTGCAGGGCTCTGGAAAAAAAAAAACAAAACCCAAAACAAAAAGAGAAGGTTGTGTTTACCCTCTATTCTCTGCTATTTAAGATAAAGGATCTTTTAAAAATAAATTATAAAGCATTTAAGATAGGATGAGAAAGGCAGAGGAGAAGGTAAGAGGAAGAGGATAGCTGTCTCTCGTTTACCATCTCATCCTGAAACATGTCAGAGTGATCCATGACCTCCCCACTCTCCTTCCCTGCAGCTCCATTCTCTGAAACTCACAGCGATCACTGAGCCAGCCATTGACTCTGCAGCTGCCTCCTTCACACGGGTCTGGTTTTGTGTGCTGCCTGGCCGCAGATCACAGTGGAGACCCTGTGCACCACGCCAAAACAGGCATTTTTGATTTCCTCTTCTCTCCTTTTGCGTGCTCCCTTCTCTTTAAAACCACGCAGGTATAATTTTTCTCCATGTTGATGTGATCTATCACCTCTTCCCCACCAGCCCGCCTCTCCAACTCCCATTTTTCTTCCTCACTCTGCAGCAAACACATTACTTCTTGAGGGCTTCATCCTCCACACCGATTACTCATCCTCCAACTCCTCATCTGTATGTTCACTGGCATCAAATCTTAATTTGATCTGTGAGTGCCACTTCAAACTTCTGAACTCATTTGCAGGGCTGTCACTTGAGTTGGTCTTCGCCCCATGACCCTCTCTGTACTCCTGAATCCCTCCTCTTAAACTATCACCTCATTTTCTTACTCCCCTGCTTAGCATTACTCTTTCCTGGCCCTCCAACCAGCCTCTTTGCCAATTCCAGCCTTTCAGCAAAAAAATGCTGGTCTGATCTTAACCCTTCCTTTTTGAAAGCAAACCATTTCTTAATCTCTTTGGGCCTCCCTCATCCACTCTCACTCTTCCCCCATCACAACATGCAAATTCCTTCCTGCCATGTCCCAGAGCTGGCCCACCATCAACACTGGTTTTTCCAACTCCTAAAGCCAAGAGACCTCTTTGGCAGGAATAGTCTAAACGACTTGACCTTCTCTGCTCTGTCTTCTCCTTCTCTTGCTTTTCTACACTCAACTACTTTCCCCAGCTTCCTTTTAATCTCCACCTCTCACAATTCCAGCCTCTTCACAACATTCTTGACTCCTCTTCCTGAAAACTGCCTTCTGCCTCTTCTCGTTCTGCAAAAATTGTCAGTAATAAACGGACAAAACACAGCATGGCACTACCCTTCCCCTAACAAGCAGGGGAGCCTGCTGGCCTGCAGAAGCTGGAGGCAGCTCAGCATCAGTTGAAGTTATACCTTTTAAACAGACTCCCCAGATCTCCTACAATGAAACAGGAACAACTTCAGATCCGACAGTGGAAAAGCCTTAGCCATTCATCATGAATAGGCAGCAAAGCATAATAATAATAATCACTAAATGCTTTCTATGGAAGCTTGTAATTCCGCCTTAAATAATTCCTCCCTCTTTAGTTTTACATCTTGCAAATACCTTCAGATTACAGGCTCCTCTTTGCTGGGTCTTACCCAAGGTTAGCTCTTTAAATCTTTCAGTCAGTGTTGCTGTTCTTTGTCCACAAATTCTCTCCAGCCTAATATTACTTCAGTAATGACAGGCTCATAAAGAACCCACACCTATGGCAGACACTTCATGGGATATTGAGGGACTTGGGTTTTGCTTTACCCTGCATCACAAGTAATTCAATGAACACACAGCTCATGTGATGCCCACCCTCTGTCTCCTTCAGTGCGGTAAGAAAATAATCCAGGAGCAGAGGCTGGGGCAGGAATTTTAAGTTAACTTTCAGCTCTGTCACTGATTTCCCTTCTAGTTTCATGCACATCACTTTGCCCCAGCCTCTCACTTTGTCACACAAACGTAGTGTTTGCTGAGTACTATGATATTATGTTTACGAAAAGCTCAAGGAATTCTGCTCAAAACCCCTTCCAAAAGTACCGACCACAGTTTTCAGAATTTCCTTTGTGTACTGTACAGCTGCGGCTTTGATTGCTTTTTTCTAGACGCGCCTGTTTGCAGCGTACCGAGCTAAACCCGATTTCTGCCTGTACTCCTGATCGATAGATCCCATCGCATTGATGGCTGCTTAGTGCCAGCAAGCACCTAGGCTGGCCTTGCACAGAAATACACCTGGGATTCCTGTATCTGCAATTTCTGCGCTATTTTAAAAAGATGACCAATTTTGACTTTTAAAAAAAAAAAAATAATGAAAAATTAAAAAACCCTACCACGCTACCAGACCAAGTTGTTAATTGCTTATAGTTTAACACTCGCACTTTTCTCATTTCAATTTCTCTAGAAATAATCTTACATTTTCTTCCACATCATTGATAAAGATATTGAATAGCACTGAGCCAAGAACAAAGATACTATATAATACACCTACCTATACACTCTACTTTGCAACTAATTACCTCTGAGATAGGATGCTTTTAACTTTCAATCACGTACTACTCTAAATCCATGGAAAGAAAACCACCTTGGAAAAAAGTAGAGAGCCCTAGTTCGTATCGGAAGAGCTATATTCCACAGAGAGCCGAGTGACTCAGTCTTTCATGAGGCAAGGATATAATTTTCTGGATGAAGTAGTTCAACAAATCTTTCTCGCCCTCCACCTCCAAAAATGAATTTTAGATTATTTGTCCTTAAGAAACAATTCTGGCCTGGTTCGTAACTAACAGCTGAGCTAAAAAAGAGAGGCAGGATCAGATGGAAAGGCTGGAACAAACCAGAAACTCCCGGTTATTTCAAGCCATACTCACAACGAACTGGTCCATGTCCCTTTCGAGCCCCATGTTTGGTAGATCAGGCATCATGTGTGCCACCACTTTAAATCCAGCATCTTTGGCTAAGTGAAAAGACTCGCACACAGCCTTCACGGTGTGACCTCTGGGAATAGAGAAAAGAGACTCAGGATCATGCAGAAAAAGACATATTTTGATAAGTTTAATTGAGATTGTTCTCTAGGAAGTGAGAAGGGTTGAGTTTTATTATCAGTTTATCACCACTCAAGTCTTGGAACGTGGTTGTTAACAAAGTAAATTACACTAGGGGCTAAAAGTAGTCCAGTTTGACACTTCTGGTTGGATCAATGTATGAGGTTCAACAAGGCTCAGTGCTGGGTCCTGCACTTTGGTCACAACAACCCCTGGCAATGCTACAGCCCTGGGGCAGGGCGGCGGGAAAGCTGCCCTGCAGAAAATGAACTGGCAGTGCTGGTTGACAGCGGCTGGACATGAGCCAGCAGCGTGCCCAGGTAGCCAAGGGAGCCACCAGCATCCTGGCTGGTATCAGGGGTGGGGTGGCCAGCGGGAGCAGGGCAGTGACCGTCCCCCTGCACTGGGCTCTGGGGGGGCTGCACCTCGAGGGCTGGGGTCAGTTCTGGGCCCCTCAGCACCAGAAGGACATGGAGGGGCTGGAGCGTGTCCA
This sequence comes from Psophia crepitans, assembly GCA_013399095.1. Taxonomy (NCBI): domain Eukaryota; kingdom Metazoa; phylum Chordata; class Aves; order Gruiformes; family Psophiidae; genus Psophia; species Psophia crepitans. Next base: position 700,960 of record VWZZ01000291.1, on the reverse strand, counting down.
GAGAAGGGCAGGGGGTGGGGAAGGGGCTGGAGCACCAGTCTGGGAGGGGCGGCTGAGGGAACTGGGGTGGTTCAGTCTGGAGAAGAGGAGGCTGAGGGGAGACCTGAGCCTGGGAGACCCAGGCTCTTCTCGGTGTCATTAAGCGACAGGACAAGGGGCAACGGGTCCAAGCTGGAGCACAGGAGGTTCCGGGTTAACATGAGGAAAAACTTTTTCACCGTGAGGGTGACAGAGCCCTGGGACA
>VWZZ01000291.1:669588-700596 GCA_013399095.1 Psophia crepitans | reverse complement strand
TTGGCAGGGGGGTTGGACTAGATGATCCTTCGAGGTCCCTTCCAACCTCTACGATTCTGTGATCGCTCTCTGCAGCTCCCTGACAGGAGGGGGTGGGCAAGGGGGGTTGGTTGCTGCTCCCCAGCAACAAGGGATGGGACAAGAGGGAACGGCCCCAAATGGCTCCTGGGGAGGGTCAGGTTGGAGCTTGGGGAAAATCCCTTCCCCGACAGAGTGGTCAGGGCTGGGGACAGGCTGCCCAGGGAGGGGGGGGGCCCCATCCCTGGAGGGGTTCAAACAGCGTGTGGCCGTGGCACTGCAGGACATGGGGCAGGAGCCATGGGGGGGTGGGTTGAGGGTTGGACTTGATGATCTGAGAGGTCTTTTCCAACCTTGTAGACTCTATGATTCTTTAACAGGTGAACCATACCAAGGCTATGGCTACTCAAGTCACAGCCTGAGAAACTTCGGAAAGCTGCTGAAATTCAATGTGTAAAGCAATGACACAAGTTGAGGGCACAGCACAAGGTAGGACACACCACACTGAAGACTGCATGAAATCAAAATGAAGCATAACCAGAAACAAAAGTAACAGAAGAGGAAAAGGAGAAGGATGGGGGCTAAATAAAACCAGCTAGCTAGAAAATCATCTTCCAACATGCTCACCAAATACTCAAGTACGCCTGCTCAACTCCTCAACTTCCGAGAAGTGGCAAACCTCCGAAACATAGGCTGGATTGAGACTCTTGAAGGATTTCATGTTCTTCTCCAATGACACCAAACCAAACTAACTCAGTCTGGCTCTGCTGCAGCTCAGTGAGAGTGGGAGCACGAACAATTGCAGGAACAAAGATTGGATCTCACATGACTCATTAGCCTTAAAGCAAACTCTTCTCTTTCCTTCCACCTCCATGGCTCAGGAGCCTTCTGCCTCCACAACAGCAACTGCTATCACTACAGCTAATAGGAGGTCCCCATCACATGTCACCAGTCTTCCCACCAAGTCCTTGCTTTTGCTCTTCCACAACTAGGAAGGCTCTCCCACTGCTGGTTGACATTTCTGGACATCTCCATCCTCTCAGCATCTGCTACCTTCCTTCCTCTCCAATCCTTGTTTTCTTCCCATCACACTTTCACACGAGTTCACCCTGTCTTTTGGAATTCTTTGCCAAGAGATTAGTTCAGTAGGTGACTTCTCCTCCATAGTCCCTCAGCTGAAAAATTAACATCATCTGGGCATCTAGCAGCCTCCCAGTGCCTGCAGGGGCAGGGGCAGCTGGAGAGGGGCTGGTTGCAGGGCAGGGGGGGCCAGGCCAAGGGCAAGGGCCTGAAGCTGCAGGAGGGGAGCTGGAGCTGAGCTGGGAGGCAGCAATCCTTCCCTGGGAGGGTGCTGAGGCCCTGGCACAGGGTGCCCCGAGAAGCTGTGGCTGCCCCTGGCTCCCTGGCAGTGTCCATGGCCCGGTTGGATGGGGCTTTGGGCAGCCTGGGCTGGTGGGGGGGGTCCCTGCCCATGGCCAGGGGTGGGGCTAGGTGGGCTGGGAGCTCCCTTCCCACCCAAACCAGGCTGGGATTCCATGATCTTTACAAATGCATGCCTTCTGCTGAGAGCTAACGTTAACCAAACCAAACAGTTACTTCTCTGGCTTTAAGAGCCTCTTCCTTCCTCTCTACTGGAAGATTCTGCCTCCATTAAATCCCGACATGTAGTTTTATGCCCATAGTTTTATTTATGCTTTTTTTTTTTCATAAGTATTAACGGTGTTTTTCTGAGACTGTTCAAGGACAGTATTACTCAAGACCTTGAGTAGCCTGAGGGGAGTAAATGGAGACTTGCTTCATAAATAAAAATTATTTTCTTATTAGAAGTGGAATTTGAGCTGCATCAATAACTTGATTATTTGATGCCTAGATCTGTTCTTGAATATTTTTCTGCCTCACAGCCACCAAAGGCAATCAAAAACCTCCACTAATGACTTATGGAACATAATAGAAAGTAATTTCCAAACAGTTAGCCTAATTGGTTGTAATCTGACATTTTGCTACAAGCAAAATATTAAAAGTTTAAAGCCAAAACACATCCCCCACAAAGTAGACGAAGAACAGAAGCAAAATGAGGTAATTTCAAAAGAAAGAGAAACTTGAATCACCCTTCTCTAAAAGTACATTTCAATTCATCGCTCCAAAAAGTTGGAGGGAGATATTCGAGTGAACAGCCTGCGTTTTCCCCGCTCTGAGACAGCCTGCAGCAAAGCCTTTTAGGAATTCTGCAAGCAGCTGTGAAAAGTGCCAAAACCCTTTAAAAATATAATTCTATACAGAATTACTTCTGAGTGAAATCAAGTCAGTAATATACTCCTTCATTCTTCTTCTGATTCATCAGCAGGAAAGCAAGGGTTCATTAGCAAACGTAGAAACCAGAAGTGACATACAGCTTTGAGTGATTTATGGTACTGGCTCTGATGTGACTGACAAAACTGGAGGAAAACTGACAATGACTGAAGTGATAGCTAAGTGAGGTTTTGAAGTTCCACCTCAGGATTGGACACCTTTAAAAGATCTGAGGTGAAAAAAAGCAAAAGTTGAAGAGAAATTCATTGTTAAATTTACAGTCTCAGTCGGAATTAACTGTAAGTGAACACATCTAGCCTGAGAGTGAGTTCTAGCTACAGTCCTCAGCACGGATCTTTTCCTTTGGAAAGCTCTGACATCTAGAGGAGGAAAGTACCACCTATAAATATTAGCTCTTAACTCTTGGGCTACTCAATGAATGGCTTTTTCTGTCTACTGAGACCTGGAGCCCGACCATGTCATAGCGGTGACACCCTGCACTTCCATGCACCAGCAGTACTACAGCTAAACCCGCAGCAGGAAACTCATTTTGGATTCTTTAAGCCTCTAAAAGAAAGCATCCAACATTTTCAGTTTTGCACTACTGCCTTTAAGGTAGGTATTAACAAAAATGCGCTTTGCTTATTGAACCATAATCTCTCTGTCATTACGTATGATTATGGTTATTAAACATCTTTGGTAGGTGACTGGAATACGCAATAAGAATGAAGGCAAGTTGTACGAGTGTCAGAAGTGAAAAAAATAAGAAAAAAATAACTTCTTTCAAAATCTGAAGAGAATTATGAGACTTGCAATAAAAAACAATAATAAAGAAAAGAGATTGGCTTACTTGCCTGTAAGGGATGAGATGAACAATGTGTTGCACACTCTCCTACGTAGGACAACTGTTCTTTTAGCCATGGGTCCAATATGACAAGGAATACACCGCAGGTCTCTTGGGCATGTATTTTGCAGTCCCTACAGACACTGTATGCCTATAATGACTCTGGTTAATCTTTCAACAGGCGTTGTTTCTGGCTATGCTTCACCCTCTGTACTTGCCCGTGCCATCTCTCCTCTCCAATACTCAGCAGGAAAAGGTGTCTGGTGTAAAGAACATGCTGTTTGCTCGTATAGCACCTGCGATAGATTATACTGCGTTGTATCTACTCAAGACTACAGATTATGAATTATGTAGGACAAGAACTACGAGCTCTCTCTGGGCACATGCTCTACTACACAAAAAGACATTTACTTATAAAGCAATAGTAATAAAAAAGAGAGATGTACAATGCAGGAAAAAACATGAGTTTAAACCAAAACATCACAAATAACTCCATTTTCCCAAGCCACGTTCTACACAAAGAAATTCATGAAGCCACTGCAGTTTATTATTTTTTCTTAACAGACATATGGCCACAGAGGCAAGGAAATGACCTCAACGTTTCAACATTCAATGTCAAGTGGATGTTCAAGCAAACAGGTCAAGACATGGTTCTCAAAAGCAGACAGCGAGCAGCCACGCTCAGCTTTGTACTGAAGCTTTCTCCTCACCTGTTGGTGTCCCTGGCCACGTCCTCGTACACGCTCTGCACTCCGATCTCCAGCCTTGTACAGCCATAGGATAACATGTCACTTAAATGCCGCTTCAGGCAGTAATCCGGTCTGGTCTCTATTGTTATCCCAATGCATTTTGTTAGGCTTCGTTCCGAGTACCTGCAAAAAAATCCATCCTCTATTAAAATCGTGAAAGTGTCACAAGGGATTTCAGAAGAGTTTGCAACATCTTTCAGGTGAGAGTTTCAATGTCACTACCAGGATTAAAATCCAGGTTGAAACCCTCAAAAATCCCAGCAGCAAGGGAACACTCGACCTTATCGCAATGCACGGATGAAACGATACACAAATAGGCACACTATTACGAGCCTGGGGTTTGCTTTGCGTAAGAGAGAACTGGACCGCGGCAGCCTCGCAGGGCTTTTTTAAACAGTACTTTAAACAGTTAGGAAGATGCTCCCAGACCAGACTGAGCCTTCAGCACTCACCATCTGGAAACAAAGCCTGGGCAAAAGGGACAGTCAGAGTAGGCAATGAGAACAGTGTTCAGTTTGGGGACAAATCAAAAGGTCCATCCGAGCACTTGCTCCCGCTCAGGCGCTGGCAACAATACAGGACCTCATGTTAGGGAGGGTTTCGTACAGTCGGTACATTTTCATTTGATTCCCACGGTGTACACATAGACTGCAGGGACTGGGACAAGATCCAGCTGTGTTTGCACAAGAAAACACACAAGATCGTCTACGAAGAATGCCACAAATCGCCTCCCTTTGCGAGCAACTGCAATGCTCTCCACCGAAGTCTAACGCAGAAAAAAAATTCACTGATAACCTTTTTTCCCCTCCTCTCCCATTTATTGCTGGATGTCTAACAGAGCCTAATTATTCCAGCTAGCATAAAAAACCTCTACCGATGACAAATGTTGTTACTGACCTACAAGAGAGTAAAACAAAAGAAAAAAGGAATCCCAAGCAATCTTGAATCAAAATTCACGAAAGGAAACTGATCAAGATAATCTCCAACGCCACCAGCAAGGCCAATATTCCTCTCCATACAGGAACCATTTCACTTGCCCATCTTTCCTGCAGAACATGGTGGCTGTATAACAGAGGACTGCAGCACAGGAAAAAAGATTTACAGCAGGAAGAAGGAAACTTCTTATTTTGAAACCATTTAAAACTGCAGAGAATCTGGATAATTCCCAAACCAGGATGTGGGCAGGATGAACAGCCACTGTTTGAGAGGAATATCGGTCTCTTTAATGGTCCCAAATGATGAAGATCTCAATATTAAATGTTGCTGAAAAGAGGACACCTTGAGTTAGAGAGAGATGTTATGCCAATACCTGAAAGAATACTGCACACCAAAATCACAAGGATGACTAACTTCAGCTCTTTATTAGGTGTTCTATAAAGATTCATCATCTAATTTCCAGCTCTGGATAGCTGGAAACTTCTGAATCAAAGTAAAGTCCCAGAGCCTACCTAAGAGCACGATGGAGGCCCAATTTGATAAAAACAACCCCTCCCAAAACAACAAAAACCAAACTCCCAGCCTCAACCTCTCCTCAAAAAACCCAAGTGGGCTCTGACGCACAAGTAAAAAATATTAACTCCCTTCAAACTGTTAAAACCCAAGATAAAGACCAAGATATCTGCGGGATAGGCTGTACTGGCTGTCATAATAAGCATCTTAAAAAAACCCAACAACAAACAAGTAAAACATTTCAGAGTTTGTGGCTCACTAATCTGACAGACTAACAGAACAATTGTTTATCGCGGCAGGGAAAACATTGCCAACGTGTGATTCATTAACATCAGACTGAGAAATGCTCACTTTTAAAGACGTGATTTGCAAGAATTAGAGAAAGAAATTTTAGCTAAGTGGGAGGAGAAAAAAAAAAAAGGTGAGCAGAGAACTCACCCATCGTGGCAGAGGGTACGTGCTCATATGACGCATGTGCAATCATGGCTAGAAATACTGAAGGGGGAAAAAAATAATTACATCCCCCTCCCAAACAAATTTATGGCCAGGATATAAAATACTGAATCTAACAAACACCAACAGACCCTAAAGTATAACACCTGCTAGGGCACCAACGGATTTCAGTATGGTGTAACGGCTGGTAAAGATGTCTTGCCTAACTCTGCGCTGAAAAGAGAAGCGTGTCTTAATGATAACCAGAAGAACAAGACAAAGCCAAACCCAAATCGTATTTAAAAAAGACCACAGATTACTTTCAATTAATTGAAAGGCAGAAAGAAGTGCCTGACAGCCGACTTTCCATGGAAGGTGATTCTGGCAACACATCTCCATCACTGCCTGAACAAAGAAAAGGACATTTGACTTTCCTTCCATCTTTTCTCAGCTTTCAAATTTTAAACACTCGTTTGGATATTCAACATTTTTCCTATTTGCAAAACGAGCAACCCTATTTCACTTGAAACCCAATACTAAAACTAAGGACAGGCACACAAGACTAAGTTAAGTCAAACACAGAGTAGCAGAAGTGGACATGAATGAAAAACTTTACTAGATTTATATAACCTGACGTTTTATGGAAGGAGTTCTCACACAGCAACTATAAAAGCTGTACCGATCATCATTACACAAGTTAAATTTTTAATTTTTTAAAAATAAATCTGTCAGTGTTTAACATTTAGTTTCATCATTTCCCTATGCAGGATCAGCACCTCCTTCACTGACCGAGTCAACGGCGAACTATGAGAGAGAGCTTGGAGACCTGAAAAGGGCCAGAAATGGTACATAAAGGTTATCTACTAAACACTGGATTGACATCAAGACAGACACTGATTTTTTATTTTTATTTAAATCAAATTGGCAAGATCTCTTATTTTAAAGCACCAGTCAACAGAGAAAAAGAAGAGACAAACTGATGTACACTTAAGAGACACGCTTTTCTTAGCGGAGGAAGCTTTTGGCTTTTTTAACTTTTTAAAAGTGTATCTTTGATATCTGATTCTGATTTGCAGATCTCAAGTCAGATTTTTGTATTATTAAATAGTGTTTGATGTAACAATTTGTATCAGATTGGTTATTTCAAGACTGACTTTGCTCATCTCCTACTTTCAATGCCCCAGTTTCGTCTTAACTTCCCACTGGAAGCATGGTGGTTTCCCACATTTCAGCAGGTTTTTGCCCTGGCAAATCTGTGCTGAATCCCCCCACCCCTTCCCGACCATGGAGCCAGCTTCCACAAAGCCATGCTCCATAATGTTCTCTGGGAGCAAGGCGAGCCTTACCAGTCTGTGGGTCCCCTCCTCACCCTTGTGAAGACAGACATGACACATCCAGTCACTGGGGACCTCTCAGTTGTCATGATCTCTCCAAGGTGAGACAGAGTTGCCTCACCTGTCCCCTTCCACAGACTCGCACGTGTCCAATTTGCCAGTGGTGCCCAACACAATCTTCTGCCACTGGCACTACCTCTCGCCCCAAACTACTGCCTAGCAAGAGCAGACCTTACAAATAAAGACGAAGGCAAAGAAACGCTGCGTACCTCAGTCTCTTCCTGCGTCCTTCATCATGGAGCTGCCTGCCCCATCCAGCCGCAGACACACATTTTCTTTTGTCTTCATTTGCTGACAACATACCTATAGAAGTCCTTCTTGTTGCCCCATAATCCCTTGGAGTTTCAACTCCAGTTAAACTTCCCTAATGTGTGGGATACCCAGGAGGGATACAGGCATCTCCTTTCATCTTCCTCTTTTCTGACTTTCACAGTCCTCTTCTCATGTTTGAGCTCCATCAGGACTTCTCCATTAAGCAGTTAAGCAAAGGCACGCTTGGTTTCCTGCACATCAGGATGCAATGTCTTTGCAATTTGAAGAGGTTGTCCTGGAAGATCAGCTAGGCTCACCTGGGCTTATTCACCCTTCATGGCATCCTCCCTTTCAGTTCAAGTCTGTTGTCCTGAATTATGATGTCTCTATTCTGCTACTCGCATCCCCTGGGATCTTAAACTCTAACATCTCAGAGCCACTACAGCCAAGACCACACCCCTACCCTCAACCAACTCTCCGCAAGTAGCAGATCCAGCAAAGCACCTCTCCTAGGCACTGCATGAGCCAATTATTTCAAAATATCATCCTAATGCATTCCAGAAATTTCTTATTTCAGTTGTGTTCCACCATGTTGCCATTCTAGCAGGTATCAGGGTTTCGGACTAGGTTCAAGGAGTTTTGTATACTGTTCATTAAATGCATATATTCTAATGCTTACATCAGCTTTATAACCTTTTCTTAGCATTATTTCCAGTTTTTAAGCATTCTTCTTGTTGCCTTTGATACCAAAAACAGCCACAGAACTTTGCAGACACACCAGTACTATATCCAGATGGAATATGATTTGCCTATTCCTATCCAATTTTCCACTATTTATACAGTCAAGGGTAATTTGCCTGCTGAATCATACAGAAAGCTCATGATAATGCAACTTAACTCCTAAATATTTTCTAGATATTTCGCTGCTTCTCAGAATAGAATCTTGCACCATTCCTAGAAAAACAGCTTTACATTTTCCCATAATAAAGTACACAGCTTGCTCACATACAGCTTACTATGGGATACAAATTTATCCCTTATTTGCCCATCTCCAATACTGATAGCTCCTGCCAACCCTTAGAAATTACTGTTTTAACACAAGTATTAAACAAAAGCCCAGAGGCAAAAACAACAGAATCCTATTAGAAACCATTCAGGTCAATGACAATAATTTTCTGCGATGCCTGTTTTAAACCAGTGTAATGGGTGACATGTTGTTCTAGTCTCTTTTTTAATGTCAAACTATCTCACTGTACCACATCAATTCTCTTGCAGAAGTTTATGCATATTACACTTCATTTCCCCAACCCCCCCACAAGCTCACTAACAGGATATATGACTTACGATAATGGACGCGATGGATTTGCCTTCACTTAATCTTTAAAAACAACAGACAGATAGCCACGTATCCTGCTGGAACGGCACGCTAGCCAAGGCAGACAGGAAGAGGGAACAGTCTCTATCCAACTAGGCAGATAGTCTGAAATGCAAGTATCTAGAGCGCTGAAAGGAATGACTTCAGGATACTCACACCAAGAGGTTAAGGCAACCTTGATGATGACCAAGACAAGCAAAACTATTACTAACTGAAGACCGAGAAGCAAAATGGAGAAAGCCTTGAGAAATTACATGAACCCAGGTTGGAAACTCCACCCACGATGGTCATGCATACAAATGTTCACCTGATTTCCAGGTTCATTCTGGCATTTTTCTTCTGGAACCTGAGAGCGGAGATGGATTTTATCTTCTCAAGCAGCAACAACACCCTACAGTGTTTCTCCTCCTTCCCTGGAACACTATTATTTGTTATTTGTAATACAGCAGTGCTGAGGAGCCCCACATAATCAAAAGGATAATCAGAAATCAAGACAACTCTATAGCACAAGATGACAGTGGGGAAATTTTAATAATGGACTGACCAGAAATGAATTATGCAGATAAGAGAGATGCTAAGCCACACAAATGAAGGAAATGAGATACAGAGAAACCTAGAGGTGTGACTAGGCATAGCTGCTGCAGAGTCAGTTCTTTGCAGCATGATTACAGAACTGTCTGAAATAGGAAGAAGGAGAGATTATTACTTTTAATAGAGAATATTTAACTGAGCTTTCAGAGAACGCTGGTACATTAAGCAGACCTTCAAATCAGAATCTACCCCTAAAATAAGCTCCTTTTTTTCAGATCAAAAAGGCACCTACCTCTCCACCAGACACAGCAGTTTGATACAGGGTCTGAGACACTTTCTCACTTAGAGAAAAAACAGACAGCACAGTTCTGGCATAAAGCAACTCATTTAACAAAGCCTCTACTCGCTGTCAATTAATTTCGTCTCTACAGACAAAAGTCTCATCAGCTACGAGACCTGAACACCTGCGTTGGCTTTTTTAACTTTTTATAGTACAGCAGCTTCCAAACTCCCTGGCTGGGATGAGAGTGGCAGGATGCAGAAAGATCTGCCTCGTCCCACAAACTCAGAAAAGATAAACTATAGGAGTAAAGCAGGTAGGTTAACACAGTGCATACACAGCACGTTCATCACAAGCCTTTAAGCCATTTATCTGTTTTACACATTTCGGAGTAGAAGAGTACATAAAGAGGAGGCAAATGGAGAGGCAAAAGAGCTGAGAAAGGCACAGGCAGCAGCAAAGAGAATCAATCACCAAGAGCAAGAAGTGTTTAGGTGTACCCTGTCTATACGGTAAGAAGGGAAGGATCTAGAACAGCTCTATAACTTCTATAACTCATCCAATCCAACAGTCCCCAAAAACTTGCCTGCAGGACACTCCAGCATTATTTCAAAAGCCAAAGAAAACCTTCTTGAAGGTGAGGATGGAATAAATTATGAAGATGACCATACTACTTGATCAGCATTGCTGCTAATGGGTTATCCAACAGCAGCAATTCCCACAAAATGCAGTGCTCCATCATATGCATCACAATGAGTGGTCACGGCTTCCCTGGGAAGGGGATGGCTCTGCTGCTCATGCACCCTGAGTCTATGCCCCAGAAAAGCAGTTTGCCTTAGAAGAGGTGCTTAGAGCCTTGTGGAAAGAGGGAACTGTTGGAGGGCAGAGTGGGGAAGCGAAGAATTGTCATCAGCAACCAAAGGAATCCTTGGCAGCAAGTTCTGGCCTCAACTTTGTGAGCCCCGATGGCTGTCAACATCCCGCGTCTCAAACAAGTCTCATACCTTGAAAAAACCAAAACCCCTTCTTGTGCCCTTGACTAGAAGGAGCGTGGTCCTAGGAGTAACGAAATTACAGGTGTTCAAGACAGACAATGATGTCTATACACGCAGAATTAAGACAGAAGGGTGACACTACTGGTTTCTGAAGAGGAAACTGCTGATATAATACACAAGTATCTTCTGTACCACATCCTCACCCACTACTTCAGTGACCTCCTTTTTCTTGATTTCTAACAGATCCGCTTTATCACGATGCCAATGTCTGAAACATAGCTAGCAATAATTAATTCAAGATCTACAATTTCCTGCTAGTAAACAAAACAGGTGGCATCTTACTCATCTGACATGTTTCAAAAGTTGCATGTTTGATGATTGCCCAGAGCAGATATTTCTGAAAGAAATGCTAGTTATTTGGCTTCATACTGCTCCCTTTTTATTACAACATTTCAGTGTTTTCTTTATCGCTCCTACCAGGAGTACGACGGACTGCTTTGGTTTCGTAGCAGCATTGATTTCCCAAGATTCAGTTTTCAAATACTGAAAAAACTTAGAGTTACTTAAAATACAGTCATTTATTGACTAAAATATAATTTTCCAATTTCAATGAAGTAACAGTATTTATACCTGCTAAAAAGATAAGCGAGTACAAATTCTTTTTTTCCCCTGAAATGCCACTAACAGATAAATCATACCTAATTATGCTCCCTCCTGCTGCGTCACTTGGTGTTACAAATCCAGGATAGGATCTGTGTTCAAAACAATCTCCATTCTGAAGCAAAAAAAATCCCTAGGACTTACCAGTTTTCTCTCTCTCAATTTGTTTACCAAGTTGTAACCACAATGAATGGATCCAACATCTGAAAATCCTCCAAAGAAAAAGCACAGCACGAGCAGAAGCAGCACAGCTACATTAACACACTTCAGGGCTAATCAAAGTAGGGCTATTTGCACAGACTAATTAAGCGCCTGGCTGTAACGACAAGGAGGTAATGATGTTGGCTGTAGAGGGAAGGGCATGGAGGCAGTTTGTTTGGTTTATTTTTATATCATTCCCAGCTTTCACGGAGCAACGTTATGTAGAGGACTTCTGGGTAAGGAGGCTGTAGCTTTGCTGGAGGGACCCTGCTGTTGAAGACCGAGCTGTGCACCAGAGCTGCTCTGCTCCTACCAGGCTGGGCTAATAAATGCACAATTATTTCAAAAGCCATAATCACTATTCTCAGAGGACATCTGAGCGGGCCTGAAAGGTTTGTCTTGGCTCAGGAGGCAAAAAAAAGAAGGACACTGAACAGAAAACCCAGACAGGACCTTCTAACACTGCAGGCTTATTTTCTAAGCTCCCATCCATCAAGTTCAAGGCAACAGCAATACAGATAATGTTTCTTTCAGCTGCAAATTATTAGCAAGCTGTAACTGAAAACACCAGGATGAATAACCATATGTTAGAGGGAAATATTTCAAACAAGAAAAATCACATGTGTGGCTCTAACAGGAGCCGAGCTGCAATCTCCCTTTTACCTGCATCTGTCAAAACTACAGGTTTAAAGGGAAAAAGCTGAAACAAGGCTAATACAGGCAAGAGAATGCTTATCTCCTCCTCCCTTGTTGCTAGGTCTCTGCCTTTCTCAAACCTGCCCGAGTGAGCGGAGCCAAATTATAGTCTTAGAGACCAAGACTTTGTTCTCCCAGAACAGAAGTGGCGACATGAGCTACCAGCTCCCTCGCACCGTGGTTTAGGGAGACCCGTGTCTCTGAACTGCCTTCGGATGGCAGCTGGAGCATCACTAACAAACTGACCCAGTCTGGAGGTGGAACGAGGGATCTGCAAGCTCCAGGAACACACGAACAGAGCCCTGGGCAAGTCCAGTATCCCACCCGCCCACGGCTGTTGCAGATGCGTAGACCAGAGCAGTGGGAGCAAGGCAAGCTGCAGCTCTATTTTCCTTGAATACTCTTCCAGTTGCCAGTTATTTCCTCTTCAGGGACTCCCTGAGCCAGAGGTGATGTCTTTAATAGCAGCAGGTGTCTTAAGGACTTAGCAGCACTCACTGGGTATTTTTCCTATGAGCCCCTCAGCCTGACTATATGTTGCACAAAGAAGTGCCGCCTTTGTATTTAATTCCCATTTATTCCGACAGCCCTAGATCTTGTGGTGTAGGAGACAATTAAGGTTTATCCTTTTTCTGTCTTCTTCACACTGCTCAGAATTTCATAGCTATTTCATATTATCACACTCTCATATATTTTTTCTACAGTATCATTCTCCTTCTCCCCTCCCTTATTTTTAAAAGGGAGAATTGAACATAGGTTCAAGCTGTGAAGCCACTGCTGAATTACGCAGCAGCATAACAATATTTCCCAGTTTGCTCTCTATTCCCTTCATTATAATTCCTCACACTGAGTTGGTCTTTTAACTAATAACAAGCAGCAAGCCAGTGTTTCTCATGGTTATCCACTGCAACTTTAAAACCTTGTTCCTCAGTGGCATTAGCCAACTTGGAGCTCGTTGTTCTGTAGTAAAATAAGGAAAAAATCTCTCATACACATCGCTCTATATATACATTCATTTTCACCTGCCTCTTCACTGCACACCCAGCATGGCCAAGACCACCTATTCCAGCACAGGTTCCTCCTAATAACCTTTCCCTTTATCATTTATTCCCTTTCCCAATATCTTTCAATTATTTATGCATGCGAGGCCTTCACTCTTTTTCTCACGATCCAGGTAAAGTTAACACATAGTTGTCAAATGCTTCAAAGGCAAAAACTACAACCTAGAAGTTCCATTGAAATATTAGCTCATTTCAAGCAGTCAGATGAAAAGAGTTCATCTGCCTTAAGATGAAAACATGTGCTATGGAAGGAAGAACCTCTCTATACTCATCCTATGTAGAGGGAGGTAGCTTGGTTTTTTAGCAGCTGAAGAAAACAAAACCTGTTACTCTAATAAAGACAACTGATGTCCAACACATCAGCAAAACATGTTTTCCAAGATGTCAGAAAGAAGAAGACACATAAAACACTTGTAAAATGTCCATTTCCTACGCCCACACTCAATCTATTAGATGTGGAGTGTACACACATTCCTTCACCACAAGCCAGACACTTTAAATTTCAGACTAATACATGAACGTCAGAAAAACATCAACCATCCACTGCATGTATGGAAGGCGCAGCCAATCCCACACATCATGCAGACTGCTCCAGCTTGGGTTTTCAGGAGCCACAACAAGCAGATCAACGAGCCACATGTGGATGAAATGCCAACTTGGTTGTCTACACACTCCACCAGCGATTCTAAAATTCCCATCCCTGTTGCCAAGGGGAATGGCCTGAAGCTGCAGGAGGGGAGCTGGAGCTGAGCTGGGAGGCAGCAATCCTTCCCTGGGAAGGTGCTGAGGCCCTGGCCCAGGGTGTCCCCAGAAGCTGTGGCTGCCCCTGGCTCCCTGGCAGTGCCCAAGGCCAGGCTGGATGGGGCTTTGGGCAGCCTGGGCTGGTGGGGGGTGTCCCTGCCCATGGCAGGGGGTTAGAACTAGATGATCTTTGAGGTCCCTTCCCACCCAAACCAGTCTGGGATTCATTTGTCAGTTTATGACGCAGAAGAAAAGCCTGCAAAAAGTATTCTCAGCACCAGACTGAAAATAGGAAACACTTTGAGCTATGAAATTTTGGAAAGAATCAAACGCATTTTTCAGTAACAATTTGGGAATTTCTGTGCAGTAATCCAGAATAAGCGCTAAATACAGAGTCCGCTCTTTACTTCAAGCATCAGTGGCTGTAACCCACGCAGGATTTCAAGGGGAGAGAAGCAGAAGGCTGTGTTTGGTGAACATTTCCTTTTGGACCATTTTGCCTGTCTGGTATCTTTGCAACAAGCAATGTAAAAATCTAAAAAGAAGTAGCTCTTAGTCCCATTTCAGCTGTCCCTTATGTGGATTCCAGTACAATTTGATCTGACCTTTAGTTAAATTCCACCTCTACCAGAAAATCGATATCAGCTATTCCCACAGGACAGGTTTTACTCTATATCCCTTCCTCTTTTTATCCAAGATAACACACCCCAGATAACAGATAACACACCCCAGGAACAACAAACCATGTCACCACAGTGACACCAAAGTGGGAGCAGCTCATCAACCTGCTACTTGCTGAGAAACAAAAGACTGTTCTAAAACCTGCATGAGGAGATGCCCAAGATTTGCCCTTGATTTCTCCCATCTTTGCTGTGCAATTTAGTTCGGGCAGGGTAAACTTGAAAGAACAATAATTTAAATGTCTGTTGCCAAATCAATATGATCAACGATTAGGTCATAATTATATAGACAGTTCACCATGGAATTGTCAATATGTAGTTACAGACACTGGCTCAAAAGGGATTCGGGAAAGAAAAAAAATCTTTGTATCTAAAAACTATGAAAGAAATGACACGACAGTCTCTTTTATTAAATCTAAACTGAAATTCAAGTTTTTCTTGCTGCAGTTGATGAGAGAGACAGCACTAGGTGAGACTTGTATGTATTTAAAAAAAAAAAATCTAGTTACAATTTCAGCTCTGATGTTGACTCACTGTGGCCTAGGGAAAGTTGCATATTCTTAGTAACAACCACTTCCTAGCTGTTATTGAGGAAAATAACCACTTCTGCCACTGCGCTGCTGCATATATTTCAACAGCTAAATGCCCTAAAAGCTATTCTTGCATAAAAACAGTGCCCAGTAAAGACCTTGCTTCGTAGTTTCTGTACCTACCTATTAAATGGAATTCATCTCGTCCCCATCTGACACTCGGATATAAACACTTAGCTTGAGGAAGGAAAAGCAGCTTGATTGCTGCTTTGAGGAAACAAAGAAATTGTATCAATAAAATTATAAACAGAGCTAATAAAAAGCAGTCATCAGCCAAAACTGCCAGGGAAAAGCTATGGCTTAGCTAATCT
Source organism: Psophia crepitans (assembly GCA_013399095.1). Classification (NCBI taxonomy): domain Eukaryota; kingdom Metazoa; phylum Chordata; class Aves; order Gruiformes; family Psophiidae; genus Psophia; species Psophia crepitans. The sequence goes on along the minus strand of VWZZ01000291.1, from coordinate 685,048 downwards.
CCTCTTGCCAAAGCAAATCCCTCACCTATAAAGCTGCAATATGATCTCTGTCAAAGAAAGTGCTACAAAACCACACACGAGCTTGTTTTCTCAGTGCTTGTAAAACCACAGGGTCAGAAAGGGGCTTGCTGCAGTAGACTACGAGAACTGATGGTGTCATTTCCCCAGCTCCCTTTGCAAACCGTCGTAGCTCCAACTAAGGCGCCAACAGCTACTCAACTTTTAACGGTCATGGAGCTGATTGCTTTGGAAAAGTATTCCAGCTTTTAGCTGCCACAGTGGCTTAAAACTGCATCTTCCCTAAGCACAGACATGCCTTGCAACTCCAGTGAAGATGTGTTGGTCCCAAAGAGCAAATTCCTGCTAAGGAGTGAAGCCAGACATCTCCCATCACTGCTACAACCCATTGCCAATGGCACAACCCGGCTTACAACGAGACAAATACATCAGAGAGGAGACAGAACAGAAAAAGAGTACAACCAAAGGTGAGTCACCACTTGTGTCTTCCTAGAGGTGGGGAAAAGCTGGACCTGGAAAGGAGAATCAGACCAAGAACCAACATTGAAAGAAACAGGAGTATCTTGCAAAAAGCGATGCTGCATCAAAACCTGTCACGAGCTCAAGGAGTCAGAAGTTGGAGACGAAGAAGAAAACACCTCCTGCACAAGCCTGCAATGGAGCCACGACTCAGTGTGGGATCCAGCTCATGGATGAGAACACTTACCTACACGGAGTTGGGGTTCTCGTCTCTTGTGCCTGGTCAACAGAGCCCAGAGAGCAACACAGACCCAGAGCTGTCTTAACCCACAGGCCGAATCATATCTCATCTCAGAGCTCTTAGAGGAAAGACGAATCTTATTTACATCAAAGGAACAAAAGCCCTTCTCACTAATTTTGGAATTTTCAGAGCGGCACACAAGGCATCTTTGGAAACAAATCAGGCAAAGTTCTTGCAGAAAGAGGAAAAAAAAAAAAGGAAGTAATTGTATCATCCAAGGCCCTGACAGAGGGTGACCAAATTAAGGCTGTGCAAACACCCCCAGCTTTGCCAGCTCCCAGCTTTTAAGTACGTGCCTTCACAAACCGATGGGCCACGAGGAGGCACAGAGTCCCAGAGTGTGTTAGCTGCAACACATTGCAGAAAGACGTATCTCAAAAGCAAACGGCCCCTGCTCTGTTTGTACAGCCTTCGCAATACAGTTATGGGATGCAAAAAGAGAGACGTCAACCACTCCTTGACATCCATCCATAAAAGCATGAAAATTAAACCTGCCTTTTCTTCCTTTTCTTTGCATGCCTACTGCACCCACCACGTTACTAGAAAATGACTTTTCTTTCAAATTAATTTAGCGCTGTTGAAAGGCAGCGGATCTCGGTTTACAATACCGATGAGGCAAGCACAGCACAGCCGAGGGAACCATAAACCGCATCTCACTATTTTACCAGCCCATTTTAATTTGGGCTGGAAAGCAATCTCTGCTGAAAGAAAGAAAGAAAGAAAGGGGAAAAGGTAGCGTGGGTCTCATGTTAGCTCTCCAGGGCACGGGAGCATCAGTCTAGGATCGTTTGCATCCTTACGGAGCTCAAAGCGATCGCAAATGTTTGATCTTCTGCCGATGTGGAAAACCAGAGCACAACAGCAACTAAAGCAATGCTTCTGGAATACGGAGGGTGGTGTCGTACTTTCTGTGTCAGGGAGGGAATTAACCCAGAAAGCTTATTTAGTACATGCCACATCGTCTCTTTGTGACATTACCTTTGGGTCATTGGCACAATTTGAACTAGAACCATATAATAAAGAGGCCAGGTTCATATTCATACAGGTGACCAAGCCGTGCATAAAACTCCATCTCCCGTTACCGATCCCAGCTGACCACTCAGATCCCATCCTAGCATTAATGTTTTAGTGCAGGTCACCGGAGAACTTGTTGTGCTTGCCAAATTACACATGCACAGCAGTGAAGCAGCAAAAATGAGAAAAGTATTCCCTTTGGCAGGTGTTCAGCAGTAATTTGCTGAAAATGTACAAAAAAGGGCACCAAAATTCATTATTTAGCTTTGACAATGTCATGACCGCTAGGGCCATCATCCTTTCCACCAGCGCAGGATAAAATACAGATGAATAACATTTACAAATATTGCTAGATTTGGTGTAGCTCAGATTTCTGTTATGAATAAACACTCTCACCTCGTAGACCTATGTGACAAAGATAGCCTTGGTTCCAGCACCCACCTTACAAAACCTGAAGCCACACAACATCAGATGTGCTGTTACATACGCACACAAACACATAGGTATGGCTGCCTCATATCTACCGTCCCCAGTCCTCTACCTTCAGTCACAAATTTGAATATTTTACATGCAGGAGAAAACGCTGTGGAAATACTGAACAGGACAGATAACTGGATAGGTAACCACTTTCCATAGCTGCAGGAGGAAAAAAGATGAACAGCTACCCATAACAAGATTAGGATCTGACGAAAAGACTTTCACTTAAATATCTTCCAAATAACACACACTTCAGCAGCTAAAAGTTGGGTCCTGCGGTAGAAAATAAGCAACACAAAAGTAACAGGATGCCAACAACGGCCAGCCAGCTTTGGGGTAAATTTCCTCCAATTCTGCAAGCTGGAACAGCATTATCCATACTGAAGGCACTTAGGGGTAAACACTCAGCAACAAACAGGTTTTAATGGCAAATGTGGCTCCTGCACCATGAAAGAGTTGCAGCCAAAGCTGGAACACAAAGAAAATCGGCTTGCTTCTCCAGAACGTTAGGAACTAGTCTCCAAATCTCTGGGAATAAAAGAAAATTGAGGCAGAATCTCTGTTGTAAATGATCTGGCACTAAAACAACAGCCAGTTATCTCCTGCCTGGCACAGAAAAATCACTGCCCAGTCAGATGTCCGGAGGGATCTGACAGACAAGCTCTGATGGATACAGCCACAGCAATTTGCAACGTTGCTGCCTCCTGCCACGCACTTCCTTCTCCGCCAGAAGCTGCTGCCTGCGCAGGAGGGGACGCAGAACCGCAGAAGTACCCCCGCACCTCGGCTGCTCAAATTACTGCTAGAACAGGAGCTTAAGCCGACAATTACAGCGGTTTGTGCTGGAGCTGCTAGAGCTGCAAAAGCTTACCTGTCACAGTACCTACTCATTAGGGCAAGCCAAGAGGTGAGATCTGACTATCAAATTCTGGCAATTTGTAGCAGGGCAATTTAACAGGCTGGGCTCCCCGCAGCCAAAGAAGTAGGATATCTTCTTAAATGGCTATCTGTTCCAGATTACATTGGTTTGCCACAGGGTGAACTCTGGCAGCTGAAGGGTGGATGACTACATTTAGCTGCCTGTTTTGGAGGTGGTAACCTCAAGCAGAGGGTCAGGGTAGATAAAAGAAGAACAGTAACCTCTTAAATCGCCCCAGCATGAATCACTGGAGCTAGTGAGTCAAAGCTCCCGGTTATTTTTGCAAGAGTCACAATTCGTACTCGGAAAGCACAATTAAGATCCATTAATATAACAAGCGACCCAATGTCAATTGAGCCATCTGAATTGCAGGAGAGCATCTTCTTTGCCTACGCTAACCGCAAGGTAAGGCATGTTTGCTTAAACTTCTTTCCTTTCGGTTCACAGTACACTAGAATTTCTCAAAGCGGGGCCAGTAAAATACATACACAAAGCCAGCTGCAACAGCCCACTTGTTACCCCATGTAACTTCACTCTGTCTCTGTGCCCTAAAAGTTAAGCAACCGGGCTAGATCTTGCTCAAATTATAGCACCAGCAAGACTAGACTGACCTGTGGAACCCTACATCTTCTAACAAAACTCCTAAAGCCTTATTTGGGAAATTTAAAGCAGACTTCAACTTTGACAATAAAGAGCAACCTTTTGAAAGTAGGTTTATTCCTCACTATTGAACAGCAAAATTAGGAGTTGCGTAGCTGTCAGCCTTCAGGATCACTATAAATCTTGTGGAGAAACTGCAGCTTCTGTTTGAAGAATTACTGATACATGAGACCTAATGTGGGTATTCAAGAGAAGAATATAACAACCTTTCCAGAAAACACATCAGCTGATAACCACACAAAACACATTTTTCATGGGTTGCTCTGATCTGGCATGTTCAAGAGGAGTGATTTCCTGCTGGGTTTTAAACGCATCGTGAGCTCCACATATCAAACCAACTGCTGCTGAAACTGCCAGTGCTTGGGGACTTCCCCCCCCCCCCCCCCCAGGATGGGCTAAGAGGTCTTAAACTGGACACCCAATAATCCAGCCCTAAGCAGTGGTTATTTAAACACCCGCATCTTCTCTTTCAGCAAAGGCTCTGAAGTAGCTGGGTCTATCTGCTTATCACTTGCCGAAAGATCCGTACGGCTTTTGGGATACCTAAAGGACATTTCCTCGTGCATAACAAAAAGATTTGTGGCAGGGAGAAGCGCTGCTGCCTGCTCACCAGGCCAGCAGAAGACACAGCTAATGGTGGAAACACAAAAGGACACTTGGCAAAAGCAGTCGATGACAAGCCTGAGAAAAAGGCAGTCTCACGGTGTCGGCTGGAAACAGGAGCTGCAGTTTCTCCACGAGGAATTAAATGCAGCCGGCAGTACTCGCTTCTGCAAGTTCTGGACTTCAGCACATGATGCAAGTAGAGAATGAGCTTTTTAAGAGACTGCTGACTGATGCGTGGATGTAAAGCTGAACCAGTCTTGGATTACAGAGCTATCATGGAAGTAGTTATTATGTCTGCTGTGCACCTGAATATTGTCACATAAATATCAGGTGCACAAGATGCTTGAATCGCAGAACATGAGGTTCCAGCAATTTTATCCTCTACTTTCTTTGCCATTTACGATGTGATTCACAACCAGATTGAACATCAGACAATGATACTGTTAAAAGAAAATGTAAAAAATAATTTCTGTGCATTTTTAAACACAGTAAGAGAAGCCAGGCTTGATGCTGCAGTCCAAGGAGCTGCACGGGTGCAGAGGCTAGGGGGACCTTTCCGCCACCTGCCTTTCCCAATGCAGGCAAGTTCTCCTTTGGCCTCGTTCACTAAAAGTCAGATCCTGGCTCAGAGAGGAGGTGCTCAGCCCTTGGCGTTAAGCGGTGAGTCACGGTGGCAGTTAAATATGCCCAGAACCTCTAATGACTCATGGGTCAGGTGAGAGGAGCAAAATAATGGGGAGCAGCAATTCCTATTTGCATATGTATTTCACACCTTCTTGGTTCACTGTCCTCACGAAAGAGCAAAGGCAACTGCCATCAGCGAGCAAGGCAACGCTTTGGTTGATGGGAACAGCTCCCAGAGGAAGATGTATTTCTCCAGTGTACAAAAAGAAAAAATTGTCATAGTGAGTCTTTAGCAGTAATTACAAGTTTCCTCCTAAAGAAGGCCAGTCCACAACCTTGCTTGAGAGGCATCCAGAAGTGCACTGAAGTCTCACAAGTGGTGTTCTCAGCAGATAAAAATTAAAACTTCTCAGTCTTGTTGCACACTCTCTACAAAACAAAGATCCCCTCTGGCTCTGCAATTCTTTACCCATTCCTCGGCCAACTTATTTCTCAAGCATACCAAAGCACCTCAAGCAAAGACTTCTGCCTGAATAGCCTAGGAAGTGTTTATTAACTCAATAGGGAGGTGCTACAGAAATACTGAACACCAGCAACACTTTCTCAGTGAAGTAATTTTCTTCCTCCACTCGCAACAGTCACTAGGATAGCCTAGCAGTCTATCTTTAAAACCCCCCCCAAAACAACAACAACAAAAAACACACAAAAAAATCACATTTTTGGTTGGTGAGTTCACATATGTAAATATGGTCACTTCCACACTCATCCATAAAACCCAAAATCTTAACCTACTTCAGGTCTTCTCAAGCAAAAAGGATCTCCTACCACTTTATCGATAGAGGTATAAAGGGAGTTCTTCACCCTCACCCCAAGTCAACCTCCTAGTTTACCCAGGAACAGTTTAAACCAGCAACCTAGCTTACACGCTGAGCCATCCCACAAAGATCCTGCTCTCCCCATTATAAAACCACAGTTTCAGACTTATTTATTCAGCAGTAGCTGGTTAGAGCAGTGCCCCGCTTCCCTGAGACAGATCACTCTCGGTGCCATGCCACTTCTGTCACAGAGGCACTGCTAGGTTCACAGCTTTGTGATTTACCACGAGGACTGATTCACCATAAGACTCAATCTATAAGAAAGCCAGAAGCCAACGCAGATCATCAGCCGGAGTCCAAGGGCCAACACAGTTTCAGGACTTACTTCGTTAGTCAGACTTGCAGTGCCAGTTCCTGGCGAGGAACAGCATCCACCTCCATGGCTGGCTACGGTTGTGTTCTGCTGCTTGAAGCCACAGTCACATGCTTTTTATCAGATTAACTGGGACCAGAAGCTGCACTGGGCAAGAAAATTCAAAATCACATCGAGAGGAGGATGCCGGATTGAGGAGCCCTTCAGCGCTGCACAATTCAAACCGTACAGGTGAGCGTATCACTGGACATAGAAGCAGAGCTCAAGTTTAGGACAAAGTAAAGAAATGACTGGACAAAAGGAAGAAAAAACACGTTCACAGACAGGTGGACTGGAGCCTATACCGCTAGATGCTTCACTGGTTTAATCAAAGGTCATGCTCAGAAAGACTCTGTAAGAAGTATTTCAGCTGAAGGTCCTTTTCCCCAACAGGGAATCACTGTACAAAATCTAAAATTAACGAATGATTTGCACAAGGACACCCTAATGGCAAGACCGACCAGACCTCAGGTTGCCACCTAGCGTAGTGCCCACAATGTAATACAAGTAAAATACTGTCAGTATTCCCCATGCAGCATGGCCTCTGCCAATGGAAGCAGTGAGGGAGAAGGGCTGAATCCTCATGCACAAAGAGAATTCAAGTCAACCTTGACTGTTTATTCCAAGTGTCTTTGACCATCTCAAAACAGCACTGCAGTGACACAGTACAACTAAATGCAAGAAGCACTAAAAGTGAAAGGTCTGATTCATCTTGAACCCAATTTTCTTGCCTCTAGAATATTTAGGAAGTGCAGCTTGAAGAACTCCCACATACCTCCATTTACTAAGCATTTAAGATGAATTTTATGTTAAAAATGTAAACCTTTATTTATCTGCTGGAAGGGAAAAAAAAAAGCAAATGACAAATTGTTAGTGCAGGTTTTCTCACATTGCTCGGTCTGCATGCTTGCACAGCAGTACACTGACTTCAGAGTCACTTCATTTTTGCATGCACTTAAAATTACTTGGTCATACTGTCTGTGTCATAAAATTTCCTCAATAATCTACAGAGCAAAGGACAGGCTACTCCAAAAGCAGTTTGGGGTCCGATGTAATTAGCTAGACACCTGCAGCAGAAAAAAATACGGAATAACCACATGCTGAACCACCTGATGTACATATAAGCACAGCACTAATTTGAATAGGCAACCTGCAAACTCCACCCTTCCTCCATGATGAGCTGTGTCCTTCTGTGTTCACAACCAAGGCACTACAGCAAAAGAAAAGCAATTCTTTTCCCTGTTTGTTTGTGATTTTATCTTGATAAAATCCATTTGGAAAGAGCAGCATTTTATCTGGTCTTTGCATGACAAGAAAAAAAAAAAAACCACAAAGAAAACCAGCAGAAGTGTTTGCTGCCCTCCAGAGGAAAACCAAATGAAATTACAGATTTAAGATACGAAAGTAGACATGAAGCTAGACAAGGGCTAGTCCTACCCAGCTTTAAAACTTCTTTCTTTAATAGCTGATAATGGTATCAAGGGAAATCCACGGCACTCAATGAAGACAAGGTAGCAAGCTAAGACTGTCAGTAGGGATGCTCACCTAATTTTAACAGCTGCAAACCGTCAAGTCTCTCATTATTTTCTCAGTTTTATACCACAAAACGCACTGAAAAGTTATGTGTTTAATGACCCAAAGCACACGTAAGTCAACCTCTGATTTTCAGTTCATTAACTGTAAAATGAGAAGAGGAGCACCTCCCTGTCACACCAAAACACTGCAAGGGTAACTGCATTTAAGACTGCAAGGGGCTCGGAGCTCCTGAGCACTGACGCTCTCGGGGGTGAGTCATCCCTTACGGGAGCTGACGTCCGGCCTCCCTCCAAGCCAGGATCAGTTCCCCTTCCCAGCCAAAGGAAATAAATCCCGTGGCAATGTGATTCGTCACAACTCCAAATCAAGGTGATGAGGCATAAAAGGTAGCAGTCCAGATAGAATGCCAAGAAATTAGAAGCAGCTTAGCATTTCCTACATGAGAAAATAGATAAACCATGGCCCTATCTTCTGCTGGCGCTGCGCAGTACACAGAGCAATGCTGCAAGCTGAACTACAAATATTCCGTGCCGAAATACGTATTTGGATAAACGTTGAAAAAAACATCAGTCCTGAATTTGTCTTCGCTATTTTCTGTTCTTACAGCAGTTAAAGAGTACTTTTAAACAATTACATTAAGGAAAACCAAGATGCTTACTTGACAGCCTCTGCTACATTATTGGAAGTGTGACCTGATAAGGCATCGTGAAGGTTTCTGATGAAGTAATCTCTGTAGTCTTCAGGCAGGGCCATGAACGTTCCACCCATCACAATGAACTCTACTTTATCCACACTGTGGCCCAACTGCTTCAGCTGTAAAATTAAAAGTACCGGGGGGAAAATTACCAATCAGGGACTTCTCTGAAAACAGTGACATCCTTACACCACGTTTCCTTCTTCAGTTGTCATATCTTTTATTAATAACAAACCATTAATACTTTTGTACAGATTTATTACAATTCCTCACCCAAAACCCTCAAAAATTCTTCTTCTACTGCAAAAACACAGTACAGATGTCGAGCCCAGCAGAACAGGTTTTCTTGACAATGCAGAATTATTTGAGCCTAGTACCCTGCTGATGGAGTTGTGCTGGTTCCAGTTTGAAGCTGACTTAGATGTGCCAGGAGGAAAATTTTCCTTGCATCTGCTTCAACCCACGCATGACCAACTTTCCGTAGGGACACATACACACACACAGAGTGGTAGGGGTTGGAAGGGACCTCTACAGATCATCTAGTCCAACCCCCCTGCCAGAGCAGGATCACCCAGAGTAGATCACACAGGAACAAGTCCAGACAGCTTCTGAACTTGTGAGAGAAAAGGACTATGCTGAATCCATGAGGAATTTTCCAACGGATTTGGAGATAAACAGGAAAGCAGTTAAAACAGAATAGGATTAAGAAACTCTTCAGATCTAATTCTCCAGCAGAGACCACAAAAAATTCATTTTCGTAGGAAAGCCACTATTTCAGTACTAAATTCTCCATGTAAATAATCATCCAGAACTACCAACTGCCACAGAAGTTCAGTATAATATTTTTGTAATAGGATCTCCTGTCAGTAATGGGGTATTGTAGTATCTCATAAGAACTTCAAAACTTGTCATTTATCTAATGGAATGACAGTTAGACAGTTAAAAGGTTTTAACATGATTCCTCTGTGGGAAACAAGTCAGTCTAATGTACAATCATAGAATCATGAAATGCTGAGGCTGGAAGAGACCTCTGGAGATCACCTTGTCCATCTCTCTCAAAGCAGCATCAGCTACAGCAGTTTGTTCAGCACTGTGTGCAGACAGGCTCCGAGTATCTCACAGGACGGAGACTGCACAACCTCTCTGGGCAACCTGGTCCAGTGCTTGGTCACCATCACTGTTAGAAACCGTTTTCTGATGTTCAAATGGAGTTTCTGATGTTTCAATTTGTGCCCATTGCATCTTGTCCTGTTCTGTAACTGGGAACCACTGGGAGCCTGGCTCCATCTTCTTAGTGTCTCCCACCAGGAATTTACACACATTGGTGAGATTCCCTCAAGCCTTCTCTTCCCCAGCCTTCACAGTCTTGGCTCTCTCAGCATCTCCTCAGATACTCCAGTCCCTTCACCATCTTAGAAGCCTTTTGCTAGGCTTGTTCCTCCAGCATGTTCATGTCTGTCTTCTGGGGAGCCAGAACTGGACACAATTCTCTACACGGGCCTCACCTTGACCTGCTGTGACCAAGAGGTCGCTGGCCTTCTTTTCCTCAAGGGCACGATGCTGCTCATCACCAACCTGGTGTTTCCCAGAACCCTTTCTGTCAAGCTGCTTTCCAGCTGGTCAACACCCAGCAGGTACTGGTGCCTGAGGTTGTCCCTCCCCAGAAGCAGGACTTGGCATTTCCCTTTGTTAAACTTCAAGAAGTTCCTGCCAGCTCATCTCTCCAGCCCATTCAGGTCTCTCTGAACAGCAGCACTATCCTCTGGTTCGTCATCCACTCCTCCCAATTCTGCATCATCTACAAAATTGCTGGTAGTGTGCTCTGTTCCAACACCCATGTCATGAACAGAGAGGTCAGCCCCAGTATCAACAGCTGGGTTGTATCACTAGAGATTGACCTCCAGCTGGACTTCGTGCTGCTGAGCACAACCCTTTCAGTCCCCCAGTTCAGGCAATTAAAAGCATTCTCATTATTTTCATCACAACCACAACAGATTCCCCTTTCACTGTAAAAATGTACCTGTTCCACTCTGTGTCTTGTCTGGAGATAGGGGTCGTATCTAGCCCGAATGGCCCTCATGGACGTTGGCTAAAAAACACAGAGAGATTCATTTTGTACACTTCTTTTTTAAAGAACAAAGTGAAAAAGAACAAAAGACAACTTTTAGCATTGAAACAGATGCTAAAGTCTTCAAATCCTAACAGAGCCTAAAATCTTCAAACTCACAACCAAAGAATCCTTCCAACTATAAATTTGAATTTGGCTCCTTTTAAATTAAAACAAAACACATTTTTTCCCTGAAATGATAATATGACGTAAAAAGAATGACACAAGTGTTCAAATTTTTAGCACATTACAAAAGGATGGATAAAGAGTCTCTGTAGTGATTCACAAAACATACTGCAAAAATCACCAACAAAATATTTTTCAAAGTACCAGTTCTGTTCCGTTCATTTCAGTTTTTCTTCACTTGCAGCAGTTATCCAAGAAGCAACCTCTAGAGCTCAGTCTAAACTTCGAATATTCTTTAAGATCAACATATGATTTCAATTGAATCATAGAACCATAGACTGGTTTGGATTGGAAGGGACCACAAGGATCATCTAGTTCCAACCCCCTGCCATGGGCAGGGACACCCCCCACCAGCCCAGGCTGCCCAAAGCCCCATCCAGCCTGGCCTTGGGCACTGCCAGGGAGCCAGGGGCAGCCACAGCTTCTCGGGGCACCCTGTGCCAGGGCCTCAGCACCCTCCCAGGGAAGAATTTCTTACTAACGTCCAATCTAAATCCCCCCTCTTTTAGTTGATACCCATTACACCTTGTCCTGTCACTGCACTCCATAAGAAACGCCCCTCTCCAGCCTTCCTGTAGGTCCCGTTTAGGCATTGGAAGGCTATCATCAGGTCTACCTGGAGCCTTCTCTTCTCCAGGCTGAACAAGCCCAACTCTCTCAGCCTGTCCTTGTAGGAGAGGTGCTCCAGCCCTCGGATCAACTTTGTGGCCTCCTCTGAACTTGCTCCAGCAGCTCCATGTCTTTCCTGTACGGAGGACTCCAGAGCTGGACACAGCACTCCGGGTGGGGTCTCACAGGAGCACAGTAGAGGGGCAGAATCCCCTCCCTCGCCCTGCTGGCCACATTATTTCTGATGCAGCCCAGGACACGGGTGGCATTCTGGGCTGCCAGCGCACACTGCTGGCTCATGGTGAGTTTTTCATCAATTAGCACTGCCAAGCTCTTCTTGAAATCCCTAACCACTTACTTGTTATATTACTACCTGATGTAAGCCTATTAATAATACGCTAAGATACGGTTTTCAAGGATCTTACATATCCTGGATTTGTTTGGTATTTCATATCTACTCTACTAAAAGCTCTAAAGAGTGAGGACCCTTGTGGCCATGCACAGCTCCCGCATGCTGCTAGTACTACACAAATGAATACAACATCCAAACCAAGATGAATCATCCAGCAGTTACATATACACAGGATCGCCCTACTTTGCACTAACAGGACAAGTTTCAAGTCACTGGAAAGTGGGTAACAACAGACAAAATCCCTACTGCATCCCTGTTTACCGCATTAATCCAGCTTCCATTTATACTTCATTTTACTGCTTTACATCTGCAGCGTAACTATGAGGAGTTTTGTTAAAATCAGTCACAACAATTTAGTCACGACAAGATCCTCTGCTGTTAAACTTTCTCCAGACAACAGGGGAGCATTATTTCAGAAATACGTATGCATTTAGGGAGATACCACTGCAGACAGAGAGACGTAAAAGGGCACAGACCGAATTTCAGATGCACTAACAGCTAAACAACAGGCTTTCTTCCTGAGCTTGACCTTTGTTAATCCGCAGCGTCCTGTAGGTTGGACAGAACTGTAAGCAGGTCCAGTTAGGGCAGGATGCTCAGGGCTCTGTCCAGTCTATGTTCTACTATCTTTAAGGATAAAGATCCCACAAATCTCTCTAGATCCCCACTGAAGTGTTTGATGACCAGCACGTGAAAATATTCTTGCATCAAGTCACAACTTTCCATGTTCTAACTCATGTTGGTTGCCGCTCGTCTTTCCACTGAGCAGCTCTGAGGAGTCTGGCTCTGCCTTGTCTGTACCCTTCCCTTAAAGCAAGTCACGGGGTACAGCCCTGCTCAGCATCACAGGCTGCTCTCTCCTGCTTTACAGCGTATTACACATACAACAGTATAAACAGCAGCAAGGTGAGGAGAAAGAAGTGGCTGGTAGAATAACTAAGAAGAATTTCCAGTCCTATAGTTGAGCTGCTTTAGATCTGGAAGTCTATGAAGACTGCTTTGGGTTTTATTCTCACAACGTGGGTGAATTTGTAGAAATAAAGAGCAGCCTAACCCAAGCTTACAGCGTGTAGGCAATGCGTTACGGCAGACAGAAGTAATACCTCATATCCAGTGTAAGACTGCGTTGAATATTCAAAATCAGAATCAGGTCCACCCGGGCAGTATCTGAAAATATTAAGAGAGAAAACAGGCATCAAAGTCGTACAATTGCAACAACTTAACGTGTCTGTCTGAGGCATGGGTATGCAAGAGGGTGCAGGCTGAGCAGACGCTGCTCTAACTACCACACCTCTCATTAGAAACGCAGGCAAACACAAATCCGAGCGGCCTGACCACAGCACCATGCGAACTGCTCTCCTGGTACTTGGGAGTTCTCATATGGGCTGAAACAAATCCCGACAAGGAAGGCCTGACTAGCTCAGGGAAAGTCTTTAAGACGCTACTGTACCTTAAAGATGCAACGCAGCTTCCAGGCTAAAGCTGGCCCACGACTGGTCAGCTGAGAGCGCAGGACGAATGAATGAAGTCCTGTTTCTGCATCACCCAACGTAAACATAAGTACAGACCCAAACGTACATGCTGGAGAGAGGGATTCCATGATATCCAGTAACACGGAGGGGAACTGAGTCTACATATGTTTACAAGTGCTAAGTATACAGTGCAAAACAGTTGTTTCATTTAATTTTAATGAGAATGGGGTGTCAAAAACCAGTTCAGACCTGTCAAATGACTACAGCCACGTAAAACAACTTGATAAAGACTCACTAGAAGCAAAGTGGACCGCAAACATGTTTCTGGAACGTGGCATTCTCTTAGAAGTTGTTTACAGTTTTGGAGTAAGAGTTACATACAGGTTATTAGATTTTTAAAAGTAATTTTACAATCATAAACAATTTAAATATTTTCCACCATTCTATGAAAAACATGAACTCATTTGATGTAAAATACAATTTTTGTTCGGCATGGAAAGACACAGAGACATTATGCTCTTACACAATCGCCATTTCTTTTCCAGAAACCATGGAATTTAAGTATCTTGATGGTGAGAAAGCTCCTTGACATTTGTTTTCTGCACTTAAGAACATGCTATTTAGTGAATACAGCATTCTAATATGACACCAGAAGAACGCAGTCCAGCTACTCCGTGTAACTGTATGGCAGTTTGGTATTAAATTACAGTTTCTGCATCCAGACGCTTGTGTGAAACTCTTACTCCGTGGCACAGCAAGACAGACTTGCTGCCATCACCACATGGCTGCTAGCCAGGAGGGGAATGGTCATGGGGCTGACAGTAAATTAAAAGAATATAAATTTATTCTGAAGGGTCCTTAGCTTGCTTTTGAGGGCTGTGGGATTAATCTACAGTCATTCTGTGCTCAAAGACGACCTGAGACAGGTGGGTTGACAACCCCTTCAGCTTCAGCTGCAAGCACTGCCCACCTCCAACAGACAAGGTAATCGAGCTGTCAGCGTATCGTTACTTACGGCACAGATCTCAAATGCACAGGCTCAGATAATGCCATCTCTATCAGACACGTTTGGCTCGCAGTACAATTGATTAGTTTCCTCACCGTCTGCCCTGCAAACTCAACCCAAGTCATCTGTCACCATTATAAAATTAATTACCAAATTACCACGGCCAAATTAATTTGCTGGCAAAAATTCTGCAATGCAGCTGAAGACACTGCAGATACGTAATTACCTGGAACACCTCAAACACGGTATCTGCTCATGCAAAATCAGGAACAGAGCCAGCTCGCGCTCTGTTAGACAGCTGATAGCGAAACACACTGGTGTTTCAGGAGTGACAAGGGCAGAAAGAGAAGCAATGTTCTGAAATAGATGAACTGATGCGGTTATTAAAAAAAAGCAGATGAGATTTCAGGTGCACAGACTCTTAAGTCAACCAGAGGTAACGTACTTCAAGGTACACCCAGCCTGGGTTTCTCAATTCAAACAAAACTCTGAAGCTATTCCCTTAAGGCCACAAGCTCCTGGCAGCTGGAGGCTTTCCCTTCCATCTGCGCTCTCCTTTCATTCCAGAGCCAGGCAGAGCCAGACTGTCACACTGAGGAAGTTTGTGCAGACACCACCTGCACCTCCTCAGGTGGGTCTCAGCTCAGCAGTTTTCAAACTTTTCAGACTGAGCCCTGTTTCTTCTCTGTAACAACCTTCTCCAATCTGCTTCGGCACCCAGCCATGTGCACACCACACCTGCGCATCCTGACACAGTAATACAACTTACATTGCATAGAATCATTAAGGTTGGAAGAGACCTCAAGGATCATCTAGTCCAACCATCCCCCCACCACCTATTACCCACTAACCCATGTCCCTAAGTACCACATCCAGCCTGTCCTTCAACACCCCCAGGGACGGGGACTCAACCACCTCCCTGGGCAACCCCTTCCAATGCCCGACCACCCTTTCCCAGAAGAAATTTCTCTCATGTCCAACCTGAACCTCCCCTGGCGCAGCTTGCAGCCGTGCCCCCTTGTCCTGTCACTGGTTATCTGCGAGAAGAGACCAACCCCCAGCTCACCACAGCTTCCTTTCAGGTAGTTGCAGAGGGCAATAAGGTCTCCCCTGAGCCTCCTCTTCTCCAGACT
>VWZZ01000291.1:648446-662858 GCA_013399095.1 Psophia crepitans | reverse complement strand
GTCCAGCTCTGGGCTCCCCAGTTCCACACAGACTGGGAACTACTGGGGAGAGCCCAGCAGAGGGCTGTGAGGATGATGAGGGGCCTGGAGCATCTCTGGTCTGAGGAAAGGCCGAGAGAGCTGGGGCTGTTGAGGCTGGAGAAGAGCAGCCTGAGAGGGGATCTGATCAGTGCTGATCAACATCTGCAGGAGGGTGTCCAGAGGAAGGGGCCAGACTCTTCTCAGTGGTGCCCAGGGACAGGCCGAGGGGCACCGGGCACAAACTGGGACACAGGAAGTTCCAGCTGAGCATGAGGAGAAACTTCTTCCCTGTGCGGGTGGGGGAGCCCTGGGCCAGGCTGCCCAGAGAGGGTGTGGGGTCTCCTTCTCTGGAGAGATCCCAGCCCCGCCTGGACACCACCTTGTGCACCCTGCTGGGGGTGCCCCTGCTCTGGGGGGGGTTGGGCTGGGTGATCTCCAGAGGACTCTTCCCACCCCCACCAGTCTGGGATTCTGTGATTCTCTGAGAAGTGCCTGGGGAGCACAGTGAGTAGAGCTGGGGTCAGTGGTGGTGGAAGGAGCAGAGGCATGGGACAGGGGTGTTTAGTGGCCTTTGTGGGGAGTGGCTGAGGGAAAGGACTTGTTCTGCTGAGAAAGGATGGACTTCAGGGGCCTGAGAGCAGCCCCTGGTGCTTCCAAGGAGGTTATGTCTTCACAGCGGTGTGTGGTGGGATGTAACAGATGAAAGTTTTAAGGAGAGAGGTTCAAACTGGGTGTAAGGAGAAACTTTTTCATCGCAAGGGCAGCCGAGTGTCAAGAGTGGGTTGCCCACAGCAGTCATGTCATCTTCTTTGGATGATTTGAAGACCCAGCTGGGTAAAACCCTCAGCAACCTGGGCTGGTTGCCAGAGCTGACCCTGTGCAGAGCAGGAGGTTGGACCAGAGACCTCCTGGGGTGCCTTCCCACCGAAATCCCCCTATGGTCCAATGAAATGAGCCCAAGATCCTTCCATAAATCTCCAGTGACTTGTAGGGCCAATGTGAAGTTCAACATCTAGAACTTCTCAGGGCAGGGAGTTCCACGGCTGAATTACATCTCGCATGGAGAACTCCCTGCTTTTGCTGCTTGCTGTTAGCTAGAGCCTCGCTGGTGCCACCAGCTCCTACCTCTCCTTGCTGGTGGCATCCTGGTCAACCAGTAGATTCTGGTGGACCTTGTCATGAGGAACGTGAGCAGAAAGGAATCATAGTATCATAGAATTTTTAAGGTTGGAAAAGACCTCTAGGATCATCAAGTCCAACTGTCAACCCAACACCACCATGGCTACTAAACCATGTCCCAAAGTGCCATGTCTACACACTGTTTGAACACCTCCAGGGAGGAAAGGCCACCTAGACAAGAAAATAGGATTGCAGAGGAGAACAGGCAGTGAGGGAAAACAGACCACCAAAAAGAAGAAAAAAAAAACCCACAACAAAACACCACCAAATGACAGGAGAAAATCAAGAAAGATGTTGGCAATGGCCAAGTGACCAGCTCTTGTGATTCATGAGCTGGTAAAATCCTTTCTTGGAAAAGGAAGATCTGATCTGGGGCGGGCTGAGTTGAAGATTTTTGGCATCACGCTGACGATTGGCATGAGCCCAGGGACTGAAGGGTCAGCAGCGTTTGCAGGGAGGGAAGAGGCCACGTGGAAGGAGCTGCAGGTCGGCTGTTCCCGCTGTGTGGGTTGGTTTATAGAGCATCCAGAGCCACCTCCGGTGGCTGAGGTCCACACGCGCAGCCCGGCAGGCCCCTTGTCCTGGGATGTCTCTGTGCACGTGTTGTGAGACCATCCGGCCTCCCCCACCTCGCTGGGAAGATTTGGCGGCAGCCTGCCTCTACGAAGCAAGATCCCAGGATGGAACAGGTTGAAAATACAGTTTAGATCGTCCACTCCCATTGCTGTTTCTCTCCCGCCTTCAGGGTTTTTGAGAGAGCTGAATTCAGTTTCCGTCCTACAGGATGTGCTGGGAGTGCCCCGCAATGTCTGGCCCCATCTGTACCTGTGATTTTACCTCCCTGGGGGTCTCCCAAGCATCTCGTGCCAACCAGCAATTTCCCAGTGGTTTGGAGAGTGGCTGTGACCGGGATACGGGCTGTGCAAACAGCTACAAGGCATCTATCCGGGCACGCGTCTCTGGCCATCACTTTTCTCAAACCACCTGCAGCAGCTGCTGTGCAGATAGGGACATTTCGGACGTGACCACGCAGTCAGGGGTGGTTTGTGTGTCCAGCCGTGCCCCGCTTTGGGCTGGCTGGGGTGCGGTAGCAGTTCCTTCCCCCTGAATTATTTGACACCCCTCCGGAGGATGTCTCTTCGTGTGTTGTTGGGGATGGCACAGAGCACAGGACAGGCAGGATGCCCATGCTGGACGCGTGGTAAGGCGCTCAAAGAGCCTGCCACCGGGGACAAGGCGACTGATTTCAAACCAATTCCCATAGCCCCCTCCCTCCCCTTAACCCACATCCCCTAAACACAAGCCCACCCACCGTGTCACTGCCTCCCCATCTCCTCAGCCCTTCGTTCCATGAGCTGAGCTGTGCTCGCCATTCGTTATCAGTTTCACCCACCTATTACAGCAACTTTTTATCTTGTGCTTAGCGACTCTCATTAACTGCTTTCCCTTTCCCACAGAGTCTCCACGCTCTTCGGTAACCGTCCTTTAACCTACTACAGCCCCACCGCCACTGCTGAGACTTCGCTCTCTGAATGCTCTTCCTTGGCAGCAGCTCACATTCCCTCATCCTCCATCTCACCACACAAGTCGGGTGTTTCCAAAAACCCTCAGTTTTAATCCAGCTGTGCTCCCACCTGCAACTCCCATCAACTTCAGTTATGCACACTCCTTTTTCCAAGTTTTTGTTTCTTTAGGTCAGAAGAGCAATAGTCAGGAAAACTTCATTTTGGCTGCAAAGCCAAACTACGCTACCAAACTCTGCCGTTGCTTCCGGCAAGGAACACCGGGCTAATGCAGGTGGAGTTTTGGGGAGAAATGGATGGTAAAGCTTGGGTAAAAGGGTGGCTGGCATGTTTGGGTTTGTTCCCCACATCTGAGCAGGGCTGTAGCCTAGGGCTCGCATTCTGATCTTGCTTGTACTGGTGGAATTCAGATGCGGCAATGCTGATTCATTGGCCTCTGGGCTTTAAAAGGTACTTTCAGTTCTTTGATCGAAGGCTGCAGCTAATGAGAGTTGGGCAGGATCTGGAAATGCGGAGCAGCACGGGGAAATGTGCATCTACCAGGAAGGGCGCGGGCACAACAACCTTCCTCTGTACTTGTTTAGCAATTTCTTATCAGCGTATCTGGAAGCGCGCTGTAAGGGCGGGTAAAGAACCATCTACCTCTGCAGATCAGCAGCCCGGGGCCCAGAGGGTGATACGGCTTGCCTGAGGCCAGGGGCAGAGGCAGGTGATGGAGACTCTGTCTTTTTGTATCTTTTCTCTCCGTTTCAGATTCCGCCCCATTTTGTGACCTCAGGAATGATTGGAAAGGATGTTGTAAGTACATATGTTTTTATTCGAATAACCTCATTGGTAGGAGTTACATCAAGGCGTTACATAGGTCTGCTGTTCAAGGAAAGACCGCTTGGCTTGGTACATTCCTGGACGTTACTGTTTGTTATTTTACAGCATCATAAATACAAAAACTGTATAAGTCAGTTGAGGTCTGAGCCTTAAAATATATAGCTCTTATATATTATAATATAATTAGCTCTTAAGACGCATGATCTGCTGCAGCAAAGGCATGGTGTCCGCAGTGATGCCCGAGCACTCGGCTCCAAGACGAGTCAGACTCAGGGAACTTTACATTTCCAGTGAGTACACTCATTGATGAGAAAAGAAAAACCATTGCTGCAGGGTTACATCATTTCCTTGCGTAGCCATTTGCTATTTGTAACATGGACCTAGCGCTGAACTGCTGCCACAAGAAGCTACACGCTTCCTAACGGAGACAAAAAAAATCCAGCTGGAACAACAGTTTGGACTTAGGAACTCAAGGAAACACCCATGAAGCAATCAGTTTAACTTGGTTTCCTGGGGGAAAAGGCTTGTGAGGAGAGATTTGCGATACCAGGGAATGATCCTGATGGATGTTTTGGATGGGATTTACCCCACCTCACTTTAAATGTTCAAAAGTTAACTTTCTTAATCAAAATTAGTCAGTCTGGTCTCTTGCATAATCAACAGATCCTAAGATATGTGAGATAATTGCCATCTGCAGGTTCCTCTTTCCACTGATCACTGGAGAGGTGACCAGCTTAGACCTATTTAGCTCTTGGGCCATTGTGTTGGTTGAGATGAACTCCCCCTTCCTTACAGAGCAACTAGAAAAATGGAAGAATGAAGTTTTGGAGAGGGAGATGCACTGCGTTACCTTAATCGTTGATTTGGGGCTGGAATTCATGTGGCGCTTGACCAAGTACCCAACGGGCAGACTCTCCTGCTGGACGCGTTCCCTTCAGGCAAGATCCATGGTGCATCGTGCCCGGTGCCTGATCTTGACAACGATCAATGTCTCTCATGTCAAAAAACCTGAAACCCTCAAGTGACGCACTGCAGAATAATCAGCTCACGGAGCAGAAGTCTTCTCCCAATCCTTGTCCATCTGTAGTTGGCATTTTCTCTGAAACATGATTTCTAGTCTATAAATGTTGAGATTTTATGGGCGCACTGTCACTCTTCCTGACATGTGGAAAGGTTCTGGTTTATCCCAGCTCTTTCTCTCTCGCCTGTGGTAAAGCGATGAGGTACAGTTGCTGTGCATTCAGTCCTTTCAGCCTTAAAAACTACTACTCGTTACGTTTACTGGTTATTTCCTTAATTGCGGAAAAGACAAATAAGAGCACATGATTTACATTCTCTTAAATAATTAGACTAGTACCAGCTCCTCACACAGATCCACGTGCCATGCTGCAGTCCAGAGTGTGGGATTTGATTTCCTTCTCACTAACCGGATTGAAAATATGGAGTTGCCTTGTTTAACATGAGAAAGAAATTCTGTCTCCCTTGTCTTCCATAATCCCCTCGGAGCCCACAGAGACGAACAGCTTCTGTAATTCACTGGCAAAGCACCACAGAGCAGCTCAGGCCGTGGGATATGGCCCAAGATGTCTGAGTGACACACAGGCAAGCTCACGTGAGGTCCAGCAGCTCTAGCCAGGATCTACGCAAGTGTCTCTGTGGTCAAAAAGCCGAGGGGAACTCAGCGGAGATGACATACCCAGAAGAAAAAGAGCATTTAGCACCAGCTCGAGAGCAGCAGCAGCACCAGGAAACCAAGCTGAGAAGCACAACAGGAAAATAGATGTAGACCATACTCCAGTTTGGAAACGGGAGATCCCACCTGGAGATCCCAAAGGCTGGCAGGAGTTATTGCACCAAGTACAGTACTTGCAAAAAAAAAGTTATAAAGCCATTGCTCCAACACCTTTCTGTCTAAATTGGCTGCAAAATGGTTAAGATTTCTTTTGGCAGCCTAAGTGAGGATAGACGCAGAACCTCCATGCCCATTTCTTTGCATCTGTGGTGAGGTCAATGAAGAAAGTCTTTTCTAGCAACGGTTGAAAAAAAAATTACGCAGGGTTCTTATGGAGGACTCAAAAGCAGCTGCTCTTCACCAAGCACCGCCTGTGACTCGGTAACACTGCTGTTGTTTCCCCAGTGCCAGGCAGATAAGTTTCTGTTCTGCTGTGGTGAAAGACACTCTGGATCATCCCTCACTCTGTGTCAGATCCTTCGTTAGATGGAGGAATGTGCCAGGGCTGAGCCTCAAACAGGGGAGATGCTAGATGAAAGAAATAATGTAAGAATCAGACGGATTAATTTAGTCAGAGAACTCAGATATTTAGGTGCATATTTAGGTACTCAGCCAATCCTTGGGATTTTGGTGGCATTTAATACCTCAAATACCTTTACAAATCTGGTTTGAATGGAGAGACGGTTTCCATTCAGCATCTCATTATAGAGAAAATAATCATCAATCAAAACGTCTTTACTTTGCCTGCCCACCTTTCCGACAATCTGCAAACATGCCCTGGTAAAGCCCAGCTGGAGCACGATCTAAAGCTGGTTAAGTTTAGCTTGGGAAAAGCCTGGCAGAGATCACAAAGGTCCAGGAGAGGTCACTGAGGGAATTAAGATTGGATTTGTCTGTCTCTGATAGAAAAAAATAATAGTTTTGCCTTGCAAATTACCCCTAATCCGAATGCAGTCCCTCAGGGATAATTCACCTTGGCGGTTTTTATATTACAGCAGTGGTGTTTGTAGGTAGCTTCCTTCCCCACTCTCCCTAGCACTTTCCTCACGCATAGTTTTAGAACTTCTTACCGTGTAGAAGATTGCAGCAGAGCTCGGACAGGACACTGCAGGTCCCTGCATGTGCCATTCTCTTCCTCCCACATGGAATCAGTAGTTATCACCCGGTGGCCACTTCCTTGCAGGAGCTCCCGACTCCATCTCCCACCTCCTCTTTGACCACACTAAACCTCACCTCAACAGCAGTTGCAGATTGGTTCACAGAGGTTAAGAGACTTAAAGACCTTCTTCCCATTCCGAGTGCCTCCTGGATGGCAGCAGTTGGAGCGAGTGCCGCATTCCTGGGAGGCCACAGCAGCCAGAAATCCCTTGATTGACTGGAACAACCAATAACCCTACCCTTAACTCTTCCTGACTTGGCTGCAGGCCACTGCCCCACCTTCCAAAGGCTCTGTCCATGCAACGTGACTTCAGGATGAGGGTCCTATTTTACAGGAACTTTGTATTGCTTTAGAAATACACAGCACTGTAACCCTCTACCTCTATCTCTTGATGCTTTCCTCTCTTGGCTTTTATGTACTGCTTCCTACATGAAGCAATCTTACGTGTTTTCCTCGGGCCTCATCTTACTCATTCCAGTGCTTTCCCCTGTGTAGCATCCTTTGTGTTTGGATTCTTTCTTTCACCTCCCACAGAAGGATTTGTGATCTCTTATTTGCACTGTGAGTCCTCCTCACGTGGGTTAGCCTGTGCCGTTACTAAAAGCACTAGATGCTAGGGAGACCCAAAGGGATGCTGGAGATCTCCATGTGCTCCATAATCTCCCTTCTAGATGAAATCATCAATAATTATGGGATAGTCACTGCCCTGTAGGAGCTCCCCTCGCTCTACCTATGTGTTCTCTTTGAAAATCGTAACAGTATCTCATCGGAAGCCTCTTTTCCTTTGTTCATTCCAGGTTCTTTATCCCCTACCCTTCCTGTGCTATTACAAATCATCGGGGGCAACAAATTGCAATCCTTAGGTGGACAGCCTGCTTGTGAACTAACAGGACTTTCACCAAGGTCTGAGCAAACATTGTGCGCTTCTAAAAGATATCCAATCCTTTCCTGGCCAGCTGCAGACACTGAGGACCTTCAGGAGATGCTGGGTATATCAAGAGGTGAGGTCTTCATGAATAGCTGCCCAAGCCAAACCTAGACTGAAATGGCATCAAATTGATTTTGATCATGTCAGCCTGCCTCCTTATCTTTGGAAGACATTCACAGATCAGCTGCTTTCTCAGCTGTTGTCTCCCTGGAGCTGATGCTTTCTCCTGTAATTTGCTGACTGCTCTGATTCCAACCCAACCAGGACCTATCTATCCAGGACCTGGCGGTGTCCATGAACTTTGGGCTGAGCCCACTGTCACTTCCAGTCTAAGCTCTCTTGCCCTGCTGTTATCAGTGAGTTAAACCCGCGTGAAGCCCGTGCCAGCATTCAATACCAAGATGAGTCGTGACAGACAGGTGGATGTAGCAAGTGCTACATGTGACGTCTTTGGCCATATGTTCTCTTTTGATGGAGCACATCACTGTCATCTGGATTCCCACCATCCAGAATGACTGCCTTCTCCCTCGCCTACAGAAATACGCTGCCACCACCATCTCCTTCCCCCTACACGCTAAATTTGGGTATCAGCAATCTCTAGGCTAGCCTCCGCATAGGACAGGGCAGCGTACTAACATGGAGACGTGGTGTTCGTCCTTGTGAAGTCTTTCTTTCCTCTTTCGTGTGGCTTTGGCACTGGAGCTCGAACAGGTGCCGGTCGTATCCCGGCGTTCCACTGGGAGCTCTGGGCCAGGGTCTTTGCTGCTGCTTTGGAGGGCAAGCTCCCGCTTGACTGGTGAGTGGCCCAGCTGGGACGACCTGGTGGTTTTGGAACAGACTCAAGCTGTGCAGAAAGTGATAGCTAGGAAGAGAAGGCAGTAAATACCGTGTCATCCCAACAGCTTCAGGGGGACTGAAAACGCTGGAGTCCATTGAGGACTTCTATAAATTCTATACATTCTATAAATTATATCCCTAAATTATATCCCTAACCCATACAAGCATAATCTGCATTATTTGCAGTAACCTGTGCTCTGTTACAAGTTTACCTTAAGGACCCAATTAGAAATTGATGCTCGTAAAGCCAAACCCACCTTAATTGATTCTCCACATCAATTCATATGTTAATGCGCAAACGCTCCCCCTGTGCATATGGCTGTGGTGGATCCCAGTCTGGCTTGCTGTTTGGAGCAGCGTAAAGGATGAAATTCATCTTAACGTACTGTTCAATGAACATTTTACTGAACAGTATAAAAATGAAGCGAAAAAATAGTAAAATCTTAGCAACACAGGGATTGTTTATTCCTCGAGAAAGATCCCAAATCTTCAAAGAGCACAGGCTCCGCGGACCAGGAGCTTTGGCTTTTTTTTTTTGACTGATACAAATTATTTGGTAAGAATAACATTAACAAAACCAAACATTTACAGAAAAGGCAAAGCGGGCAGATATCCTTACATGAAACTGGTGTCCCTAGTGTCCCTTTTCTGTGCAGAAAAGTCAATGCTGTTCTGTAAGTCCCTCCCGCCTGTTTCCCCCTTCCATTATTTGAACTGGCAACAGTGGGAGATAAATGGTGCTTCGTGCCTAATTGTCTAGTTATAAATAAGCAACGGCTGAATATCAGCCTAAAGAAAGGCCAGTGATTGTACAACTGCCGAAAGCGGCCCCGGATCTCAGCAGTGCTTGGTGCGTGACAGAGACGGTGCGGTAAAAGCAGCTGCAGTTTTTCTGTCCTAGCCAGAAAAGCCAAGCTGTGGTGGTTGCAGCACAGATCTGCCTATGCCTTGCTTTTCAGCTCCTGTGGTGTTGCTGGTTCCGTTTCAGAGCTCATCGGGACAGACAGGCACAGACTATTAAAGCCAGGCTGTACTTCTAAAATTAGAGCGATGTATATAAGCTGAGTTTGACTACGCAAACATTACACTGAGTTATTTTCACTTTCAGGAATAGTCCTGTGAATTCCACAGGATTTTTTTGTCTGAATAAATAAAATTCAGAATAATGTTTGCAGAATATTGGTGGTATAAATATACAGCGGACAGGACGGTGTCTCAGTGCCGAGAGCTCTGGATCTTCATGTGGACTATACCACACAGTACACAAACGCGATCCATACTCACAGCATCAATTCCCTGTCAATATGTCAGGGGAAAATTTAAATGCTGCAATCTTATTACCTTAGGATACAGGCAGTGAGGCAAGGATGGCTTGATCCTGTCAAAAAGATGCTATTTAGTAAGTACTAAAAATAGGGCAGTGGTTCAGGAAGAGCTGTGAGAGTGGAGCAGGCCCTCAAACAGGAACAAGCAGCCTGAGGGGCAAACTCAGCCCCTAACTGCTGACATTGCAGTCATTTGCAAAGCTGTCAAAAGCATCAGTCAAATTTTACCTTCCTAATAAAGTATCTGGGAATTCGGACAGTTGGGCGTGAGGCTGCTGGTTCTGCTGAGAAGCTGCAGAAGAGCGTTGGAAGTGCTGGAGGACTTGTCTGAAGGCCACCGATGTGGCAGCAGTGACGCCTGCGAAGGGCCCCGTAGGGCCAGAGCTCAGAAATCGCAGCAGGGCAGCGCAGCGCCACCTCCGAGCGCACAGGAGGGATGACAGCGACCCAAACCAGAGACCTGGTTTCCATGCCCAGTCTGGTAAAAGCTCGGAGAAGTCACCGAACCTGTTGCATTCCTCACTTTTCTTTATATAGTCCTGGGAGAGTAGCTGCTGAAGGCAATGTGAGCGTCAAGGTGGCAGGGACGAGCCATAAAGCCTCGACCCAGCAAAGTGCTTGAAGAGGTGGTTAGCCTGAAGCTCTCCTATCCTTGGAGTAAGGCACTGCCCTGGTAAGGACAGAGCAGGTAATTCCCTCCCCACTTCAGAGGCATGGGGGGTGCACGTGCCTTCCTAAGAACGAATGTGGCCCTTCATTCAGAGACCTAATTAACTTCATTTAGTGTAATTTACAATTTATTGTAATGGAGCTAATTTAACTTAATTAATTCTAAATTCAGTGTGAGCCTGGTCACATTTTATACTACTGTTTCCATGATTACTAATAAACTCCAATACCTCACGAGTTTACTGGGAGGGAGAACTGATTCACCACATGCAGCCGTGGAGCCAGGGGATGTAATTCCAGGACGTGGTTCATCACCTTAATTATGTGTTTCTGCTGTCCTGGTGTGCTGCAGTTCAGCCTCCTGAGCTTGGAGCTCCGTATAATAGCCCTTTTCACATCTTCCTTGTCGGCTGTAATATCCTTTGTTCTCACCTATTTACTTCACTTGGATCATTGATCTCTTTAAGAGCTTCATTTTAATTTGACTTGATGTTTGTTTGCTTGGGGCACTTAGTCTTTCATCATAGTCTCTTCTTCTAAGGATTTACTAAAAGATTTGAGCAGTAAGCCTCTTTATTTGGACTTGATTAAATGAGAGGCTTTTCACAGGTCCTCATTTCAACAAGGTTTCCCAATGCTGCCTTAATAATAAATGGAAATTACTTTTGGATTGTTCCTAGTGAGTTATATATATATATATATTCTTTTTCTATGCATCAGCCTACCGTAACGTAACCTTTACTGTCAGGTGCTGGTGTAGTCATTAGTGGCCAGCGTAACAGCAGGCTTACACATCAGAGAATAAGAAACACAGATCTTCTAGGGAAATGTGGACAACTCTACAGTCAGGAACAATACCAGTCTATTTACAACGTGAAGGTCTAGGAAAGAGTGACACAGCACCACATGCTACCCCAGATTTTTAAGACAAAGAGAAGCCAGTGGTGCCAAGATTGCATTGCACCAGGGCGTGGAGCTCTGTTCTGGGCTGATGGCACCGAGATGTAACCCCCTGGATTTTCAGGACTCTTACCCCCCCGGGTTAGGCTGTCCTACGGGAGGGTGGTGGACCTGTCAGGCCTTGGCAGCAGGCAGGGGCTTTCAAACTCTTCCAAGGGCTTTTTGTGGGGTGAGAATTCAGTACCCACTAACTCTGCGTGCTCCACCAGACATCTGTCTGTGAGCATTTTGTGTCAGCTAAATGCTTTCTGGTGACCGTTCGCTAGAGGAATAATAATGTCCCTTTTAGACTGTGAGCAGCCAACTGGAGGTGACACATCCACCCACACCGTTCAACGCTGTACTGCTGCTGTTCATAGTCATAGAAAAAGCTCCCACTGACGTTGTGCAGGAGGGTTTGGATTCGTGGTGGGAGTCACAGTAGGTACTTGTGCCTTCCTGATCAGGGGTTGCAGGTTAAGTTACTTTGAAGAGCACATAACTTCCTTAAAATCTGTGGAAATACAATCAAATTCACCTCTTTTTTGTTACCCTGAACTAAGATTCTTTCACTTCTGGAGTGACACTAAACCAGCTGTAAATTTGCAACGGGAAGCTGTGGTGGAGTGAAACCGTGTAAGGGCGCTCTGCTCTGAGGGCCACAGAGGAAGCCTTTGGAGAATAGAATAGAATAGAATAGAATAGAATAGAATAGAATAGAATAGAATAGAATAGAATAGAATCATTAAAGTTGGAAGTGACCTCAAGGATCATCTAGTCCAACCATCCCCCCACCACCTATTACCCACTAAACCACGTCCCTAAGTACCACATCTAACCTTTCCTTAAACACCCTCAGGGATGGTGACTCCACCACCTCCATGGGCAACCCGAATGGCAGCTGCAAGACACAGGCTGAAAAACTTTAATTCTATTTTCTGTTCTTTAACGCTGACTGAATCTGTTTCCTTGCAAACAGGCTGGATTTGGGTCAGGAGAATGCCTCCCCATCTCGGGAGACAATGCCTCTCTTTTATGTAAACCTTCTTTAGCTCAACTCACATGCGTTCCCTGGCTTTCATCGCTTCGGAAACACGCTTCCAGGTCTGCAAACCCCCGATACGCTTGTGAGCACGTCCTTCTTCTGGCAGTTATTTGTTGCCGCATCTACAAAAGCTTAAACCCATGCTGCTTTCTGGAAACCCAACTTCCCCAGACTCCTTTCATGTGAGGATGCCCTATTTTTACCAGCGATGAGCACAATGAATCCTCAGTATTAAGACCTCGGGGCCGCTTGCTCAGGCTCAGTGCAGTGAACAGAGAATAAACTAACATCAAATCCTAACGTTCAAAAGTGGCGAGCAGAGAAATGGAGCTTTGGGAAGAGATGGAGTGTCGTAGGAGAACTGAGAGATTGCCCCCGGCGCAGCCAGACACGGGGTGCTTTGTGTCCTCCTCCTGCCCGGATAATCTCCCTTAGGGACAGGCAGCAAACGTGCCTGGCAGCCTACTTACAGTCAGGAGCAAAGTTTCACAGTTTCCTAAGTTAAGTAAAAGCTCTGAGTGAAAATGTTCCTGGGTGTACCTGACCCTGGGCCCCAGCTGATATAATTACAAGCCCGTGATACTTGCCAGAGATTTTGCCTTCTGGAGCTTATTAGATCCACCACCCGCTCTCTTTTTTTTCTCAGCTGCCTGCCGGCTTAGGTCTGGGGTCTCCCCTCCTCCTTTCTTCCTCCTGCAGAGTAGAACAGAATTGTATTAACAAGTGCTGTGGAGCTGGTTCCCTGGGGTTGAAAAGAAAATCCCTTACGATATCGCCACCCGAACAGACGTGGTTTAAGATAATTCATTTTATCTGGCACCCGGGGCAGACCAGGAGCACGCAATCAAGATACGGTGGCTCAGAGGAGGGTGGTAACTTGCTATTTTTTTAAGTTAGGGTAAGTTTGCAGCACTCAGATATAAGCCCTTAGATCAAGACTTACTGATTTAAGCTAAACTCACTTATCACCTTACATCAGCTTAGGGGAATTCGCAGAAAGGCAAGTTTAGCTAAATCAGTTTGGGAGATTTTAGGTAAATCCATGTAACTTGTAACATAACTCAGGCTAGAGGACTGCCTCTCCACCAAGTTATTTATTAATTGTTTTTATATCAAAACACCTTTTGTATATGTTTAGGTATATAAATTTATATGCAGCTATTAATAAAATTAATATAATTAACTGGCGGAACAGGAATATTCCAGAATGTGAAATTGAAGTACCCCAGAATATGGCCAGTTGTTACATTTTTCCAATATCAGGAGTAAAATCCGTGCTATGAGGAGGATTTTGCAAGAACTCAGGCAGGTTCATAAACACGTTTGCTCTGATGGCGTTCATTCCCTGCCACATTCAAACTGGGCAATACAGAATTAGTGAATTTAAAGCAGCAGCTCTGAGTGCGCTCTGGGTTGGGCTCCCAGTGTTTCTGCGCTCCTGGAAGGCAGGATAAAAAGCTTTCTGAATACAAAAGCATAGAAACATCGAATTCCAGCCTGGTTTGGGTGGGAAGGGAGCTCCCAGCCCCCCCAGTGCCACCCCGTGCCATGGGCAGGGACACCCCCCACCAGCCCAGGCTGCCCAAAGCCCCATCCAACCTGGCCTTGGGCACTGCCAGGGAGCCAGGGGCAGCCACAGCTTCTCGGGGCACCCTGTGCCAGGGCCTCAGCACCCTCCCAGGGAAGGATTGCTGCCTCCCAGCTCAGCTCCAGCTCCCCTCCTGCAGCTTCAGGCCCTTCCCCTTGGCCTGGCCCCCCCTGCCCTGCAACCAGCCCCTCTCCAGCTTTCCTGCAGCCCCTGCAGGCACTGCCAGGGGCTCCAAGGGCTCCCCGCAGCCTTCTCTGCTCCAGGCTGGACAAGCCCAGCTCCCTCAGCCTGGCTCCAGAGCAGAGGGGCTCCAGCCCTCGCNGCCCAGGACACGGGGGCTTTCTGGGCTGCCAGCGCACGCTGCCGGCTCATGGTGAGCTTCTCGCCCCCCAGCACCCCCAGCCCTTCTCCTCAGGGCTGCTCTCCAGCCATTCTCATGAACATGAATAGTGGAAATAGACTCTAAAACCTCTACTGCTGTATTCTAGAATCATAGAATATTGTACAGGCTGGATCAAGGCCAATGGGATGAGGTTCAACAAGGCTCAGTGCTGGGTCCTGCCCTTGGGTCCCACCAACCCCAGGCAGCACTACAGCCCTGAGGCAGGGTGGCTGGAAAGGACCTGGAGGAAAAGGCCCTGG
>VWZZ01000291.1:625600-638433 GCA_013399095.1 Psophia crepitans | reverse complement strand
CAGGCTGAGGGAGCTGGGCTTGTCCAGCCTGGAGCAGAGAAGGCTGCGGGGAGCCCTTGGAGCCCCTGCCAGGGCCTGCAGGGGCTGCAGGAAAGCTGGAGAGGGGCTGGTTGCAGGGCAGGGGGGGCCAGGCCAAGGGGAAGGGCCTGAAGCTGCAGGAGGGGAGCTGGAGCTGAGCTGGGAGGCAGCAATCCTTCCCTGGGAGGGTGCTGAGGCCCTGGCACAGGGTGCCCCGAGAAGCTGTGGCTGCCCCTGGCTCCCTGGCAGTGCCCAAGGCCAGGTTGGATGGGGCTTTGGGCAGCCTGGGCTGGGGGGGGTGTCCCTGCCCATGGCAGAGGGTGGCACTGGGTGGGCTGGGAGCTCCCTGCCCACCCAAACCAGTCTGGGGTTCTGTGATATGACACAAGTATCACTGGAAAGACCTTTCTTTCTAAGTAATTTCCTAACCTGTCTTCTCTCTGCCTGTGAATGGTGCGAGGTGCATCCACATAAATCCTGAAATGCTGGAGAAAGATATGAGAGCAAGCTTTAAACACGCTGAGATTTTGCTATATTCATAGTATTATACAGAATAGTTTGTTAGTGGAGTAATAATGTCACCAATATCTGAACTTACTAATTCGGAACTACCTTGGGCATCACCTCACAGCACTTTATCTCATGCAAACATCTTTTTTGAGACTTAACTGCTGTGCTCAAAAGACCGAAGCCCTAACCACCATGCTCCAAAGCACACCTGTAACTTCTTCGCTTCTCCCCATCCAACGCGTTACCCTCAAGCATTTTAAAGGATCCGGTTTTCTTAAAGCATCGCGTGCAGTTCTCTGCGACTGGTGCAAACCAATACTTTTCAAAGCACCTAATGATGCTGCACGCAGTGCAAGGTACTTTAAAAAGAACATGATCTTCACAAAGTACCAAGCCTCCTTCCTGGGAATAATTGGTCTTGGCAAGTGCCGCATTTTAAATGCTGATCATCTAAAATTCCTCATCACTTCTGCAAATCTTGGTCAATCTGGCTGAATTTAGGATCTGTGGAAGCGTTGCATTTGGTCTCATGCAAGTGTCATTAGGCACCTGGCACCAGGCTGCCAAGCCAGAGGATGACCTTGCATTATGAAGAGCACCGGTATGTCCTTGTTGGTTTTTTTCATTAGCTTGACTTGCCTTTCTGAACCTTAGGTCCCTGTGGGCTTTTTTACCTGTGCACATCGACAGAGGCTCCGTGGGTCCAGGAAGGAAAAGATGTATAAAGACAGGATTCTAGGAAGCTTTGTGGTAAAATCTAGAGCCTCGGTGGGGACTCGATCCTGTAGCTGCTTGGCACAGAATTTCTGCTGTGACGGGGAGCAGCGTTCCAGCAGGTCCGCCAGGATCCTCCGCCTCTGACCATCTGTCCACTTGTCAAACTGAAAAAAGGAGTTTCAGGTTCCGAGAAACCGGAGATTCAGCTTCTTAAAATAAAGCACACATTTAAGGCAAGGGAAAATGCATGAGCAGCAGCTTCTGGTGACTCATTCAAGAGCAAAGCACGTAGGAACTGGGAACAAATGGAGAGGCTACATTAAAGGGAACTCTGAAGCCACTTAACATATGATTTATAATCCTCAAAGGATCTAGGATGGCCTAGTCCAGGACACACTCATGCTCACGAGACTCTTTACTCCTGGGACCAGCTCCGAGACTTGGCTTCACTCATGGAAAGGAAGAGACTCAGATGTGTGTTTACAGGACCAGGTCCCGCATTACACGAGTCCACTGCTGATTCCTCACCTCTGTGGCCCCCACTACTGCAGTGTTTGAGTGCCTCACAACCTGGAAAGTATTTATTCTCACAATCCCACTGCGTAGGAGAGAAACCCCCGCTACAGCGAAGCGGAGCAAAGAGAAACGAAATCAGCTGCCCGTGTCTCACAGGGAAAATCCGCGGCACAGACCCGGCAGCGCTGGAGCAAAGATTTTTCACAGCATTTCTCTGCTTATGACAGGTATCTAAAGAGGAAGATTAGAACAGTTGTGGGAAGAAATGAGCACTTAGGTAACCACACAAGCAGGTATCGCTTTGCCACGACGGCAACAACGCCGCACTGAGCGGAGTGGGGCAGAGCTGTGTAAACAGGGTGGGAGCACTGGTGGCGGTGGCTGGTGGTTAACTGGTGTTGATAGCAGAGGATGGAAATGGCCCTGTCAGCAGGAATCTCCTGGGAGGAGACTGACCTCATCGCCACGATCTGTGCAATCTGTCTCAAAACCTGCAAGAGCGGTCCTGGCTGCAGGGCAGCGCGGAGTGCCAGGAGGGAGGAAATGTCAGAGGACCACGGCTGCAGGCAGGACCAGCAGGAATTCCCAGTGGGAGCTGCCCGCAGCGGAACGGCACGGTTAAAGATGGCTTTCCAGAGGTGAAATACAGATTTTGGAGAAGCCCGGCTTCATCCTGCCTCCTAGCACTGCAAAAGCAGCCTTGACCTAAGCTCAGCTTCTTTCCAAAGGGAAAACTGAACTGGTTGGGGAATTCCCCTGCTTGGGGAACGCTGCCTTCTCCTCTGTGTCTCTTTCCCACGCGCTGGCCGTCCCCAGAGCACGCGCTCTGCTTTCACAAGATTGTTTCCTGAAGCCTTTGCGCAGCTGACAACTTGCTCTCCACAGGTCAAATCACAGCACATTCGTTTTTGCATTTAACCTCAGGAGCATTCAAAGTCCTTATTTAAATGTGACCTTCAAAATTTAAAATTAATAAGAAAAAACCATGCATGTCTTCCAATTTTTTTCACTATTGCTAATTCACTCTCTCCCAGCTGAAACCAGGACAAGTGGGTAAATGGTTTAATGTCCAATGTCCCTTCTTTTCCCTTTCAGAACAAAACAGACTAGAAATTCAGGGCTGGTTTTCTTCTCTGCTTCTCCCCCCAAAAAATGTATGGACAAGTAGAAGACTGGCAGAATAGCAGTTTAAAATATACTGTGCGGATGTGAGAAGTCATTTTTTTACAGATCATTTTAAAGAACCTTTTGTTTCTTTCTTTGTTTTTACTTGGATGTATTTAATTCCAGTACTGGACAATAAACTCGAAGAAGTAAATAGCTCTTGTCCTTCTCGCAAACACCTCTGCAGGAAGGTCAGCATGAAGGAAGGTGGAACTGGCATTCCTGAGATCCCAGAGAGACAAAAAGCCAAACAGAAAAAAGCCCCCGAATGTCCATCCCTGTTCAGACACAGTGAATTAAGGAATACACCCTTTCCTTCCCATCCCTGGTTGCATATAACTTTCACCTCTGATGATGTTTAGCAGCGTACTAAGGAAAAACTGAAGCGGGACCCTGGGATTTGGAGCTTAGAGACATGCTCACCGAGAATAAAATCAGACAAAGGTGTAGCAGAGGGGGACAGGGGAGGTTCTGCCTGTCCCCTTCTCACCCTCAGCTTGATGCGAAAGGGCTTTCGCTGTCACACGGCGAAGAGGGACAGGTTCTGCTGCACAAACTCCCCATTCACCGTCACAGCTACATCCTCTTCTCGTTAAAACAATCCGCAATCACCAATTTGCCAAGACAGATTTCTCCCATTTTCGTCCAGAGACAAGGAGGCAACTGCGTTCCTCTCTTCCACACAAAGTGATTAAGTGAACTAATCAAAGCCAATCTAGCTCCTCTTTGGGGGAGACAGAGTTTTTGCTCCTGTTTAACTCTTCCCATTCTCCCGTGGGTTTTGCAATGAAGCAATTCCTTCCAGCACCCTCAGCCTGTGCTAGCACTGTAAGGGAAACTCCATTTAAATCAGTGCCATGCTGTCAGGAGCATGGGAACACACAGCTTCTCCTGCACGGCATTCAGCAGCAGCCAAGTAGTTAAGTAGGCATAATTTGTCTCTTTTCCAGTATTAACAAGCATGTCCCCATCCTACATTTGGCTGCCTTTCTCCACAGTTCCTCCCCTTGCATCTGATTACAGCAACCCAACCAGTTGGACTGGATTCCCCTTCTCAAGGTGCTGCACCTTCTCTATCCACAGCTAGGAACATTTTTTTTTTCCTTTTCTGTGCCTTTCCTGGGGCGCCGGCGAACAATGTCTCCCCGGGGACTGTGACATAAGGCTGCGCTGGCAGTGCAGAGCGCTCAGTCCCCGCTTCTGCGATCAGCTTACAATTAATCCATGAGTGCACACGCACAAATAACACAGCCTGACACCGAGGGGAGTGCCCAGGACCTCAGTGCCAAAGTACAGAGGCTTAACCTAAAGAGGCCCCTCTCTGCTGTAGGAGACAGGTTGTTTTACTGACTTCAGCTGCCCACTGAAATGGGACGTAATCCTCATCGCCAGACCAGCGTATCGACAGGAGTTCACCAGGTTACAGTCACACGTGGGCATCCCTGTGCTCTGCAAATTCTCCACTCAATGAGGCTCTTTTGCAGAATGGCCTGAGAGCAGATGGAGATGATTCATCTAGGGAGAAGCAATTTTCCCCTCCCTCCCCAGCCATCTTCTCCCAGTCCTGATAAAGGGATTCGTTGGAGATACAGGACCTGGGCAAGAAGAGAAGGGATGAAGCAGACAGGCTCCTGGCATCCATAAGATATTCTAGTCCACCCCACAAAATCCCAAACATCTCTGCTGCCAAACTGCTCCTTGTCAGCAATTAGCAACTAGCCCTAGGACCTGCTCCGTTCTGCTTTTACCACTGTAGTGAAACAACTAAACCTGAAATTTTGTAAGAGGAGACTCCTGGGAAGCCTGCTAAGGAAGGCAAGCCCGCAGCCTGGTGACAAGAAGCACCCCTAGGCAGGAGCCATTGCTCCTCCCTGCTTCCACTGGTGGGGTCAGCTCCTGGCTGAAGAGGTGTCTACAGGTGGGGGTGTGCGGTGACGAGGGATGGGGTTCAGCTGCCCGAACACCGGTGCCCTGTGTTGTGGGCTATCCTGCAAAGCCTAGAGCTGCCACTCCAAGAGCGACAGTTGTCTGCAAGTCCTGCATCATATCTGCCATGATATGAGAGACCAAGAGGCAGGGCAGATAATGAGACCAAGAGGTAGACAATGCATATGTCCACACCATCATACTCTCACCCTTCTAAACAAAGTGGTTGGATCCAAACTGCTTATTTGGCAAGGTTCCTGGCCCAGACTAGTGCCCAAATTGTGTCTAAACAACGTCTGGAAGAGTGCTACTGGTTCAGGCCGAAATCGTGCCAGGGAGCGTGCTAACAATTTCATAGTGTGGATGAGCAAGTTCCGGTACCTGGGAACGCTCAGATGTGCTCTATAAATTACTAGCAGGAGATGCAGCCCACAGGGTGAGCTGAATCACTGTCTGGGCTCCCCTGACTTGTCTACATCTCATTTGGCTATAACGGAAGCCGAGACGCTCAGATCACCCGGAGACACTGAAGCTTAGGTGTCTTAACCTACAAGTTCAACCCCAGCCTCATTGTCAGCTTATTAACCTGGGTGTCAGCATGATAGCAATGAGCATTAAGGCAGAACAAAATGCTTTTATGTTTTTTAAATTAATGGGAGGAATTTTTGGCTTGCAGAACACAGCAGAAAGGGAGGCTGAGAGGCCGCGTGTCAAGGCATCTTCCCGGCGCGCGATACAGGATAAAAGCAAGTAGAATAAAACAGAAAAATTAACAGAGGGATGTTAACCCTTTCACAGTTTAACCACCTGAAGGGTTTCAACTGAAAGGCAGCAGCACAATTTCTCTTTTATCTGTATCTGGATAGTATTTGGGCAAAGGAGTTGGTGTGAAGGAAATTCATCGCAAATGCCTCCAGCAGGATCAAAGCCTGCAAATACTCATGCTTGGGAAAAGCCATGTAAGACAGGCAGTCTGCTGCCGCTGCACACCACCACTGCTTCCACTGTGTGCAGGAATAATACTTTGCAGAGCTGAGTGCAACCTGAGACAGCCAAAAAATTGAAGAGAGTCCCATCGCACGTCTTGGATACTGCAGGTGACAGCACTGGCAGTCCCATGCCCTTTGGGGCTGCCCAGCAGTGCAGGAACAGAAATTAAATCCCTTCAGGTCAGCTAGTACATTGTTTCTCAACCTGGGCTTCATGGACCACAACAGCCTGGGAGACATCGAAGATGTTCTGCAGCACAACTGGAAAAAAAGAACCAAACGGAAATGCGCACACGTACTCCCTGAATGCATGCAAATAAAATCCGGGAGAATAAAATAAACAATGAGCATCCGAAGTTTAATCTAATCTTTAGTGGGCTGTAAGGGAAAACCACTGTGGCAATGCCGCACGGAGCAACCTGTTCTGCTTTCCCAGAGGGTTAGATGGTTCTTCAGTGTAAAAAGGTTGAGAAACACTGAGCTGGTTCATCTCCTGCCCCAAGGCAGGGTCCATTCTACCTAAACTATTCCTGACACGTGCTTGCCTAACCTGTTCTCAGCAGATTCCAGCGGTGGATTTGCCACCCCTAATCCCTAGGCAGGCTATTCCAGCAGTGAATTCTCTGTAGCATCGGATTTAGCTGGTGTTTAAATTGTGTCTCCATCACTGCAATTCATTCTTGTCCTATCCAGTGTGAGCACAGAGATCAGATTGTTCCCTTCCTCTTGTTGGACATCTTTTGTGTGTCACTGGAAAGATGTTATTACGTCCTTCCCCCGTCAGCCCTACAGTAAGGGGATTGTTCTCATGTTTTCTGGACCTCAGACTGTCCTCACATACGACTTGTTCTCAGAAGTATCTCCCGTTGGTCCTCAGCTTTCTCAAAATGCAGGGACCAGAACTGGGGATGGCTCTGCCTTTCAGACAGCCACTGGAGGTATTTCCCTTTATTACGATTATAAGACACTGTCAGTTTATATTTAGTTTGTGATCCACAATAATTCCCAGAATTATTTTTTTTGGGGGGCAGAATTACAACTGGGTCTTCTCAGATCTGCAGTTTTTGTAAATGTCATTCTTACAGGCAGCACTTTTCCCTTATCCTTCTCAAACTGCAGATCATTTCATTCTGATTTCTAATCTCCAAAGTTCCTGTAATCCCTCCAAGCCCGGTATCATCTGCCGATGAGTATGGACTTTCCATTCCATCATCCAGATGTTACTGAAGACATTTAAGAGTTCTGAACTTAGGACAGACTTCAGCCTTCCAGTCTCATAGTAAGTCACAGCACCTCTCCTATGAAGAAAGGCTGAGAGAGCTGGGGATGTTCAGCCTGGAGAATAGAAAGCTCCGGGGAGACCTCACTGACACCTTTCAGTACTTAAAGGGGTCTTATAAAAAGCATGGAGAGGGACTCTTTACTGGGGTAGATAATGATAGGACAAGGGGCAATGGGTTTAAACTGGAAGAGGGCAGATTTAGATTAGAAATTAGGCAGCAATCCTTCCCTGGGAGGGTGCTGAGGCCCTGGCACAGGGTGCCCCGAGAAGCTGTGGCTGCCCCTGGCTCCCTGGCAGTGCCCAAGGCCAGGTTGGATGGGGCTTTAGGCAGCCTGGGCTGGTGGGGGGTGTCCCTGCCCATGGCCGGGGGTGATACTAGATGGGCTCTGAGGTCCCTTCCAACCCAAACCAGTCTGGGATCCTGTGATTCTATGATTTACAATTAACCGAATATGGGTTCCCAGCCGCACAAAGTCACCCTTCAGCAGTTTCGTCTAGCCCAGACTTCCTGAGAGCACTGCGAGAGGGTCATGTGAATCACTGCAAAAAGTCCTGCCAAGAGCACTATGATTTCTTGACACGGTTTCTCCCAACCTCAGAGCGCTCTAGGCTTTGCATACCACATATTATAATGCCACAGGCTTTGAAGGGAGTTAAGAGCAGCTTTTGTGCTTTCTGCACCCTTTCCATTCGTATGATGGATGACGGAGGCGCCAGGAGAATTAGCTCTGAAGGAGCGTGATGAGAGCTACTGATCTAGTGTCAGATGAAGGGTCAGAAATTCAACCTTTCAGAAGATGATTCAGCACCCTTGCACATGCTTGCAGAAAGGTTGTTTCCAGATTTTGGTTCTTTCGGTGGGGGTTCTCATGAAAACATCTTTGCCCTTTTGCCATGGTATGTCCCATGGGCATTTTAAAACACCAAACAATTTTCAAGAGGCAGGTTTTAGGTGTCAATTACTGACTGTCATGCTAAAAAGTGTTTTTTGAATAATTATTTTGAATAATCATTGAATTCTTTTGTTTTCTTGCTGTCCATGAAATTCCTTATTATTAAAACGCATGCATATCAACAAATTATGGAAAGCATATTTCCTATAGAGACGAATAATATTTATGAGCTTAAAATCAAAATACTTGTATGTACAGATCAGTTCATATGCAAAAAATTTCCATGAGTGACCTACTGGGCGTAAAGAATGAGGATCATAGTTCAAATACATTTACTGTGCAAATGCTCTTTATCCAAGACTGCTGATAAGGAGCATCATTTCTATCTTTCTATTCAGCTTGTGTATCACATGTGACCATGTAACTGGTTCTTTGGTTCCATTTATTAAGACGTGCACAGACCTCAACCATACAGTTACTACCAAGCCACATTAATACATTCTGCTGAATTCACTCATTTCTTGCAATGAAGTCCCTGTGCCTATTCCGGTTTGCGTAGGAGGCTCAGCAGATTACAGCTGCTTTCCCACAGTGGCCTGTAAATGGATTTTGCCTGATAAAAGAGAAAGCACAATTTAAGGGGTGAGCTTAGGACTTGGGCAAATCTTGTGCTGCTGCATGCTCTGCCACCAGTTTCCTGGGTAGGTCATTTGGAGTTTTCCCTTTCAAGCAGCCAGCTATGACTCCCTTCAGAGGCTATGGAAAGGAACAGGCGTCTCTAAAGGGCTGTTCTTTTATCCTACGTTAAGTGAGATGAATTACCCTCTGGAAATAGCCCTTTCTCTCTGTTGACTCTACAAGGAGCCTGCGATGACCAAACCAGCCGGCCTTAAACCTGATATTTCAAACATACACACCCAGCCAGAGAAACCCCATGCCAAATGTCTAACCTGCAACCATTTGTGGTTGGGGCAGACAAATCCTATCTCATGTCTTTCTGTGTCTCAGTTTTTTCAGCTGCAAAACAGGGCGACAGCACTTTTCTGCCTCGTGCAGGAGCTGTGAAGATAATGACAGTAAGAGCTTGTGAGGTGCTCAACGATGACAGTGCTAGGAGCCATATGTGTGCAACTGGCAGATAACACACCACTTACTACTAGTCTCAAAGACCTGCTAGGAGGCAACGGCAACACCTAAACATCCAGTACCTTCTCCGAAGACTTCACAGACTCTTCCCAGGGCTTCTTATCCCATTTCAGATCATTCTGATGATGGAATATGATTTCCTGAGTTCAGAACTTACAGAGTACGGACACTGAGGGAATTTACACATTTATCTTCCTCAAAAGTAGAGCAGTTACAGGTCCCTCACTTTCACATCTACATCAGGAGAATGAACCCCTTTTCCAAAGTAGGATATGCTTTACATTCCCATTACAGTAATCTTTTGATCAGTTCAGAAATCTAGCTGTAT
The DNA here is from genome assembly GCA_013399095.1 of Psophia crepitans. Lineage (NCBI taxonomy): Eukaryota > Metazoa > Chordata > Aves > Gruiformes > Psophiidae > Psophia > Psophia crepitans. Next base: position 628,944 of record VWZZ01000291.1, on the reverse strand, counting down.
TTAAATATATATTTAAAGGGAAAAGTTTACCCATTTTCCAAGCAGGGCTCTTCTTTCTTCAAATACCTATAAAACATAGACGAACAAATAAAATTGAATACTCAAAGGGGATTCAATATGTCCTAAGAAAAACACAGCTTGAAAAGCAATCTATGTAACCTACAAAATATAAACAAAATCACTAAATCACTGAATGGAAGAGTTTGGAAGGAAGTTTTAGTCCAGACTCCCTGGTATGGTCAACTAAAGCAGGTTGCTCAGGGCCACATCCAGAAGGGTTTTGAATATCTTCTTGGATGGAGACTCCACAACCTCTGTGGAAACTTATTGTGACCACCCTCACAGTAAGAATGTTTTTCCTTATGTTTAACTGGAATTTCCTGTATTTTGATCTGTGGCTGTTGCCTCTTGTCTTTTCACTGGATGCCACCAAGAAGAGTCTGGCCCTGTCTTCTTTACCCCCTCCCATCAGATATCTACACACATTGACATTTCCTCTGTGATCTTCCTTTCTCTAAGCTGAACCACCCCAGGTCTCTCAATCCTTCCCTGTACATCACATTCTCCAATTCCTTAATCTTTTTTTACAGCCCTACACTGGCTTTGCTCCAGGAAGTCCGTGTCTTCCTTGTACTGAGGAGACTAGAAATGGGCACAGCATTCCAGATCTGTCCTCACCAGCACTGAGTAGAGGGGAAGGATCATCTTGATCTGCCACCTATACTCTTCCTAATGTAGCCCAGGACGATGACAGCCGCCTTTGTTGGCTCATGGTCAACTTGGTGTTCACTAGAACTCCCAAGTCATTCTCTGCCAAGCTGCTTTCCAGACAGTCAGTCCATTTCTCCAGCCTGTCAAGGTCCCTGTTAATCACTGCCACAATCTCCTCAGGGACTTGGTAGAGTCCCCATCACTGGAGGTTTTCAAGATGCGATTGATCAGAGTGCTAAATAGCCTCATTTAGACTCCCTTTCCCATGAAATGTTGGACCAGATGACATTTTCAGGGCCCTTCCAGCCTGGGCTGTGCTGTGATTAATGGGAGCACAAACATCTGGTCTATCAACTACTCCTCACAATTCTGCATCATCTGAAAACTTGCTGAGGGTTCACTCTGTCCCATCATCCAAGCTGTTAGTGAAGATTTTAAATGATTCTGGCCCCCGTGTCAACCCCTGGCATACTCCGCTAACGACTGGCCTCCAGCTGGACTTCTTACTGCTGATCACAATCCTTTGAGGCCACTAAGTCAGTTTTCAGTCCTCCTCACTCTCCATCCATACTTCATCAGCTTGTCTATGAGGATGTTATTGTAGAGAGTATTGAAAACCTTACTCAAGTCTGAAACTCAGTTTTCCGGGATCTGTCTTCTCTCCAGGATCGTATCCCATGTGATTCTTCCACACAGATCCCTGAAGAGGTCAAAGTCTGCTCTCCTAAATCTCAGGTTGTGATCCCGCTATTTGTCTTGCTCTTTCCTCTCAGTATCCTGAACTCCATCATCTCCTGGTCACTGCAGCCAACGTTGCCCCTGACCTTCACATCCTCAACCAGTCCTTCCTTCTTTGTAAGTATGAGGTCCAGTAGAGCATCTTCCTTTGTTGGTTCCACGATGACCTGTGTCAGGAAGTTATTATCAGTGCACTCCTGAAACCCCCTGGATTGCATGTGCCCTGCTGTGTTGCCTTGCCCGTCCAGCAGATACCAGGGTGGTTAAAGTTCCCCCTGAGGCCTGTGAACATGAGACTTCTTCCAGTTGTCTGAGGAAGGTCTCATCTACTTCTTTCTGATCTTCTTCAACTCTACAGTCTGGTTCCTGTGGAAGGTTCCTTTCATTGAAGATGACTTCCTAAATTTCAGGGGCTATGTGTGCATGGCTGTGAAGGACAGCTCTACAGACTGGCTGCAATGTGTAGCCTCTCATCTTCACCTCTCTTCTTTACAGCTACTGTACACACAATATGGCAACATAGTGCTCTGTTCTCTTGGGCATACAGTGATGTGTGGTGAGACCAGAAACTGGGCTTCTCATCTCTTTATTTTAGAACTTTCAGTTTTCCTGAGTTGGAGATGCTGGGTGCCTGAAAGCTCCTAGAAAGGATACAACATGGGTAGCCATCATACAGCCCTGGCAATGGCTCCAATCTCAATGCAGCAAGACCGTTAGGAGTAAGATAGTATGACCTGTCTTTGTTCCTTGGCCACTTTGCAGTGACAACTAACAAGGATTATCAATATCGAAAAACAGCAGAGGATTTATGATGTTGACCTTTATCCATAGGGAGCTAGACCTGAAAGCACTAGCACGTGGCTTCCCACTACCACAAAACTGCCTTCTGTATTGAGGAGTGTGACCTGGGAAGTGAGGAAATGCTGTAGATGATTTTTCCAGAAGACAGATCAAAGAGGAAAAAGCCCAGCTTATAACTGCACATAAAAACAGCTATTAACCACAACTAGGAAAACATACTTGATCATTATAAACTCCAAACATGTTATCAGTACGACAGCCTGCAAAGAAGGTTCCTGCAGAGACAGACATTATCAGTGCTGATGTCTGGTACAGCAGCCGACAGTGTTAGCTCTGTCTCTCTCAGCAGGAGTCTCTCTTGCAAGGGGTGGAAAATGACATTTCTTTTATTTGCATGTTGACAGTTATTATTTGCTTTATTTGCATGTGGGACACAAGGCAAAGTTTTAAAAAACCCCAACCCTAACGAGCTGAGCTTGGAAAAGGATCTGCTACAAGCAAGTGATGAATAGTCAAAGATCTAAGTTTTGGGCTGGATAATTCAAGTGAAGCAGGGAGCTCTTTGTATAACTGAAAGCAACGTTAATGGTCTTTGATCAAAGACAGACACGTATTTGCTTTCAGCATTCTTGGAGATACATCTGAGCCAACTCTCTCAGAAAGTTCTGTCTACTCCAAGCACTTGGAAGTATTAATTAGCAACAGAATGGCCCCAAATTGGTATAATCATGCACTGCCTTAATCAAGCCCATGTTTGCTGTCCTCTCCTCCAGGGCGCTGGAGTTATACCTATAGCGTACCTAAGCTGGCTGGCTTTGGATGCAGCCTGAGGCCCAGGTTGCTCCTGAGACCTGCCATCTCACATCCATGTCTTCAGGTGGTTTTAAATAAGCTCAGATTCAAAACTTCCTGGCAAAACCCTCCAGCCCTTGCTGCAATCACCGCTGGGAGCTCTTCTACCCCATGACTGAATCACTGCCCAGCAGAAGACAAATCATCTCCCAGCTTCATCGAATCACAGACTGGTTTGGGTTGGAAGAGACTTCAAAGCCCACCCAGCCCCACCCCCTGCCATGGGCAGGGACACCCCCCCC
>VWZZ01000291.1:614223-625307 GCA_013399095.1 Psophia crepitans | reverse complement strand
TCCCTGGCCCTGCTGGTCCCGCTGCTGGGGATGCAGCCCAGGACACGGGGGGCTTTCTGGGCTGCCAGCGCACGCTGCCGGCTCATGGTGAGCTTCTCGCCCCCCAGCACCCCCAGCCCTTCTCCTCAGGGCTGCTCTCCAGCCATTCGCCGCCCAGCCTGGGGTTGTGCTTGGGATTGCCCCCACCCCCGTGCAGGACCTTGCCCTTGGCCTGGTTGAACTCCATGTGGTTCACATGGTTGCACCTCTGCAGCCTTTCCAGGTCCCTCAGGACGCCATCCCTTCCCTCCAGCGTGTCGACCCACCACCACCCAACTTGGTGTCATTGGCAAGCTTGCTGAGGGTGCACTCGATCCCACCATCCATGTTGCTGTCAAAGACGTTAAATAGGGCGGGCCCAGCACCGATCCCTGAGGAACACCACTCGTCACTTCCTTAAAGGCAGCACAGCCCTGCGGTCAGCAGGACTGACACTGTAGACTGTCCAGTGTTGATGTGGGTGAGCAGGCTGTCCTGTCTCCTACCTTTACTCCATCTTTAATTATAGCACATCCTTGTCATATCTAAGACTCCACCTCTGGTTTTCTGACCATGAATGATGCATAGTTAGAGGTTTCCTAATTCTGGCTTCTTGACTTCTGTCTCTCCCTGATGGCTATCCTCACTTTAAAGCAATCACGATTGACCATGTCCCATTAGTAACATCCTGTTCTTGGGTCTGCTCCTCACAATGGTTTAGGTAGAGCTTAAATGCTTTCTGCCTTGGATCAGCTCCTAATTCCCACCACTGCAGCCCTTCCTTGCCTGTTCTACTAACAAGTACCCCTCTTACACATCTCTCCTCTCTATGCTTTCATCTTCTCACTGTTTTTCACATACCTTCAGTCCATATATCCTTTTCTCTCTTCATGCTTTCTCTTAAGAGTGCAGAAATGAACAGACATATGACCGTGTGACATATATAGGCTGCTCTTTATATATATATCAATTGGATTATGTCCTGATTTCAGCTGTCAACAATATTTCTGTTGCAACTATTACTTTTTTTTTCTCCTAACACTGCAGAGCCAGCACCAAAAGCAATGGACTGATACATGAAAAGGAGTTTCAGGCAGGTTAATGCTTTAAAACCTGGATCAGAAACAAGCAAACACTTTTAATCATTAATTTCATCACTGAGAACAGGTCCGGGAGATTATAGTAGGTTCTGTTTTACCTGGAACATCAGTAAGTGTTGGAGTACACAAAAATCCAATACGAGCTCCTGAAAGTTTTGTTACAGTCCAATGCAACATCAGAGGAGTGAGAAGGTGGGAAAGGGTGCTTTTACCCACAGACTTACTGCTAGTCACGTCATACTTCATTGCACAGTGATGTGCATCTGTAAAAATAGGTTTTAAATAGTATAAGAGACATTAAAATGATTCAAAGGCCAGAGGATATGCCAGATTGAAAGGACTTCAAAGAGCTCAATCTGTTTAGTTTATCAAAAAAAGTTCAAGTGTTGGCTTGAAGCAGAGTAAAGGTTCTTCCACATGGAAAAAATACTGATTACAGAAGAGTTTAATAAGCTAGCAGAGGAAGATTTAAATGATGGAACCTAATGCTAGAGGTATTCAGACAGGAGACAGGGTTTAATCTTTTCATGGTATAGGGGACTAATCATGAGAAAATTATTAGGGAAGTGATGGAATTCTCATTTCTTGATAACCCTAAAGGAAGTCTGAGTACCTTCACGGAAGCTATATTTTAGCCAAATTCTAGTTACTGAGATCAAGACTGGGAGAACTATGTGAAACAAGAGGGCTCAAGAAATCCAGGGTACGTGATGTAATGGCCCACTCTGGATTAAATTCCATGAATCATCAACAGAAATTTAAAATGAATTCTGAGGGAGGAATATGTTCCTGGTGGTACACGAGCCAACCCCCCCTCAGTTATGTTAGCAGATCCCAGATATAGTACAGAGTGGGAGGTCAGGAAATGCATCTCGTTATTTATAAATTGAGTGCATCACTTCAGTTTCCAAAATACCAAGCTAGCCTCATCACTGCCAGGCTTAGCAAAGAAGCCAGAGCGTGGGTACTAAGGTCTCTCCTACGAGCTGAGATGGAACTCACCAGCCACTCGGAAACTTACACTGACACTGGGTTTGCGGCGGGGTTAAACTGAAGTCTTCTGGCACAGAAAAAGAATGATTTGGCAGCTTTCACCAAGAGATTGATCCACATTTGTTGTTTAAAGACAACTGATTTGGCAAAATAACAATACTTGAACTAAGCACGTGTATGTTTTAAACTATTTGCATTAGAACTTTCAGGTTTTATGTGACATATTAGGTTTTATATATATCTATAACTAATAAAAGACTGTATCTGTGTTTAATATACACATACTTCTAATAGTAAACAAAATCTTTATGTTCTTATTCCATCACTCATGATCTACACAAGCAAAAACATATTCCTCCTGGGGGACTTGAACCACCCCAGTATCTGTTGGAGGGACCACACAGCAGGGGATGAGCAATCCAGGAGGTTCCTGGAATGCGTTGATGGTAACTTTCTTCTGCAAGTGATAGAGAAGCCAAGGAGGAGAGGTGCCATGCAGGACCTTCTTCTCACCAACGAGGAGGGGCTGGTGGGGAACTAAACTTTAAACTAAAAGAGGGTAGACTGAGATGAGCTGGGAGGCAGAAATCTTCCCTATGAGGGTGGTGAGGGCCTGGCACAGGGTGCCCCGAGAAGCTGTGGCTGCCCCTGGCTCCCTGGCAGTGCCCAAGGCCAGGTTGGATGGGGCTTTGGGCAGCCTGGGCTGGTGGGGGGTGTCCCTGCCCATGGCAGGGGGCTGGACCTAGATTGGCTTTGAAGTCCCTTCCAACCCAAACCATTCTGTGATTCTGTGATAAGTTAATTTTTTCTATGACTTAAGAATTTGTGAAGTGAACCTGAGAATTTGCCTTAGGATTTGAGAATATTCAAAATCTGACCATACACGATCCTGAGCAGATGCTCCAGCTGACGCTGCCCTGAGGGGTTGGACTAGATGTTCTCCAAAAGTCTCTTCCGTCCTCAACAATTCTGTGATTATATGAATTTGACCCATTTGCATGGAACTTACCTTGTCATTCATGAGCTGATGGTTCAGCGGAGTCCAAGTGCTCATCTTGGTTTGTAGCTTGGGGCCATCCATATTTCTAGGAGGTGCAAATGCCATCGACAGGGGAGATGGCGGGTCCTCTGACGTCTTGTCAGCACTGATGGCTGTAACTGAACAGAACAAAGACCAACATTATGTCTGTGCTACTCCATTACACTATGGTAGTGAAAAGCAAATAATTTTAAGAAGGAAGGCAATGATTTTATAGCATAGCAATGATACAAGTAAAATTATTTGAAAGTCAGTTAGGGTAAGGCCTTTTGTTTTATGTACCCGCAGTAACCATGACAGTAAAGGCCAGATTTCCTGACGGAACCTCGGTGCACTAATGTAATATAAATACTTAATAATTAAGCAGCTCTTCTTTCCCATCACAATTATTATTGACTATGCTTTTGATTTTTGCTGCTTGAATGATCACAACAGGGTATTTGCAGCGAGCTAGAAAGCACACAAAATTTCTCTTTCCACTTGTTGGCACTGAAAATCTACTTTGCATCTACTTTGTGCACCTACTTTGGTGACACTAGCTAGCTTTTTACTGACTTTTATGGGCGGGTAACGGCAAGTCTCAAAGGGCCAATTTGTTTCTGTAACACTTAGCTGAAAGAATGAAATCCAGAATGGTCCAGAATTGACTGAAACCTCTCAGAGTTCTGTGTTCAGGGTTTGGACTGACTGTGCTGCTTTTCTAAGCAAAAATTCCTGCATGAAGTAAATAGGACATTTCACAAAACTTTCCTTTGCCTTTCGTGACACCAAATAACAGGACCACTTTCAGACAGAGCCATTTCTTCATATATCTTTGCGAGAACATAGGAAAAGCTTTTTTCCCTTCATCTTTTATCCTGCAGCTGGATTCAGCTAACCCTCACTCTGGGCATCCAATTTCCAGGCTGCAGGCCCTAAGCTGCAGCAGCCTGAAAACCAAGCCACTTCTTCACCGCATGAAAAAAAAATCTCAGTTCCCCCCATATAGTTATGAGGCAATTCTTCTGTAAACACTTCAGATCACTTCAAAGCTTCATGGAGGCAAAGTGAATAATAACGCTTTTGGAACAAAAGAAAAAGCGGCTCCACTAAGTAACTCCAATATTTTGTTGCCAGGCACCTGCTGAACCCAGGCACCTCAAAACCACCCAGCAAATGGACCTTTCTAGCTAATACAGATCTGAGGCTCACAAGACACATCTTCACAAAAGCCCAGTCCCCTGTTCCTTACCCAGACAAGATTCCTGTCTACATCAGTGGAAGACACAACTTCAAAACCCACCGCAGGATCTGTCTGGGCACATCACCTTTTTGACTAGTTTTTCCACCCTTCTTCTCCGAAGAAATGGAATCAAAGAAGGGGCCACAAAGCTGATCAGAGGGCTGGAGCACCTCTCCTACAAGGACAGGCTGAGGGAGCTGGGCTTGTTCAGCCTGGAGAAGAGAAGGCTGTGGGGAGACCTAATGGTGGCCTTCCAATACCTAAAGGGGACCTACAGGAAAGCTGGCGAGGGGCTGTTTATCAGGGAGTGCAGGGACAGGACAAGGGGTAATGGGTTTAAACTAAAAGAGGGGGGATTTAGATTGGACGTTAGGAAGAAATTCTTTACTGTGAGGGTGCTGAGGCCCTGGCACAGGGTGCCCCGAGAAGCTGTGGCTGCCCCTGGATCCCTGGCAGTGCCCAAGGCCAGGTTGGATGGGGCTTTGGGCAGCCTGGGCTGGTGGGGGGTGTCCCTGCCCATGGTAGGGAGTTGGAACCAACTGATCCTTGTGGTCCCTTCCAACCCAAGCCATTTTATGATTCTATAATTCTAAGTATAAAGAAAAAAATAAAAATCTGTTATATCTTTCCCTCTGCATCTAGTGACGGAATATGGTCTGTGCTTGGGAAATAAGTTCATTATAAGAGTCTGAGTTCTTTTTTTTTTTTTTGCTAGACATCCTGAAATAACTTATTGCCTGCACACTGCAATTTCAATTTTCCACAGAGAAGCCACTGCAAGCTAAAAGACTTAATAAGGTTTCAAAGTCTCCCGTTCTGTAGTTGGCCAATGTTAGAGGCTTCTTGTGCAACTGAGTAGGTGCATTTGGGATACGCATTAACGATGGAATCACTTACTGGGTTGTTTTTGTTTTGTTTTTCTGCAAGGCCCCTGCCCTTTTCAATGCACAGAAACCCAACATTACAAGCCAGAGAAACAGCTCCGCTGCCAAAAAAACAGGTTCGGGCAACCATGTCCTGTTTTTCAGGGACAACCTTCTACATTAGTCACAAAAACATCAGTTGTCACTGCAGCACACTCCCAGCCCTGGATTCACGTTCCAGTTTCCCCACGCAGACACTGGTTTCTTGGTGCCGGAGCAGCTGCGTCCACACGGCACCTCCGTGAGCTGGTGCGTTAACAGCTCCGGAACCCAGAGAGACCGTCGCGCCTCCAGACCTTCTCGCGCTCCTTCTGTGCCAAAACCGTGGCTCACAGCACATCTGGCAGAAGGCACATTCCCAGCTTCACATGCCATAAAACTGCCTGAACTGCACTTGATGTTTGAGCGTGATGTGGAAACAGGGCTGCAGAGGCAGGTACCATCAGGCAAAAAGGTGAGCGTAAGCCAAACATTTTAATTCTGTACACGACGTGCCAGCCTGCCATCTCTCCCTCGCTACCCTTTGCTAGCGCAGTCGCACAGCCACTGTCCACTCTGCTCCTCATCTCCCCAGCTACGCTCAAAGTCACAATGAGGGGAAGGAGGCAACCCCAAGTCCAACCTCGGCGGCGTGTGTTTGCAGAATGAATTCTTTGGCGAGGTCAGGTCTGTGCGGTGTCACATTAGAGCATGTGTTTTCCTTGGGTTCCTCAAAGGCACGCGGTACATGCTGGGACTCAGATAATTCCAGATTGGTAGGGGTATGAAGGGACCTCTGGAGATCACCCAGCCCAACCCCCCCCAGAGCAGGGGCACCCCCAGCAGGGGGCACAGGGGGGTGTCCAGGCGGGGCTGGGATCTCTCCAGAGAAGGAGACCCCACACCCTCTCTGGGCAGCCTGGCCCAGGGCTCCCCCACCCGCAGAGGGAAGAAGTTTCTCCTCATGCTCAGCTGGAACTTTCCGTGTCCCAGTTTGTGCCTGCTGCCCCTCGGCCTGTCCCTGGGCACCACTGAGAAGAGTCTGGCCCCTTCCTCTGGACACCCCCCTGCAGATATTGATCAGCACTGATCAGATCCCCTCTCAGGCTGCTCTTCTCCAGCCTCAACAGCCCCAGCTCTCTCGGCCTTTCCTCAGACCAGAGATGCTGCAGGCCCCTCATCATCCTCACAGCCCTCTGCTGGGCTCTCCCCAGTAGTTCCCAGTCTGTCTGGAACTGGGGAGCCCAGAGCTGGACACACAACTCCAGCTGTGGCCTCAGCAGGGCAGAGCAGAGGGGCAGGAGAACCTCCCTCCACCTGCTGCCCACGTTCTTCTCAATGCCCTCCAGGACACCATTGGCCTTCTTGGCCCTGAGGGCACACTGATGGGTCACATACTTACTTATTGGGCAGCCTTAAATTTCACGGGATGCATGAGAGGAGCCAGCAGCATTCAAAAATCCAGAAGCAAACCTGTAACATGTAGCTCACCTGAAATTTGATTGCAAGCTCTTTATAGGCCTTCTAAGAAGAGACTTGATTTACCAACACAGTTCAGCTGTCTGTTCCCCAAAGAAAAACCTGTGCTTCTTGTCTTCACTCTGAATTCCCCATCCCTGGCAGGATTAACAGCTAATCCTGCTTCTTCAAGAGTCTAGAGTAACTCTGATCAGAGTTAATCTATGACACGATACCGAGTTGGCTGCAGCGGCTTGCTCCGTACGCTTTGAAAAGCAGCCGGTGTGCCATGCAGACCAGCGCCTGTCAAGCTGTTGAGCCAGGGCCCCACGTTTCTTCTGCAATAGTCGTTATCTTTGGACTGGTTGCCCGAAATAACATTCCAGAGATTGCTCCAGCTTGTTCGGTGGGTATCCTGGGATGAAATTCATCAAGCTCAGCTGATGTGAAAACATTGAACCAGCGAGAGACGTGAGATGAGGTTAACAAGAAGTCAAGCTTTAAATATATGTAAGGAGAACGCTGGTTCACCACCCAGAGAAGAAAAGCTATTGACACCTGATGCTAAAAAAATTATGTATCTAATATTATTCTCCTAGGAAAAGTAAAAAGGCAATATAGGAGCAGGTGGCAGGCATAATAAATACCAATGCGAGAGAGATTTGGGGGAAAGACCGGGGAAAGACCAGGTTTATGAGGACATACAATGTTTTCAAGCTGGTTGTGTTTGATTAACTTCACACCATGCTGTTTCAGAGCAGTTATCCTACCCAGTCTGCAGACAGCAGGTGAGCCTGGCAGAGCGCAAATGTCAAAAAAGGAGCAAAGCTGCCTGGGTTACTACATCCAGAGGGTACCTAGGAATGGTTCACAGTTCAACTGAGAGAATACACTGAGTGGGGATCCCAGAGATTTGCGCTTTTGGAGATGTATGAAGAAGACACCCCTTGATTTCACAGGGCAGGAGATGCGAATGGTGCTGCCTAACAGCGAGACACTTTGATGGAAATTCTGCTGAAGCCAATGGAAGTACTTCCACCGATTTCAGTACAGGTTGGGTCAAGCCCTCGGTTTAAAAATGTGATTGCGTTTAAGAAATATTAACAGTACATAACGATCATATCATATTAACTAAGGGCATTGGAATCACTTCCTTTAGCTGGGTTAATCTCTGCTCAACCCTCTGGAATGGCATTCCATAGGTTTGTGCAAAACCAAGTCCTCCAGAAGCAGACCTGCTGTATTAATGCTGTTGAGCACAGCTCTACAGCAGTAAGCCTTTGTGGTTCAACAGAGCCTGGCGCACTCAGAGGCTTCAGGATGCATTTTGCAAAGAAAGAGCCTAACCACATGAATCCACGTGACGACAATGGCACAGTCGAGGAGTTCGGTTGCGAATAAACAGAATTTAACTGAATCAATCTCAAGCTCAGACAGGAAAGTAATTTTTATTGTAAATTATTGTATAGACGGTAAACGGCGTGATGATTGATGCTGTGGAAGAAACGCTTGAAACAGTAGGAACAGAAAAACAAACTAGAATGTAGGCCAAGCAATAGGGCCTTTAAAATGGGAAGAATTCAAGAGGATAGCTCTGGGTGGAAAAGATAGTGTGAAACCGATCCTCAGATGTAGAGGGACATCTAGAAAGATGACAAGAGGAGAAGGGCAAGAGACAAAGTGCACACTCGCAGTGATTTACAACAAGGAGGCCAATACTGCCCTCCTCCTTTCCCTCTAGCTAGCCCTTTACCCACAAGGTGCAAAGCACTGGTATCATCCAGCCTTCCACATTTGTCACCTGCGCTGTCTGTAGTGACATCCTGTCCTCAGTTAACATGTCCGCTTTGGCTGCATGATAGTGTTCCCCTCTACCACATCGATCTTCTCACGGTTGCCCCCAGTCCTGTGGAAGGCTCTGTGCCTTGACAAAGACGTTTGCCCTGCTAGCTTCGAGGATCATTGTGGTACCAATGCAACAATCAATAAACGCCAGAGCATGGCATCACCACGGTACTGACAAACCCAACCACCTGCAGCACCTTGTGCCACTGATACTTCTGCCTCTGCCCAGCACCATCACCTCTGTGCACCTTGCACTGCGCGGGACCAACACCCTTACCCCTGCCAGGATGTGCAAGAAATATCCCTGGGCACAAGCACCCAAGGTTTGAGTACCCCTACAATCCCCCTTACCCCAGGCAGTGAATAACTCTGTGTTCCTCCCTGGTCTGTGAAGTCCACCGAGACATGGGTGCCTCCACCTACCATCCCAGAGGCGATACTCTCCACTGATCCACAGACCTCCAAATCCTTTGTGCTCCTCCATACCATTGCCCCCTACCAATGCCCCTGCTGTGCTGCTTTAATGTTCATACCCATTCTCCTCATAACCGTGGCTCAAAGCTGCGTCCGAGAAGGTTCACACTAGATATTAGGAAGTGTTTCTTTAATAAGAGGGTGATCAAACACTGGAACAGGCTTCCTGGAGAGGAGGTAGGTGCCCCAAGCCTGTCACTGTTTAAAAGGTGTTTGGACAACGCCCTCAATAACATGCTGTAACTTTTGATGAGCCCTGAATTGGTCAGGCAGTTGGACTAGATGATTGTTGTAGGTCCCTTCCAAACGAAATACCCTACCCTATCCTATTCCCGTCACCCCACAGCATCACTGAGCTTCAAAGGACAGGTACCCTCTCTGGTCTTCAATAAACCCAGTGATCTCTCTTCCATGGTGGTATCATTACCTGACTGCTCTCCTCTCTGTCCACATTACAGATGTCCTCCAGGATCTGCTCTGAGTGCAGAAGCACTGACTCCCACTCCAGCTCCACATGAGTCTCCTTGTGTTCTGCATGGCCAACATCCTCCCAGGAGCTGCCACAGCACCGCATAGTCCCAATGACATTACGTCCAGGGGAACTGATCAGTACTGATCCCTAACACCCTTTTTCCCTCTAAATAAGACAACACCAAGGTCCCATTTATCCCTAGAGATTAATGCATTTCCCTTTCTAGCCCAAACCTCACTGGATTTATATTCATAGATTCATTGAATCCCAAACTGGTTTGTGTTGGCAGGACCTCAAAGCCCAATTGGTTCCACCCCCTGCCATGGGCAGGGACACCTCCCACCAGCCCAGGCTGCCCAAAGCCCCATCCAACCTGGCCTTGGGCACTGCCAGGGAGCCAGGGGCAGCCACAGCTTCTCGGGGCACCCTGTGCCAGGGCCTCAGCACCCTCCCAGGGAAGGATTGCTGCCTCCCAGCTCAGCTCCAGCTCCCCTCCTGCAGCTTCAGGCCCTTCCCCTTGGCCTGGCCCCCCCTGCCCTGCAACCAGCCCCTCTCCAGCTTTCCTGCAGCCCCTGCAGGCACTGCCAGGGGCTCCAAGGGCTCCCCGCAGCCTTCTCTGCTCCAGCCTGGACAAGCCCAGCTCCCTCAGCCTGGCTCCAGAGCAGAGGGGCTCCAGCCCTCGCAGCATCTCTGGGGCCTCCTCTGGACTCGCTCCAGCAGCTCCATGGCCTCCTTGTCCTGGGGACCCCCAAGCTGGATCCCAGGTGTTCTGTTACGCAGTTGGATGATCCATGATGATCGTACCTCAAAATCCACCAGAACCTCCCTGCTCCTGCAGCACATGCAGTCACACTGCCTAGTGTCCCCTGTCCTGTGATGCCCCGATAGCTTTCCGCATCCCCCTTTAAATGGCGATAGCAAACCCCAACTGTTCGGTACTTTTGCCTATAGATACCAGTGCTTTCCCTACACATTTACTGAGTTTATCCTCTTTGCATGACGTCTTTATGCCCTGTCCCTTTGTGAATTAGTATTTCTAAGCACTCCTTCCACTCCGACACTGACATCTCTCCTGGGTCCCAAAGGCAACAACAATCTCCTCTGGCCCTGGGCCTGATGCTGCTGGCAGACAGACTCCAGGCCCTTTGTGCCTCAGTGTCCCCCACTGTGGCATTACCCTTTCCCCACCGGTACGCCAGAGCCCCCTCCCTCCCTCACAGCACAGGCCACGCCTGGGGCACACTGGGGTCTTCCACCTTCTCATCACGCTCCCTCCCCGCATCCTTTCGAATCTGTTACCCCTCTACATACCCAGTGGCATTTGCCCTCTCCACTCTTTCCACTGCCCCTCTGTGTCCCACTGTATTTGCATCCCCCTCCCCGTGGCACACTGCATGTGGTCTCCCAGTGTCCCACAGCGATGTCCCCTAGTGCCCGACTGCAGTTTTACCCCCTCCCCACGCACCCCCTGCCCATCCCCGTGTGCCCCACACTCTCCCAGGGGATCCGTCCATCCCCTTTTCCCCTCACCCCTCGGTCACCCCCGAGCTCGGGGTCCCCG
>VWZZ01000291.1:539356-613788 GCA_013399095.1 Psophia crepitans | reverse complement strand
TGAGGTAACGGCGGGGACCTGGGCCCCGGGCGGCGCGGAGGGAGGCGGGATGTGCAGATGGGCAGGGGGTTTCCCTCAGGGATGGCGTATTTTCACCCTCACAGCGACCGCCTCGCTCGCCAAGGGCAGAGACACCGGCTCCCGGAGACGGCGCTGTGGGGGGCCGCCATGAAGCGTCGTTTGGGCGGGGAAGTGAGCGGGGCGGAGGGTGAAGTCCCCCCGCTCCGACGCGGCGGGCGACCGAAGGACAGGGGATGCTAGTCCTGTCCTCCGCTGAACGACATGGAGGTGCGGGGTCCACCCCCTTCCCTCAGCAGCGCCTCGGGGCCGGGAGATGCTGGTCCCGGCCATTCCCGCTCCCCCCGTCCCCACCGGCGCGCTGGGAGCCGGCCGAAGGGCATGCTGCTCTTTCCCCCAGCAGCACGGGGACCCGAGGAGGAGGGGACGCCGTTCCGCCCTCCGCATGCAGACACCTTTTCTGCTGCAGTGAACTGGGGACCCGGGAGGTTGCGAGCCCCGTGCTTCCCTCCTTTCTCTTTGCGGTGCAGTAGCAGTGAGCCAGGAGGAGAGGGATGCTGGTCCCATGCACACCTCCCTCGCCCTTTTCCTTTTGCAGCACAGCAGAGACCCACGGGGATGCCAGCTCTGTCCGTGCACGCTCTCCTTTACCTTTTGCACCCTCACACCGTGAGGGTGACAGAGCACTGGAACAGGCTGCCCAGAGAGGTTGTGGAGTCTCCTTCTCTGGAGACATTCAAACCCGACTGGACGTGTTCCTGAGTTATGTGCTCTAGGTGGCCCTGCCTTGGCAGGGGGGTTGGACTAGATGATCTTTCGAGGTCCCTTCCAACCCTTGTGATTCTGTGATTCTGTGAATGCAGTGGAGACCCAGGGGTCAGGGGTGTTAGCCTTACCTACCTATATCCATCCTTTCCTTTTCAGTGCAACAGGAATCCAAGAGGATGATAGTCCCGTGTGTGCACTTGTTACTTTTGCCTTTAAAACAGAGTGAGGATTCAAGGGGAAAGGGGGTGCTAGTTCAGTCTGCACCCTACCGCCTCTCCCAGTCTAAGGGGTGATAGCTAGCTCCCTCTCCAGTTCCTTTAGCTTGCCATGCAGGATGGACTCAAATGGAGAGAGATGCTAGACCTATCCCTCCATATACATGAAGAATCTAACCAGAAAGGGTTTCTGCCTTTCCATCCTCCCTGCAGGGAGTGGAGCAGGGACTGTTGTGGTGTCACTGTGCAGAGGGAGAGGAGAAGAGGGGATACTTGCTGTCTTTCTTCATTTTGCCCTCTAGTGCAGTGAGGAGCAGCATGGAAGAGTGGGAGAGTGTAGCATGTGCCCTCCTTTTTCTGCAGACTCCTAATGGAAATAGAGGATGTTGGGGATTGTAGTGAAGTTCTCCCTTAATGCGTAATACAAGTGGAACAGGGGAGTACAGCACTGGAGTTTCTTTCCCACTGACTAATTAAAATGGAGTTGGGAGAATAATGTATTCTGCTTTTGTGCCTTCATGTGGGTGGGAATGGGTTGGGGAAACGCTGCCAGTGCTTGTATGCGATGAATGAGTTCCTTTCCTTTCTCCTGGATCAGAATTGGGTGGGGAATGACTAAGGTGACATTCTTCTCACTTGTACAGGAGGAGTCAAGTTTGTTGATTTATTACTTTATTTCTCTGGGACAGATAACCATGAATTAATCCACCTACATACTTTCTTTCTAAAGTCTGATGACTTTTTTTCTTGTTGCCTCCCTCTCATTGCCCCCTTTGTAACTTTGAAATGTGTTTGGGAAAAGAAAAAATCACTTTTGGGAGTCAGCGCTTTCATTTCGTGATTTTCACTCTTTATAATAGTCGTCTATGCATGTCAATTTATCCTTTGCAGCAGGAATTGAATGGGCTTTTTATGACTATAAATAATGTATAAATTCATAACCACACTAACAAACTAGCTGTTTCCTACCCCTTTTACCAACAGGTTTTTTTGCTGTGCCTTGGGGTAGATGGGTAGGTATCCCCTCCTCCTCTTTTATTTCCAGTGTCATTGAAAGGGTTTTGTTTTGTTTTTATATACATATAAAAATAACCACAAAATTTCACATGTAGAGGCTTCACAAAGGGTATACAGAACTGGATCTGCGGTAAGAAACTATCTTGACGCTAAAGATTGCTTATTACAGCATTCATCTGTCTACACCAATTAATAGGTCGTTTATATACTCGTGTGCAAAACTTTTCTCTCCTTTTGCAATGGTATCATTATCTTTTTTCTTAATTTCTCCTAGATTATTTTTCTTTCAATGAAAGGGCACTTCATGATGAGACTATATAATTTGCCATTATTTTTTTGGCTCTAGTAAACATATTCTTCATTTCCTTTATGACACTGTCTAGTAATAGGATCTCAAGCATGAAATGGAAAAGACCTGAAAAAAAAGATCTGGGTTTTTTTCTGCTTTTTGCACAGTTAAAACTTTTCATGGCTTATTGAGTCTGGGTTTTTGCGTGTTTGTTTCAGTTTGAGGTTGTGAGGAAGTGAGAAGATGGGTGGATTTGTTTGGAATCTCAACTTTGAATGTCATTAATATGATGATTTTCTGTGAAGTGTTCTTGGAATTTTTCCCAAGACTTTAGGTCCTGACATGGATTTGCCCAGTGTTTGTGCTTCCAACTTTAACACAATACCTGGTGTGAGTACAGTTCACCTTATGTTGCTTCTGAAAGCACTTAGGAAGCATTAGTTACTGATTGCTGCTGGAATGGCATGGCAAAGACAGTTGCCAATCCAGCTACAAGTTGACTTTGTTGGAGTTGTTGAATGAAGTCTTTTGGAGTTGATGGCCAAAGTGTTTGGGTAAAAATGAAAAGAATTGCTTGAAGCCAGTGTTTTGGAGATGACGACGAGCTGAAAAGGCTTTTTTCCTGAGTTTGGGAAACTATTAATAACATGTCAAAATCAAAAGGCTAGATTCAAAGGGGATTATGCTCTTTGTACAAAACTAAGTAGGAATTGATTTTGTCTGTAACTTGTAATCTTCTCGTCAGGATGTGAGATTACGGAGAAACTTTTAGGATTAAGTAATGCTGGCCTGAAAGGTGGGATAGTTCAGGTCTTTGTTTTTGGTGGCTTTTGTTTTTGGTTTTTTCAGAGAGGCACCATATTCCTGAAAAAATAAGTCTGGGAAATGGCTTCCTTAGATCAGAAGGACATGACTTTTCAAGGCCATGTGAAGTTGAAATTGGAGTAAATTCAGGTGTGGTTATATGTAGCATGTCTTAAATATTGTAGCTAATTTTGATCTTATAAATTCAGTGTGTTGACTGCTCTTCACAGCACCATTTGCTTGCTTCAGTATATAAGCAAGATGCTGTGATTTCAGCTGTATTGGTTGGTTCTGCCACCTAACTTCCGGTGTGCATAGTTCTCTTCTCTGCTTTTTTGGGTCAAGTTTTACTTTTCCTAGGTTTGGAACAGTTTTACTCTTTGTTTTCTTTTCTTTATGTACTTCAGTGCTGCTTCAAACATAGATTCCCCATCAATAGCTATGAGAGAGTAAGCAGCTTGTGAAAGCACGTTGTCAATGAACTTAATTTAACATGATTATGTTTAGCATCTTGGTCTTTTTCCTATTTGCATGTTTGTTTTTACCAGCCTGTCTTGAACAGCTACAGCCAAAAACATTGCCACACGTGATCTTAAAGAGAAGTACAGAATTGTTTAGGTTGGAAGGAACTTCTTAAGATTATCTAGTCCAACCCACAAAGTATATGAGGGTTTAAAGAGGTATATGGTATTTAATTTTTCTGACCATAAGATGGGCCTATGTAAACAAAAGTGTGCATGCATAACTTTTCAGATCGGCAGATACCAACGAAAGTCTAGTAATTAACTCTTTCATATCTCTCACTAAGTTTACATTAGGGAGAAGGATTTTTTTTTTTTTTCTGAGGTATAGAATTTATTTCTATTCCTGAATATTTAAGGGAAAACATTACTCTCTCAAGACTGGATCTTTTTTCTAATTGGCCAACTCTTGGGAATATTGAAGAAGTATTTGGGTTTTCCTGGTTCAAACAGATTTCTAAATCTTTCTTACCTTTAACTGCAAACCATAATTATTTTTTTTTTTAAAGCAAGTGGTTAAAGATTGAATTTTTCAAATTTCATTGCTGTAAGACAAAATTGTGTAAGAAAAGGGCCTCTCTGTACTCTCACAGCTCTGTCAGCTTTTTCCATGCTTTAGCCTCCAATTTCAGAGTTTGTTTCTCCAGTTGATGAGCACGATATGCTGACTCCCTGTTGTGCTTGTTCCACTCCAGCCCCTTAATGCTGAGAAAATGCAGAACCAGCCCTGGGGAATGTTTGCTGTTTAAATTGGCTCTATAGGTAGAGTGGAACTGGCAGAACAACCATACGTAGCTATCTTCGCAGTTTCCATTTTCGAGAGTGTGTGGAGAAAGGGGCGGTCAAAGAGTGCTGTCTTCTGCCTTATCCTTAGCTGTTAAGACTGTTTCTGGAGAGGAAGATATGAGATAGGTGTGCAAGTAAAATGGGTTAGAGACAACAAACAAAGCTGTTTACAACTGGACTAAAATTACATATTTGAACACAGGTAGCCAAACCATGACTGCAGCTTGTTGGACAGAACAGTAGTCTTCAGTACTGCAAGCTGGGACTTGTGTATTGGTGGTGGTGACTGTTTTGTTTTTGTTTTATAATTATTCAGCAGGAGTTATAAGGCCATGCAACTAAAGAGATGCTATCGCTGCGAATGTACCAGTGCAGATGCTGAGTCATAAATAGCTTGGTTTCAGTGTGGTCAACAATTGTAATGCTCACATGGTTAAATTTAAAGTGTGGGCTTTTCTAAAAATATTTTCTTCATAGTAAGTACATTCCTCTTTTTACCCTCCTGAGTTTTACAGCATACCAGTTTTTTTCCACCAGAAATAGCCTGAACCCAGGATTAAAACTTGTCAAAGGACCCACTAGTCTTGCACATGAGAACTTGAAGCAATTTGTCTGACAGGCTGTTTAGAACTATAATATTTTAATCAATTACAAGGCCTTTTACTGTTTGTTGTGTTTTTTTTGTTCTAGGTTACCGAACAAAAGAAGAACGTAACTGCTGTTCTGTCACGATGGGGTCAATTGTGTGGGAATGTGGTTAGACATTTTAATACCTTAATGTAATACGTGCTATACAATACTGAGAAAAGAAAAAGCAAGATTTCTCACAACGTCTGTCTCAAAGACATCATCTTCTGGACTGAGCTAACAATGCTGTGTACAAAGAGTATTCCAGTTTTGAGAAACCTTAAACAAGGACTGAAAATGTCACTGATGAAGTGAAATCTGAGGGTACATGAGGAATTGAAAGAGCTTTCTGACTGGTTGCTATAACTGGCCCTGTTCCCAGTGCGGAAGGATGGCTATAAGCTGGATGTTTTGTTACCTTTGGCTTTTGGATGTTTTGGTGGGGCACACAAAAGGGCACAGTTTATTTTCTTGTGAGCCCATCATCTTGCGGATGTGCCAGGATCTGCCTTACAATACCACCTTCATGCCTAATCTTCTGAATCATTATGACCAACAAACAGCAGCATTAGCAATGGAGGTAAGGCTAGTTTTACAGCAATATATACGGTTTTGACTTTTACTTGACAAATAATTGGTAACAGAATCCAGAAAGACATTAATATTAGAAATAAAAATGAAAAAAATCAAGTTAACTAATAATTTAAATATAAAATCAAACAATACTTGCGTAAGATGTAATATATACTAAAATATTCTATGACTACAAAATTTGCCTAATGTAGTGTAACTGAGTGTGAAATACTCTGGATGTGTTTGTATGGTAGTCTGTTACTTTAAATATTTAGACAGATCAAGAATGCATATTTTGAATGGTCTGTCACTTAACTAAAAGCCAGAAAAATAGCAAACTGAACAATGAATAGAAGATTTTTAGTTCTGAAGACTACGTGCTCTAGTCGCTTTGTAATATTTGGCCTTTTCTTACTCTCCTAAAATTTGGTGTGAAGAAAATAAGAATAATAAGACATAGCATGAAAATAATGGAAACTGCTCATTTATTAGTACTGCTTTTCTCAGCTGCGGGGAAGTCTGTTGTCTTGCAGATGATTTAGTTAACCTGTTTCTGTTCTATGTCCAGGCAGACAAGCTTTTAGACTTGCACTTTCTTTGTTATAATGGTACCTTATTATTGTTACCATTATCCCCCAAAACCTACTTTGGAAGGACATAATTTCTCCTTTTGAATAAACTCAACGTGTGTCCACTGATATTTGTCTAACCTTTCTTTGGAGAATTTTCCTGATGGGGTTTCAACCACACACTTAGTCTCTTTTTATCTATAGTCTACTTTATACAAGACTTTTAAGTTCACTTCAGTCTATTCTCTATCCTGCCACCCTACCTAAGGAGTTTCCTTACTTGGTATTCTGTGATACGACTGGAATTGATGAAAGTTCAGAATATTAGGCAAGTCTTGCTGTCAGCCTATTCCAATTTTCTTGAGAGATCTGTGAAGATCAGGTTTATTTGTATTTTTTAAGTGCTTGGGAATCCTTGTGGGTAGACATGCTGTGCTGTACACTGAGAACAGAAAGAATAATTGTATGTTTTCATCTTTGAATGCTCTTCCTGGCAATATAGAAACTTAATTTAATTGTTGTTGTTAAATAATATAAAGCTGAGGCTTTATATAGTCTTTCTATGGGAGAGTTGTGAACCAGACTTGACAGGCCTTTCACTGTAAGAAGAAAATGGACATTCTTACCCTTAAATTTGCTTTGTTTGAAAGAGCTATGGCCTTGCATTTCAGCAGCTCATTTGGATGTAGCCAGGGATAGCAACAGGAATTAATTTTATTTTAGAATTGGTTCTGGTGAGTTCTGAGCACCTTTGAAGATCTAACTGTAAGAAGGAAAAATGAAGCCGAAGCAAGTAAGCAGGTTTAATAAGACAGCAGTGTGAACAGCTAGGTGTGTACAAACTACTTCATCTTCGAAAGGTGGAACTTAAGCTATCAAAGGAATTGACGAAGCCAACTGGATTGAAGGCTGCTGGGACTTGGCTTGCAGAGGTGTGGAGATAGTGGGTTTTGGTTTTGTTGAGTGGTTGGAGAAGTAGCTGATCATGTCTTGGAGTGGAAGTAGACTATGAGTGAAAGTCTTTTGAGATCTGCACAGTTCCGTGTTTTCTTAAATGATCTAGAAGAGAAGACCTGCAGTAAGATGAGAAAGTCTCTTGAAACTGTTGTGAGTAACTTAAAGCTAAGGTCAAATCAGAAAGAAGAATTGTAATGATCTTGAGATTATGTGTGGGATACATTGAGCCATAAATTTGTTGAGGAAATTCAAAGTGTATGTGTTGGGGTGGGAATAATGCTCTTCACATCAGTGGTGGTGGTCAGCTTATTTCATTGGACTTATGATGGTTTGTTCTATTGAAATACAAATGGAAAGCTTGACTGAGCAGTAAGAAAGCCAAAGGGCAAATCAGACGTGGAATAATTAGGAAAGGGATAAAGACCAGACATTACAGTGATGTTATATAATCTTGTTGCTCACAAATAGCTGGAGTGTTGTGTGAAGTTCGAACTATCTCAAAAAATGTGTTTGAACTGAAAGAATTCCAGACAAAAAACTAGGTTCCATCAAATGAAGTTGCTAGAAGCCAAGTCAGAACAGAGAGGAAGTGGTGGTTCTTCAAATAGCTGGCAGTAGAGCTGTGAATCTCTTAGACAGTACTGTCGATTCAAAAAGTTTGAGGAGACTGGGCCAGAGCTTGGAAGATAATGCTAATGAGGGTGACTAGGTATACAAAAAAACACTTCAGGCTCCTCTCCTCAGTTGTCACAGGCTGGGAGAGCATTTAAGGAGTGTAAGAAATATCCTACTAATGGTCCATTTTGCCAAGTGCTCTGTATCTGCTGGTGAGAAGAGGAGGTACTATTTGGGGAAAGGACGTAAGCCTGGCCGCTTGTCTGCAGGCTGGTGCTTCCCCAGCATCTGCAGTCCCTGAATTATGGACGTTAGAGGGTACCTCCCTGCCTGTTCCCTTTAGCGTCATTTCATGGATCTATTATCAATGAATTTCTCTAAATTATTTTATGAATACAATACTGCCAACCAGTCAACTAGCCACCACTTACTCTCTAACCTGTTTTAATCCACTTTCCTGCTAATTTCATTTAATACCTTTTTGTTCCAGTGTTGTGCAATATTGTCTTGCAGTCAAATCCTCTGGTACGTTTGTGATTTTGGAAATCTTGGTTTTATCCCCCAGGGTTTTCCTCTCCAAATTGAAGCGTTCCAGCTGTTTGGGCTTTCTTCTTGCAATTCAGCTGCTTCATTCCTGTAATAATTTTAGTTACCTTTCTCTGTCCCTTTTTCTAGCCTGGTCCTTGCTGAGGTGTGGAGATGAGAATAGTGCACCACTCCAGGTGTGGGCACGCTAGGGATTTATTTATAAATAAAATCACGCTTTTTGCTGCTTATAGCTTCCTAGTAAAGCCCAACATTATGTTCATTTTTCTGGTTTTTGTTGAATGTTAGACCAATGATTTCAGAGAACTGTCAAAAATATCACTTTTTCTAACAGTCTGTTTATGGTCGCTGTTGGAAGCCGAGCAGTAATCATATGGACCCTCAGTCTGAGCCAGAATAACTGCTGTAATTGTTCTTATCTTTGTAAAATAGCGTTCTGCTACAGAGAGAGACAGTTGAGTTACTTCTCTGCAGTCTGTGGTGTAAAGCTCAACTTGGTAACATAAATTAGCTTGCGTGAAACGCTGTGGTGCTGCAGTTCATTTAACAGCTCAATACCAAAGCCATTCTTACACTTAGCATGGGTGTGGTGGTGTTGTGCGTGTATGTATAGTACTCTCTTCTGCCAATATAATTAGCGTATAGACCAGTGGTCACAGTCTGGGGACTGTGGGCTACTTCTGCATGCTTTGTGAAAAATGGTGAAGGCTGTGCAAGGAAACAAGGCCATTATCAAGTTTAAATTTACTATGCAGGGGCCTGTACCTCCATTGCAGGTCTTTTTAGGGGTTTGAACAGGAAAAAAAAGAATGAAAAGCCACATGTTTTTATAAATAAGTTTCCATTCCTTGTATTAGCCTAGATTGCCTCTTAAATCTATACCTAGCAAGAAGGAAGTTTTTATTATTTGGCTTTTTAGACATTATTTAATGTTGCAGTCAAATGGATGGAGCACTCAAATTTTGAACTGAATGAAGTCTATTAAAACTTGCATTGTGACTGTTTCTGGTAAACCTCTCTCAAATCCAAGCCCTCCCTAATTGCTGTGAGCATAAAATAACATAGCAGCAGAATCAGTGTGATTCATCTTGTGTATTGGGAGGGGGAAGGCCTTGTAATTCTCCGTTTTTAAGTGCTAATTTTTCACAACGGTTCTTAATAAAACCCATAAGAAAAATTCAGCTTGCTTGTACTGAAAGAGTACAAGAAAGAGTGAATGTGAAGCAAAAGAGAGAACTACTACAGCTGTTGTCTTACTATCAATAAATGCAGTGTACTTCTCTTCCCATACCACTGATTGCTTCATTGAAGGAACTGTTAAAAAAGTCATTTATTGTTATTTCTTGAAAACTCAAAAAATAATCTACTTGTCTTTTTGAGACTTTATGGCAATATGATTCCTTAGTAATTATAGTAAAGGCTAATAAGTCACATTATCAGTGTTGTCTTGCTATGATGCAGCGATATTGGTATTAACCATCTCAATTAAACAAAGAAAAATATGAATATTAAATCAGGAGCCCCTCTCAGGGAATACTGGTCCATACTGTAATCAGTTCCTATGCCTTTATTTACTCCTAGGAAAGATAATGCCTTAAGCTTTCTGCTGTGCTACATCAGCAAGGCCTGCTTTAATCCAGGAAGGCTGAAGGGAGGGCTTTCTGCATTCAAGGGTCTGCAGCATGATTTTATTCCCAAGTATCTCTGCAAGGGCTTACTCCTTTTGACAGGTGGCCGAGCACCAGTTGCGCTAGTCCAACCTCTGTTAACATCTGCTTGGCTTTAGCTGAGACTAAAATGAGTCATTTTACATCTCCTTCCGTCTAAAAGGAGTAAATCGGTTAATATAGACAAACACACTAGTCATGACAGAGTATGAAGGGATGATGGGTGTAAAGGATAGGGATTTTTCGGAGCCCCCCCGCCCTGGGTGAGCTGTCCAGGCAGGAGCGGAGCTGGGAGCTGTCCTGCCCTGCAGTACTGCACAGCAGCAGCCGCTGCGCAATGTGGCAGGCCACGCATTTCCTCACTCCATGAGGTCACGTAAAACATATTCTAAGATATTTTTTAAATTTTCTATAATCTGCTAACAGGTTGCTTAATTACAATAACCATCTAGCATAGTCTGTCTCAGCTATGCAGTTTAAACTTCCCTTAAAATCTGTTTGTGATGATAGTGTGACACTGAGGTGATGTTGCACTGTGCTGCTGCCACAGTTCTGCTGTGTTATATAGATCGTGTGCTGAATGAGGCAGTGACAATGGAGAAGTTAAATTACCCCTATCCCCCTGAGGGATCTGACCTTGTTTACCCATCTCCTGGGTTATTATTGCTACAAAGTGAAGAATTATCTTCAGTCTCTTTTTCATTTAATATTCCTCTGGCCTTGAAGGATTTGCTTATGCGTAAGACTAACAAGCAGTGTTTTTTACCTGCCTTAATGCAATTTTTGTAAACAAGTATTTTTTCACCAGAGAGCATTTAACTGTTGCTAGCCTGTTGGAGCTTGGGAACATGCCATTAAGTCATTTATCACTCATGAAGAGGAGTGGTTTAATATGATGATTGCCAGCCTTTTTGCCGTTAAATATACTGCCAGCACTTCCTTCTCCTTACTGTGATTTTTATGGGACCTCACAAATGATACTAGGGATCAAAGAGGCTTCAAAGGAGAGGAACCAGACATAGTTGAGGACTAAATGGGTCCCTCTGGGTGAACGCAGAAGCATTGTCTTTTGGGATTATACTAGAGGTCAAACGCTCCAGAAATGAGATGATACAGTCACCATATGGGCAGAGGAGATAACATGTTATTCCTTTGCGCTTTCTCACAACTCCTGTTCCCATTTTGCATGTCATAAAAGAGCAGCAGTAGGGACTTTCGGATGCACCGTAGCTATTTTGGTAATGTGTAGGTGGGAGACACAAAGGGAGAAATAGAGAAATAATGCTATCCCACAGTTGGTTTGTTTTCTTTGTAGCATGAGGGAGGTAGCTGGAAGGGGAGAGGAGTGATGTTGACTCATACGCTCCTACTCCATCAGCATCACAGGGTTCACCAGCTGGGAATCATTGGATTAATGTAAATAAACTATCCAGTCACGGAGTTTTGAATATTTAGAAGCAGAGCTAGTGAATAGTTAATGGACTTTGTCACAGAATATGCAACTACAGATGTGAAGACACCTGATTTTTCTTACCTTATTTCAAATCTAGTCGTTTCTTGCTTGTACTGATTCTTGCAGAGGATAATGCCATTGATCTGCCACAGAGCAGAGTGTGTGCAAGATTTGCATACCCGTGCTAGCTCCGTGTGCATAGCACAGTTCGGTTTTTTTCTCCTCCCTGCAGTGATCTTTGGAGTCTAGTTCATTTTTGTGTCTTTTTTAAGGCAAAAAAGAACCTGAGTATGCTTAACAATGACATCAACAGAAGACATAGCTATATTTCTTCCAATCCTGGTCTTATCATGTGTTATAGGAACTAGGTATTTTTCCAGTATAGGTCGGTCAAGTATGAAGTGACTCATTTTAGTGCTATTTCTTGAATAGTTTTTCTACCAGGCATATGTTACTACTGATTTTACTTAATCAGGGTTTAGACTCAACATGAAATACTGTCTCTTAATTCTTCTGTTGCATAAAGGCCAGGGAGAAGTGTCGAAAATTCAGTGATCTTGGTTTATGTAATTGTGATTCCTACCTTCCTTGGAGCTGGGAGGTAGTACAGCCCCATTCCTCTTCTATTTCTGAGTGATTTCTTTTTGGATACAAGTGGGAAGCATCTATCGTTGTCTCATACTAAGCAGCAACGATGGGGGGAATGTAGGGTAGAAGATTCTTAACTTCTTTCCCCATTAATTCTGTCTTTATCCCTTTCTACCCCCCATCATCTTTTGCCTTGACCGTGTACTATACCCTCCTAAATCTCAGCACTTTTCCTTGGCTTTCTGTATTTTTCTGTTCTGCATCCAATACTTGTAGAAATATAATAGAAAGCTAATGGAAAAGTAGGTCTTAATCGGCTGGTGTTTTGTAAGCACTCTAATCTAAGGCACTAATTTGCAGTAAGGATTCATTTTCTCTTTAGTGTGTAAGATTATGATGCCTGCAGAACAATGGAACTGTACATGATCATAAGAACACAAGCTGTGCGCTAGCTGATTAAAGCCTACTCTTTCATTAACTTTATATTCCCCTATTTATTCCTGCTCTGAATTTTCACCTTAGAAATAGCCACGTGAAGATTCTAGATTGTTTTATTGTTAAACCAGAATGTCTCAAAGCTAGAATTGCAAAGATGATACTGCAGAGTACAGGCAGAGCAAAGGAGTGCCTAATAATGTACTGCTTAGAAATTCTTGCTGTAGGAATACTTCAGGCTTGTCTGTTTGAAACGCATCAGCTTGTGGTTTCAATCTCGACCTATAAAAGCCATGAGTGTTGTGCAAAGGTGGTAGAAATCCTGAGTGGGTAAGAAAAATTTGGGAAGAACTAGAGCTGATGTATTCCCAAGTAGATCCATGCAAAAATTAGTATGATCTGGCAATTTTGTGAAATGAAGCTTCTGAGGAAACTATTTCTTGACCATAACCTTAGATGGTCTCATGCTAATCAATCCAATCCTTTTCACATTAAGGTCCAGTGAACTCCAAGAACATCTGAATGAATAATGTTCAATGAGTACTGAAGCATTTAGACTTTTTGGACAGGAAGAGCAGCCGCATGAGATAATCGTTTGCGTTCAGATAAAGCATAGAGCTATGCATATCTACCTACTTTGAAGTTTGTAGAGGCTTAAATAGGAAAGAAAGGGAAAGAGCCTTGTCTTTGGCTAGAAATCTTTTGAAGTGGTTAACCCCCACAGAGTAACATCCACGAATAGATGCACAAAAGATAGACCTGTTTAGCTGCTGTTGCACGCAGCGTTTTGTGTTTGGGAGAGGACTGTAATTCAGACAATCGGACTGTCAGAAATAAACTTGCTGAGGAAGGTATTTGTCCATGTGGAGAATACCCAGATCCAGAGTAGCAAACTGAATGGATTTCTGAGCCTCGATCATCCTTGAGCATGTGATCCACCCTGGTAGAACAATCAAAGGGAATATAAACTATAACTGGCATTTTAAGGAGGAATGGATGCTTGTTTAAGGTGAGTAATTATGATGGCCAGTCTCTGACTTTTTTTTTTCTTCCAGGGGCCATATCATTGCACTTTAAGAAACCAGATAAAGGCATTAGAGTGCCATTGCTGTATAGAGCAGCATGAAAGAGTAGAGTACTATAAAGATGCTTCGTTCTAAAACGAATACAAAGAACACAAGGGTTAAAACTTCTGCATGTAGATCATCAGTGCTCAAATAGTAGAGCTAGACAGCAGGTGTTAGAAACCCTTACTTGCTGTTGCCTGGCTAACAGACGTTCTCCAGAGAATAATTTCAGAAATACTATTTTCTAGTCTTTTATGTTTGTTAATGAGAGCGAGATGCCATGTGAATATTTTCAAAATGCAGACTAGTAGTGAGAGAGAAAATGAAGAGAAGTAGGATTTGGGGGTTTTGTGGTTTTTTACGTTTTTTTTTTGATAAATCAATAAACTGCTGCTTGCACAGTGAAGATAAACTCTGTCACCATGTTCATATTTTCTTGAATAAAAGATTAATTCTGAATGATGATTCAAGTGGAAATATGGAAACAAAGTTTAGCCTTAATAGTTTAGTGCAAGCCTATGAAAAAAACATTAGTTTTATATAATGATTCAGTTTAAAGTGAATGATCTACATCTTAATCAACATCTATTCACAATGGGCTTGTTTTCAGGGTCATGAAGGCAGATGGCTCTGCATTGTGGCTAATTCTGTAGCATCTGGTGGAGGCTTAAAGAGGAATTATTAGGAAAGGTGGAACACACATGAATTTATTTTGAGTAGTTAAATTACAATGTGCTGTGTAGTCAGTTGCAGCTTTATATCTGCAAGTGTAAACTCAGAAGCAAAAGAATGTTGTGCCAGAGCATCAAAGGAGTATTGGTTTTACCATTTACCATTCCTCTTACCTACCATGAGCGTACAGACATTTGTACCTGTCTGTGTGTATTTTTTCGCTACCTTAATCAAAATCAGTCAGCTGATTCTCTTAGATGCAACTGCTGTGGGACAAACCCCATGTTTGTATTGTATATTGTATGCTGTAGTAGTACAGGTTAGTATTAGTTACAGTGACTAGACTTAGCCTTATATCTAGTAGTATGTATAACTTGGAGGTTACAGTCCTGCTATATTAGTACTGAAATAGCTGCCTTGTATTCTGCGTGTACACGTGTTTGATTCTGTCCCTCATAAGGCAGAGAACTAGTGTGTCCGCTACAGAGTCGAGTCACCACTTCGCTTTGGTCCAAGTTACTAGCATGACCTTCCTCTTCCCCTTTTACCTTCTTGTGATGCTAAGATTATTCAGATATCTCAGTTATAACTTGTAAGCTAACATGACAGGTTGGAAATTCACTAGTTTCCTGTCCTTTTGCCTTGCCTTTCTTTCAGAACATATTTTTTTGTGCAAAAAGTTGGCAGTGAAGTTGTGTGGCTTGGCTGGGATGTACTTTTCATTTTGCTGGTCACTTGGAAATGGTGGTTTTTTTCTTTGCTTTCTCTAGTGTGTGGTGATGGTTCCAATTACAGAATAGTTGGATTCAAAAAGAAAGCCCCGACAGACTGACAAGAGAATATAACTTAAGTACCAAGGAGCAGTTGTCATAAATTTTACCATTTGTCTTCCTGGTAGGGCTGCAGTTTCCTTCCTCACTTTGGGAGACATTTGTGGTGATTTTAGAGAAAGTTAGATGGCTTTTATGGATTTGAATAATTTTTTGTATCAATGGGATGTTCCTGAGTGGCTATGAAGCTAATGGGTTCTGTGGTATGAGAAGAAGAAAAATTCACCAAAGCATGTTTTTAACGTTCAAAGGACAAATCTTCTTAAATTCACGTGTGCCTCATTTGTGCACTGCCGCCTTACTCCCCATTTTGTATCCTGGACACTAAGAGATGTGAATGTAGGGGAATTTTGCGACTTTCTGAAGGAAACCGAGCCAGTGTTTGTCCAACAGCTAGTTGGACTACCGAAGGGAAGTAGCCCAGGGGCTGCGAAATATGCCTAACGGTTGAGGAACCCAGTGCTCTTGAACTGAGTTCATTATTCAATCTTGCAATGCTTTGGACCTGCAAAACAATAATATTTTTATTAGGTATGCTCTTTTAAAGAATATATTTGGTGCGCGAGACAGGCGAGTAGAAGTGAAACTGGGGAGAGGTGGATAATATAAGAACCTAAGAACCAGCAATACAAAGTCAGACCAGAGGTCTGTTTAACCTGGTGTTCTGTCACCTGATGGTGGCCCACAGTGGGTGCGGTACGGAGCAGGTCAGGTATGTAACACGCATCTACCCAGGCTGTTCTTCAGTATTCAGCAAGTTGTGGCTTGGAAATATGCCTTACATTAGTAACCTTTGATGTATTATTGTTCTACCAATTTATCCATCTTCTTCCTGAAGTCATACATTCTTTTAGCACCCACACAAATCAGTGGCAGAGCTACATAAGTTAAAGGTGTCGTGTGAAGAATTTGCTGTCGTTGGTTTTTCCTTTTCTCTTCAAACGACCCCCCTGCTGGTTTTGTGTTCCCTACTTCATGTGCTGAAGATATAGTGAATAATTGAACCGTATTTTTTCCTATGTATCGTTTGTGATTTTATAGAGCTGTCTCATGCCTTATCCTCCTGTTGTACAGGTATGAGAATAGAAGTATGCCATATCTGTATTTCTCTGTAGTATATGAATGTGATGCCATGTTAATATACTGTATGTAAATTGCCTGTCAGATTGCTCTTGCAATAGCAATAACGACTGGACTGGCTTCCTATTCTGCAGAACCGTTAGGGTAAACTGGCTCTGCATATAAACTGGCTGAAGCCATAGCTCAGCAGCAATCTTCCAGAAGCTGTGCTGTTTCCAGTTGTCTGTGACACATTTAGAAAACATCTTCAGAGCCCATCGAAGTCTGAGAGGAGTATTAGGCATCTTTTCAGGAGAACGTTAAGTATTTGTGTGGAATTTGAGAATCGGATCTGCCCAGTTCCTCTGTGGTCTCGTATAAATTAATTTGATGCTATTATGAGGATTTAAAACCAGTATGAATTGGATGCTGGGTCCTAAAAATTTTATTTTTTTTCATTTTTTTTTCATTTGTAAGACATTTGGGGTTTTTTCACTGTCGGTTCTAGCGTTGCACTTTTAACGCAGCCTATCCCATTTTGTTTCCCTTCTTGTGAGTATGGCCATGATACTCCCTCCTCCTCCTCCTCCTCCTCACCCTCGCCCCTGTCCCACAGAGTTAGTTCCTATGGTTACCCCCCCCTTTGTAGGGTGACAAAGGTTGGCATCTTGATTCTCCCGAGCCAAATTCTGCCCTTTGACTCTCTCCCCTTTTCACACCCCTTGCTAAGCTTGGCCTCTTGCTCTGCTCGGAGGCTTGTCAGCGAGGGGGTTCCCATGGAAACGAGGAAGGAAATTTGAAAAGAGAAGAGGAGCGAACAGAAGCACAAAGGGCTGGTTAATTTTAATTTGAACAAGGAAGGAAGGCTCCTTGTAGTTCATCTTTGTGTGTTGTAGAAACCTGAAATTTATCTTTTAGAAGTTGCTTTCAATTTGTAAACTTGTTTATATTCCCTGTTTCTTGATTTATAGAACAAAAGTTGTCATGTTTGTGGCACTGAGCAAGGAGAAACGTCTTTCTTTTTAAATTCAGTGAGAGAATTCTAGTCAACTGTTCATTTAGATTTTATACTCTCACAGGTCCAAAAGCATCAGTCATGTTTTTAATATTTTTTTCTGAAAAGTTACATGTATTACATTTTTTTTTCCCTTCATAATGATTCAGTCGTACTGTCAATTATCTAACATCTGTGCATCCTTTTTTTGTGGAGGAGTGGATGAATATATGCTGTTTGGAATCAGCAGACCCATTAGTTGAATCGCTGCTCATGACTATGCCTTCTGGTTTCTTATTACACATTTTTAGCATTGTGGTCTGATCTGGACAGGGGCGATACGGAAGTGTGACTGCAGAGAAGAATATGGCAACAAAGTTTGATCTTGGATTTCAGTTTTGATGCTTATTGTCAGTAATAAAGGGGAAAAAAATCAAGAAAACCAAAATGTGTGTAAGTGCCGTTGAGACATTTTATCTGCATGTTTTACAAAAGTGGTAATTAATTAAAGTTAAATATGAATTTTTCAAAGAACAATGAGGTTACTTTGTCTTCAGATTTTCCACAGTAGCTTTTTGAATGACAAATAGTCTGTCTGATTCTTACAGAAAAATAGTCTTATGTAGAAGAAATATAATTTAAATGGTCTGATTTGAAAATTTGTCCTCCAGCTGCACTTTTACAAAATCTTGTGGCTAAAATACCAAAAGATCTCAGACCCTGAAGAGTGCACAGACATTTTCCGTAATCTTACTTTGCAACTACAGGCAAATTATTCCTCTTATTCAGAATAACCTTAATTAAGTAGCATGACAAAAAGGCAACATGATTCTTCAGATCCATCAGTTACTTTTTTCTGACACAACGGGAGGCGGTTGCTTTTGTCTGGAAATAGTAAGCTTCCAGGCTTTTAAAATTTAGGCTTTGGTTCCCCTCCCGCTTTGTACTAGTTGCTATTAGTAGCCAGGGTCACGGCACGGACTCAAGAAAGGGGTGTTGAATTGAAGCCAGGACTGTAAAAGATCTGTGGCTTGTGGTTCTCCCACAGTGGTAGCCGATTCCTCTGACATAACCTGTTGTACCAATCAGAGAGGAACCAGTGTGACAGATTAAAGGACACATTTTTGGTCTCTGGGTGTTAGTCCTCACCCATGATGAAAGTACAAGTGAAATCAGCAAAGGGCTGTTGAGCAGAACTCATGAGAAACATTCACAAATGCATGTACGTACACTCCTCTCCACTGCTCAGTCCCTATCCTGCTGCTTTTGAGGTTTCAGAGACAAAGGGAGCTGGAAAGCCAGCTCTGCTGTATGAGCTTCCTATGGTTCTTCAGAGCAGAAACGCCCTCTGACTGGTCTTCTGTGGTCTGCCAGGTGAGCCCTGCTGTGGCTAACCAAATGGGGCTTATCACAGCAGGCTTCCAGCTCTTTTTGCTACCTTATAGCCCCACACCTGGTCTTTGCTCAATTGCATTTTCCAGCCTTTTAGACACAGATATGTGTGTGTATATGTATATGTGGGATTTTGCAGTGTTGGGCAGTTATTCATAGAGGCAATCAAAGGGAAAACTCACCCCCTCTTGTCTCTTGCATCACTCTCAAATGCTTACATCTCCAAGCAATTTAATGCTGTACTCTTTCCTATTTACCTGACCTTCTTTTTTGTAGTTTGATCCCACTTATTCTATGTCGATTCCGCTGTTGCAAACACCCCTGCACTGTCTTCTGTACAGAACCTGACACACAGAGTACATTTACAGTGCTTGTGAGTGTCACTGTTTGAGGTGGACCTTTCGAAAAGGTACTCTTTCTGCAGCACCCATAGATATTTGCTTCTCTTTATCCTGTTTCTTTAACTGGAAAAGAATTTGGGTCTATCATCCTGGGTAGGGGCCTCACAGAGTAGCTGCATAATCTTTTTGTCTTCCCTTGTTTCCTTCCATCCGTGTCGCCTCTCTCCTCCCACTGTCTTGTTAATCCTATTATTGTGTTAGGTCTTGTCCTACTTGTCTGGAGCGTTTCAAAGACGTGCAGGATACACTGTGGGAGTAATTTTTCCTGAAACTATGTTAGTGATACAGAAGGCACAAACTTCTGTCCTCAACGAAGAGAAACTTCTGGACCTTTGAGGGCAAAATATTATTTAATCTATTTTGAAAGAAGCAAGCATGCTTTTAGGGTGCCGCAGAAACAAATAAGCAGAGGCACTGTGGGAATTCCTGTCAAATATTTATCTGGTAAATTATTAACTGTAGGGGAGAAAAATCAACTTCAGGAGCTTGGGTTTATTCTTAATTTGATAGTTTTGGTCAGGCTTTCAGAATTGGTCATTCATATGCTCATGAGGCAGATAACAGCTTTCTGTCCAGAGGAAAAGTGTTGTGCGATTGGTTTTTTTAATTCTCTTTCCCTATCCTCCCCTGTAGAGTTCATCTGTGACCTCATTAACTTGACACTAAATGGGAGGGATAGTATCTCCTGATGATTTTTAAATTTTAATTTACAGCTGCTGTGTTTGGACATGTTTTTTAAAAATGGCTAATTATTAAAATTGAAGTCACCAACTAATTATCTTAAAGCTTTTATTTTGAGCAGAAATTATTTTTCATTTAATATGTTGGACTAAATTGAGACTTTTCTAAGTCTTAACTTTTCTGTTCTTTATTACTGTTTGATGAAGTAGTGAGGCCCAATTAGCAACCCTCTTGTAATTCTGTAATTCGGTAAAAGAAATATATATTGGGATGGACAATCTCTTTTAAAAGTTAAAAAAAACATCTTAGTGGATGGAGTCAATGTTTGATCAGAACATATAGACTCACTGTAGAATTACAATAACAAAATAAAAATCTCTTCCCAAAGCCTGAAAGCTTCTCCAAATGCCAACTCATATTCACATTGTTTGTGTCCCGATAGCACATGGGAAGAATTTCGTGTGTAATACCAAAATAGAGAAAATGGATCCCGAGATTCAACTAACCGGGTCACCTTTTATTTTTGTAACGGCTTTATTGTACGTGCTCACAGTAACAGCAACAGTGCAGGATGATTCTGCATGGAAGCCCCTAGTAACATTTAGAGATACACTGCTGGTTTTTTTACTCAAACTTCCAGGTAAATATACAAGTTTTCCTGAATAAAATGTGGATTATAACATCATCTGCCCATGTCTACCCAATTAACGCACGTGAAGAGTACTATGTACTGCAACTTCACTTTTCTTGTGTTAGAAGGTGGCTAAAATAATTGCAAAACCAGGTCTAAACCCCTGTGAATCCTTACAGTCAAAATAGTTTGAAAACTGTAACTGATATAGGAGAGAGAAGAGAAACGGTAGCAGCTGTAGTAAAGCAACTCCGTGAAATGAATTGGAAGGTGCTGTTGAATTGAGATTTGGAGATGGTACAGCTTGATTTGGATTGGATCCTGCTCTAGTAAATGCATATAGGGGACAGCAGGGCTGCAGAGTATAAACCACACATCCGGGGAAACCCATCCTGTGTTATTTATACATGTGAAATAACCTGCTAATTTTTAGAATTAACTATACCAAAACACAATTTAGTATACTAGACAAATAGCATAGCCTTCCTGGAAATTAAGTGTGAGGGAAAGAAAAGAAATAATTGTCAAGCCTACAGACAATATGTTTTAAATATTACCCTGTGAAATGTCCTTCAATTTTGAGGGCTGAAGATGCAGATCTCTCTCCAGTCTAACTGTTGACACGTGTGTGTGGATGTGTTTTTGCTGGTATGTAGATTTAACAGATGGTCTATAATGTTATATTGAGTCACAGCTGTTAAAATATTAGCATTCATTTTACAGATAGGTTTAGTTTACTATTCAGAATAATTTTTATAGCACTAATCCAACAGATTATGTACTTACTTGAGTTTGTATCATATTATTTATGTACATAGTTGTATTGGATTGGTGTCATACTGCTTCTTTCCAAGCCATGTATACCAAAACCCCTGATTTTTCCATTGTTAGCAATGGATTATTGTATTCCGTGAGCATTCCTTCTCATTTTCAATTTGGACAGTAAATATTGGGCAGATTCAAGAAGAGTTTCAATATGTAGCCAAACACATCTGTAAATTTGTTGCGCACAACTCATTTTAGTTTTTTTATATAATAGTACATGACAAAGTACCAATCTAGTGAATATTACAAGATCATTCCCTGAAGTATTTAGGTTATTATAGACTTCTGTAGAAGCAAAATTAAGTCATTTAACCTATGCCCAAGGAGACATTGACCCTAACATAGCCAGGTAAGACATGACAGTTTTTGACGATGACTGCTCTTTTGAGAACACCGACTGATGTTCATAGCTCCAGCAGTGAGGTGGGTTTTTTTATTACGATGACTGATTCAGCCATTGAGTTCTTGTATATGAAACCAGGTGTTTTGGCTCATCAGAGAATTTTGTGAGAGAATTTCGATAGCAGTCAAGAGAGTAGCAAATAGAGCTTCCTGAATTCATTTAGTGTGATTTTTGGTTTGCAGCCTTCTGTCTGCAAAAGGTGGTGCTCCTGGGTTTTAACAGTATCAACACCTATTCTCTGCCATAAGAAGGAGTCATTGTCTTTTGTGATGTGGACCTAATAGTTTGCCTTAAACATATCTTTGTAACGTCTTCTGGGTCTGGCTGGGTTCCAGAGCAGTTGAACTCTATTTTAGATGGTTATGAACACACTAGATCTCCTGAGCAGCACAGCTTAGGGTTCAATGTTAATTAGCTGTAAGGTCAGCTTAGCTGCTGTGCCTCTTTCTTCATCCTCCAGTAACATGGCCCTTTTCCACCTCTTACACTGGCACCAGAGTTTGCCCAAAACTGTTGTAAGGTTGTTAAGGAGCTAAACCAGTAAAAAACTACGCTTAGAAAAAAAATGAATTTATCAACCTAAGTGTGTTATACAGGAAAGATATTTAGATGCTAACACTTCAAGGTCTCAGCATTCAGGATCTTATCCTGTTTACGCTGCTAATGTAGTATACAGCATGTGCGGCTGTGAGGTTAGTTTCATGGACAGTTTAAATCAATCTTAGACCCAGGTTAGTGCGAAGGAGGCTGGTGCCAAGGAAGAGGGCAGGGATCGATAAACTTAAAGCCCATTGTGAAACTGCACCCTGAAGTGCGGTAGATGACAACTATAATTTATCCCCATTTCACAGCTGTATATAAAAGGAAGATGATGACAACTGTACAGTGCACGTTTACTTTTAAGGGAGTCAGCATTCTGTGGATTCCCTTGGTTAGTCTGTCAAGAAGCACTTTGGCCTGAATGTCTGTTGTGGTTTAACCTGGCAGGCAGCTAAACACCACACAGCCGTTCACTCACTCACTCTCCCCAGTGGGATGGGGAGAAAATTGGGGGTGGGGGGAGACACACACCGTAAAGCTCATGGGTTGAGATAAAGACAGTTTAATAGGACCGAAAAGGAAGGCATAGCAATAATAAAATATACAAAACAAGTGATGCACAATGCAGTTGCTCACCACCCACTGACCGATGCCTGGCCAGTTCTTGAACAATGGCCACCACCACCCCATGGCCAACTCCCCCCAGCTGTTTTTTTTTTTGTTCAGCATAACATCATATGGTATGGAATATCCCTTTGACCAGCTGGGGTCAGCTGTCCTGCCTGTGTCCCCTCCCAGGTTCTTGTGCACCCCCAGCCTCCTCTCTGACAGGGCACTATAAGTTGAAAAGTCCTTGACTTTGTAAGCACTGCTCAGCAACAACTAAACCGTCAGTGTGTTATGAACATCATTCTCATCCTACATCCAAAACACAGCACTGTACCAGCTGCTAGGAACAAAATTAACTGTGTCCCAGCCAAAACCAGGACAATGTCAGAATTACGAAAACAAATCTTCATCCATCTGCATCCCAATGGAAAACATGGAGTTTCATGTAATGTGCATTAGCTTGTAATATTAAGCTCTCTTAGCTCTTTTGCTACGTCAGCTGTGTAAAAAACCAGTGAAGTCATGCATAAAATAGTAAACCTCATCAAGCCTTTGAGAAATGAAAGTAAATTCTTCTCAGTAGGAGCATTCAGTGTTGCTTTCATCGTATTTTTAAAATCCAACTTGCCTAATTTTATTCTGCAGGGTATTAATGTTGTTTATTATGTGGTGAACACTGTCCTTCTGCATGATGATGGCAGTAAAAATGAAAAAGTGAAGTGAATCTGATTGGTGATTTTGAACCTTGGCTATCTCCTTAGCTGTAGCTTCCCTCATGTTTCCTATTTTTAGAAATTCCCTTTTTATAAGCTCTGAAGAACTTGATCTGGCTACCGACTCCATTGTATGCTCTCAAGTTAGTGTCAAGCTGTCTAACAAATCTTCATACCAAATGCTTTTCCTCCTTCACTCAGCAAGATAAATTTTTGAGCACCGTGCCAACAGTGAATTGTTTATACTCTTCACTCCTGCTGTTCTTCAAGGAGACAGACCTCCCTTGAGCTGGCAGAAATAGTCCATGAGTCCCTGACATGCAGATCAGTCTGCGGTGGCAGAGTTGAGAGAAACAAAAGGTTGTTATCGCTAGTGCTCCACTTCTCATTCTCGGTATCTTTCTCCTTCCCACAACGACAGCAGCACTGGAGCATTTTTCGGCAGGCATCAAAGCAGTGATCACACTCAGTTTGTACTTGGAAGGTTGTCTTTGCAACCACAAGAGATAGAAATGAGTCATTTAAATGAAAAATATATTTATTTTGCCAAGACTTACAGCTCCTACCCAGTAGTTTCTTGCTTGTCCAGGCAAGTGTGCTTTATAGTGTCTTAACTTCATAATATCTAAAATATGGTCCAAAGGACTTTATATTTATTTCTCTGTGATACTTTGGAATTCTCCCAAGCCCATCACTGCAGGCATATGGAGAGGAAGGAGGAAGTCCACGCCATCTCAGCTGTCTTATAAAAACTAACACTTCTTGCAAATGGAAATTGTTACCAGGACCACCCATCTGCATTCATCGCTTCCTAAAACATAAAGATCACATTTAGGAAAAGTGCAAACTGACAGATGGATGCCATCTTTTCAGTGTCCTCCAAAGGAACTTCAGAATTTAAAATGAAGCAGGAGACATCTTTAAAGAACAAGAGCAGATGGCTTTGTTTTTTAGTCATATAGACAGAGATTAATGTCATTTGCTGTCTTTTAACTACTTTCATCTTTATCCTACCTTTTTTTTCTGCAGTTGAGAAATTAACCTCAGCTGTCTGTTTATAGACCAGACAGCTTAGGATGGTTTGGTGATTGCTGCCCTTTCACAAGTAAGGCAGGTAAAATCATTGGTCTTAGGTTTTAAAGTGAATAACAGGGTGATTGTCTGATTCAACCTATAGCACGAGAAAAATATAATTTAAAAGCATACTAATTATTTGACATTTTTATTGTTGGAATGACTGAGTAGCTATTTAAATGCGGACATACATATTTTTAGTACTAAGGTTAAACAATTGGAGTTTTTTTCCTTCTTGGTCCCTAAAGTAGTACAATGTCAACCTAAACCTCATTGCAATCACAGTTTTCCCAGCTAACATCAAATTATCAGATGTGGGATAGCAGAAGGCAGTGGGTTTATGGGGTTCATACAGATCATGTGGGATGATCTCTTCCATGCTGAAGAGAAAAGTTTAACAGGCGGCCAGAATTGTGACCCCATTTGGCTTTTCGTACATCACTGTGCAAAGCTAAAAGTAATTATAAAAAACAAAAGTATGCCTAAGTTTCTCCAGACAAGGAAGCTAATAGTGAGGTAAGCTTTGAAAGTACATTACGCTAAATATTCTACACTAAATTTGTCTTGGCACTGTGCATTAAAAACAGGTTTGGGCAAATTAGCCTATTGCCTTTTGACAATGGAGTAAAGTGTCTGTGCAATAAAGCTGTGCTTCCATAATCACATTAAGCTCGGCAAGTGTGGGTTGATTCCAAAAGAAGTGGACTTCTATGCACCTGGCTGTGTGTTTCTGACCCTTTCTTCAAGCATTACTTATGGGGCACTATCAAGCTCAAGGCCAAACTGAGTGAAAGAAAAGTATCTTTCTGTTAGATCCACCTTTGGTTTTTTGAAGCAGTTAGTGCCCCAGATCTCTGCTCTTTGCTGATCACCATTCTGCTGTGCCTTAATCCTCTTCAGGGAACACCAGCTAGGTTAAGGCCGGACTCTCAAGTGCGTTCTTGTTTGAAGTTAGCATCAGCAGTTGAAGTCCTACAGCAGTTGTTCAGCTCAGAATATTAACTTACAACAAATATTTTCAGGTTAACTTTGTATATCAACATGACTGTGGGCTATAGGCTCCAGCAAACCTAGCAGGGTGTCAGAGGAGCGTGCAGGTCAGAGCCATTGGAGAAGAAATTCCACTGTCTCAAGAAAACCAATTCTGCTTGTAACAGTCTCTAGAGAGTACTCACTTGAACTATCAGAGCTGTGAGAGCACTTCAGTCAGAGAAGACATGTAGTTATCAAAAGCAGGAGGCAATAACATGTTTGGTCTAACTGGCAGTTGTCTGAAGAGTTAAATCTAGCTGCAGCTTCTACGATTCTCCTTGGGAGGTAGCCTGGGAAGCATTATTACCCATGCGCTTTGAGATACAATTCAAGATTTTTTCCTAATAGCGAGCTAAATTCAAACATAGGGCAGCACAGGGCAGAAAGAGCAGCTCATGTGGCTGGCTTGAGACACGGATGAGCCCTGAGGCAGTAGCTTCCACCAGAGAATTGCATCAGTAATTGATAGTCATAGCATCACTCTTTTCCCATGAGCCTGAGGGAAGAAAACTTCCCTCCTTCCCTCTATGAGTTTATGAGAGTGCTTTCTGTTTAGTTTTCTACTAAAAGAAAGGAATATATAAACAGAATAGTGAAAGATCACCAAAATAATTTTGTTGAAATCTTACAATAATGTTACTTCCCAAACAGCAGTCAGCTAAATGGCTACTGCTGTGTAAAATAAAAGGTAGAATTTGGTTTATTATCTCTCAGTAATATGAGAAGTCTGTGGATTGCAAGACAGTTCCACGGTATATTTAAAGTTAGGGTTATTGCTCTTGCTTTGTAACCAAAAATGAGAATTTGTTTAAAAAATTATTTTGGGGAAAAAAATCTACACATAGCATTCCAACTCTCCTTTGTCTTTCATTCTCTCCGGGAAAAAAAACCCAAACAAACAAACAAAAAACCCAAAAAACTAAAACAAAACCAAAGGCAAGCAGGAAGTTTCTACTTTCTGTTAGAGCATGGCCATTAAAACATTTTCAGCAGGTAGGAGTTTTAGGGAGGGAAGGAGCTGGGGCCACACTGCTGAGAATCAGCAAATTTCTTAGGGCAACTTTGCTACCAGCAAAGAAAATTCTGGGGAAGAGGGAAGGAAGAGAGGGGTAAAGTTGTGCTGCAAGTTGGCCTGCTCTGAGGGAAGCAGTGACGCAGGAGCGTGGCACGGTATTTGGTGCACACCACCTGTGTGGCGAAGCAAAGGAGGGATGAGAGTGTTCTGACTCAGCCTGGAAAAAGTGGAGTTCATAATGCTGCTGTTGTCACTGAGTTTGAAGGAATCTGCATGGTTGTAAAGATTGCTCTTCGAGGTGGAAGGGCCAGTGGGTGTACGACTGTAGGTATATTACAGAGTTATGTGATCTGACATATTTTAAATACATAAGTACCTTCAGGAGCGAAGAAGTGCTTATCTCTTCTTAAACATTTGTCTCTTCCCTTTCTTGCATTTCCCAGGACTTGGCCTGATTTATTAAATCAGTTTGGCTATCACGTCTTCTCTTGTCCTTGTTCTTTTCCTTTTTCCTCTGTACATTGAGTTGTTCAACAGGCATTCTTCAAAAGCACGTCCCACTTAAACAGAGAGCCTTTTGTTAGGCACCAGTGGAGTAGGGCTAAATGTCATAACTTGCACTGCGTCCTTGGGCAAGAACATAAATAAACCCCTCTTTTAATCTCCCTGATTTTATTTTTAATAGTGAACAACATAATCAGTAGATGGAAGTGACTTTTCATCTTGGGAGCTCCAGCCGAGTAAGATCATTTTAGAGATAGGGTGCTTGCAGACTGAGCTGCTTACAGGCACAAAGGCTGCTGTTACAGGTTGAAAGCAAGTGAGTACTTTTCTTCATGATGAGGAGTGGTTGTAGGGTTTTTTCTTCTTGTATCGTCTAGCTTAGCCTCATCACGATTTTAAAATAAACTGATTGGATACAATTTGTAAGAGAGTTTTTCGTCTGCCTGTAGTTGCTGTTTTGAGAGACAGAATGGGGTGAGAGAGGCCTGGAGCTGCTGAGAGACAGAACAGCCAGCGCTGGGGTATCACTCCTATTAAATTACCCCTACTTAAGTGTATTCCCTCAGTGTTGTTGGGGTTGAGTGTACTATGCTTTGAGGAGGATGCTGAGGCCATACCAGACTTCTAGCTAATGTACCCTCTGTGGGACTTTGTGAGGGAAGAGGCAATTATGCTAGTCTTACTTAAGATGTTTCAGTGTCTTCAACCCAGCCTTCAGCTGCCGTGTCAGAAGGGAGTAGGTCTCTGTGTAGACCCTGCGTCCTACCTGTTAGGCCCCAGAGAGGACAGATCCTGTGTCAGATCGTCCAGGCCCATCTGGATGTCTTGGAAAATAACTGGCATCTAAGACAGCGGGAGAAGCTGGTGTTCAGGCAGCTGTCTTGCATCACAGGTTCACAGATTGGTAGGGGTTGGAAGGGCCCTCTGGAGATCACCCAGCCCAACCCCCCCAGAGCAGGGTCACCCCCAGCAGGGTGCACAGGGTGGCGTCCAGGCGGGGCTGGGATCTCTCCAGAGAAGGAGACCCCACACCCTCTCTGGGCAGCCTGGCCCAGGGCTCCCCCACCCGCAGAGGGAAGAAGTTTCTCCTCGTGCCCAGCTGGAACTTCCCGTGTCCCCGTTTGTGCCCAGTGCCCCTTGTCCTGTCCCTGGGCACCACTGGGCAGAGTCTGGCCCTTTCCTCTGGACACCTCCCCTGGAGATATTGATCAGCATTGATCAGATCCCCTCTCAGGCTTCTCTTCACCAGCCTTAACAGCCCCAGATCTCTCAGGCTTTCCTCAGTCGAGAGATGCTCCAGGCCCTCATCCTCACAGCCTTCTGCTGGGCTCTCTCCAGTCTGTCTTGATCTGTTTGAGCACCCTGTAACTTTGCCTTTGGGCTGCTCTTACTGAGAGTGCTCTTTCAGGCTGTTTCCCGTCTCAGTTCCAATATTCCCTCAGACATCATTGCCCAGTGTCCTTTGGAGATGACTGAAAGCCATTAACAACAGCCACCTGCCCGTCGTAGGATCAACAGGATACAAGGAAATACTGGTACCTTTCTGTTCCCTTGAACTTACTTTGCTACTTTTCCTTTGCTTTGCAATAGCGATGATCTGGAGCTCTGCACAGTTTTCTTACGTGCACAACTTGAGATAGGCTGGGATCTTCCTAAATGCTACAGCTTTCTGCAAATCATTTGAAACCAAACAGATCTTTTAATGAAAGTGAAGTAGCAGGAAAAGAGAAATTTCTGAAACATCTTTACTTAATGGAAGGCATCTCAGAGGAGAGTAGTAGACCATGTGTCAGGAGAACTTGAAATTTAGGTATGGGTACATGCAAAACTGCAGTGGCAGGAGGCAAGACATTGGGAGGGGGCAGGCATTAAGCCAGTAGCTCTTTTTCATGAAGATCTAACATAATTTTCTCGTTTTCAAGGTTCTTTGGAAAGAAGGCAAGTTAAACAGTTCCCAAAATAAAAGTGGAATTTCCCTTTTATTTTCCCTTTCCATTAAATAAAGGAAGATTATTATCTTAAGCTTTTCCAGTCATGTCAGGTGTCATAACAACTTAGAATCAATTTCTTGGATCCTTGTTGTCAAACAGTAGCTTTAACTATAGGCAATAGTGTTATAGGCAATAACTATTTAGAAATAAAAACATATATCCACCTGAAGTAATTGTCCAGCCAAATAGAAAGTGTTCCTTGAGTAACAATGAGCTTGTAAATGTAAATACTTTCCAACTGTTACTTCCTCCTTCTGTGTTGGTAGCTCTGAAGGCCTATACCGCTCTTCGTACAAGCCATTCCCGAAGTGCCTGACTCTGTTGTCATGTGACACCATTTTCAAAAAATGCATAGCACTGAAGAGAATTTAATCAGCTGGGTAAATAATAATTACTT
This sequence comes from Psophia crepitans, assembly GCA_013399095.1. Lineage (NCBI taxonomy): Eukaryota > Metazoa > Chordata > Aves > Gruiformes > Psophiidae > Psophia > Psophia crepitans. The sequence continues at coordinate 584,510 of VWZZ01000291.1, read as the reverse complement.
TTAAGAAAAAAATCAATAAAACCACAGCATGATTGTGTCTTGTATTCCAAAAATGAACCTTTCACAGAGCAAAGAAGGCATATAGGAAGAATTGGAACTTGTCCTCATCATTTCTAGTGATTGTCATTCATATTGCCGCAGAAGATGACCTGGATTTTGTTGTTGGGTCTGCTCTGTTCTGTAGTTTGGAAAAAGAAGATGTTGAATTGGTTTAAAATACTTCTCAGGAAATTGCTGTTTGAAAATGTAATCTTTCTACAGCCTACTCTTCAGTTTCAGTTATAATAAGATTTAGGGATTTAGACAGGTTTTTTTTTATATATATATAGAGAGAGAGAGAGAGAGTGCGAGCAGGTTCATTTGTGCTTCTCCTATTGCACCACAAATTCTGAAGATTAGGCTTCTTGCTCTATAATCCTGCTAGGCTGTGGGGAAGAGGAAACTCTGGTATCAAGGTAATGGACTTTTTATAAAAAATCTGTCTAGAACAGAGCTCGTGTTAGCATTATCATCAATCAAGCAACTGTCACCTTTTCCCATCAAGCTATAATTTGAAGTAAAAGTCAAAGAGAAGAGGTGGCTTACTGAAATGTCACTGCTGTTTCTCCACTCTGGAGGTAGCTGAGGAATTCAACATTCACATGGTGTTTTATTCTAGAGCTGTAAGTCCTAATGTATTTTGATCTTCTGTAGTTCCAGTCCTTAGAGAATATAATTGATCTTATATTACTATCTGAAGATATGGTGAGGCTTTGTATAGTGCTAGGTGCCACGCAAACAGAGTAAGATATTGATTGACTCTTAGAGTGTTTTAAAGACAAGCCATAACAAACGAGCAAAATGAACCCACGCTGGATAGTAAGAAGATAACATGGATTACCAATGTGCACCAGTTTTTATTAAGACCTAAACCCCTGTCCTAGTTTTTTTCTTCTTTTTCATCTTCAAAAATACTTCAGAACAGCTGTATATTGGCTAATCGTGATAGATTTTCTCTCAGTGCTTCCAAGGAATGTTGTTATCACTGTTACTTAAACAAAGCAACGCAGTAGTGCAAGACAGCAGTTATTTTTTCTGACTGATTTTGTCCAGGCTTTGATTTCACAGCGCTTTCTGATGGTTAGTCAAGAAATGACATACTTAATGTGACTTCATTGTATTTACGGCAAAGTTCTGTGTCTGTATGAGAATACAGCAGGTACGTTGGGACTGTTTCCTGTCTACAGATATATTCTCATGATCTAACTGAGATTTTAACAGATGGGTTCTCTTGAGTTGGGCAAGGTGCTGTGGGAAGAGCGCAATGGAAAGTGTCCTGTGTTTGCATTTTGAGGTAAAATATGGAGAGCATTACCCTGCTGAAGAAATGAGGTTATTTACAAATATTATGTTGTGATCTGAAAATAATACTTGAAAGATGACAGTATGCTGTATTTCTATACTGTCAAGGAATCTTGCATTATCTAACATTGCTCAGGTTGTAATCTCATTAACTGAATGCAAGTTTTTTGTATTATCCTCCTAAATAAGCAGCTAGCAATTTGTGACGTGTCTGTCGGTTACACTGGCACTGAAAGGAATCAAGTTTGTGTGACTGTTACTGGAGAGTGTGAAGCTAAGCCTGAATCTTCAAAGGTGTTTAGCTGTCTTATTCCCATTGATTTTAATGCAAATCGAGTACATAAATGTCCCTTGTGAATCCTTGTCGTTGTCCCCAGGCTTCTGGATTGCCTGTCTTCCTAAAATACGTAGGTGTTGTATTACGATGATCGCTTCTTCCAAGGAAGTTCAGAAAGAGAAGGTTGTGGTTATGGCTGTGAAAGCCATTGTGAGACAAATTATACCTTACTGCTGAAGTGTCCTACAAAACTGCTGTGCGTAGCTGCCAAATTCTCCTTTTTCTCTTCTAGCCGTTTCATCCCATGGTGAATTTGGAATGCTCCAGAGATTTTCGACCATTTCTGTGTGCCCTCTACGCTCCTGTGTGCATGGAGTATGGCCGTGTCACTCTCCCTTGTCGCAGACTCTGTCAAAGAGCGTACAGCGAGTGCTCCAAACTCATGGAGATGTTCGGGGTCTCTTGGCCTGAGGATATGGAGTGCACCAGGTGAGCAAATCTGGTTTTTTTTTCAGAATCCAGGATAAAATTTTCATACAGTCTAGGATGTTTTGTGATCTGAAACAGACATTTTAAATGTGTTCCATTACATGCCCATATTTTCCATTCTGTTTGTGTAACAGCCTGTTTCCTGGGCTGGAAACCGAGTTCATATTTCTATCATCTGCCCGAGAGAGAAGTTGAAAATTTCTGTGGGCAATTACTGTAAACTGCACATGCATATTCTTAAATGAATTAATATAGGCATCTATTTTTCTTCTTTGTCATTTATGCTGACCTGGTTTTGTCTGCTGGGCCAAAGTTTAATAGGTGATACTGCAATAAATTTCTCTGAGAGTTAAGCAAAATTACATAGGCTAGAGATTTATAGTCTCTTTTTCCAAAGGGGGAGCTGGCTGCACTTGATGAGTGTATAAAATCTCAAAGCTCTGCTTTCAGTGCATCTACCTGTTATTGAGCTTCTGTGCAAACAGATATTTTCAGCTTTACATTACACAAATTACTGCATATAACAGTATTTGATGATGTTCCAACCTATTTCAAACAGAATATACGTGAAATTGAAAACAATATGCTTTGGGGTTTTTTATAAGTGACTCCAACAGCTAATAAAATACAGGAGCACAAACAGGAAGAAATTGTCTCTCTTACAGTTGGACTGGAGAGAATGGAAAAGAGTTAAAACTTCTTTTAGCAGAAGAATAAGTCAGAGGATGCTTCTAGGTCCTGGTAATCTGGCTCTAACTGCTTACTCTGAACAGATGCCTGGGCCCTTTAGGTCCTCCCCATCTCCTCAGTAAGGCCCATGTAGTGAAACTTCAAATCCAGAGCTAAAACTACTAAAACTTTGCTGGTGCTGTGTTAGTACCGTTGTGCCAGAACACGAGGTGCGGCAGAGGAGCCAGCATACTTAGCTTACGCTGCACTTGCTGAGGCGGTAACGTCTAGCAGAGGGAGGAACTGGACAGCTATGCACGGAATCCCTCCAGTCTCTCCTTTAAAATTTCAGACTTCATCTCCAGCAACCCTTAGCCTCCAGTCAGAGCTTTACTTAATTATAGAAATATCTTCTTCATAATTTCAATTTATTAATGCCAACAGCAGTGCTAGAATGGATTTTTGATCTAACTAGCTCACCATCCTGTCTGACAGCAGCTGATACTGTTGTTTAGGGAAAGGTTTTAAAATGTTCCATAAAATCATGCTCCTTGGGCACATAGTCTCGGTTTACAGTAAGCCTGACTTTTTAGACTTCCTGAGATGGATTCTGCATCCTCATCTTCATGCTTAAAGTCCCAATGGGGCCCTTGTCCATTTATTTCTTTGGTTTGGTTTTAAACGTATTTTATAGTTTCAACATCCACTGCATTCCGGGACAGAGAGTTCTAGAGATTGTTTAAACATAGTGTAGTATTTCATGGATTAGCCATTATTTGGATTGTCTTTGTTTTCACTCCAGTTAGTGTGTCTAAAGTTAGACATATAAATAAGGTTGCTAGTCTTTGCAAAGTATATGTATATTTCTTGTAAATATTTTTTTCTTGCTTTTTAGATTCCCAGATTGTGATGAGCCATATCCTCGTCTTGTTGACCTCAATTTAGTTGGGGAGCCCACAGAAGAGGCCCCAATGGCAGTACAGAGGGATTATGGTTTTTGGTGTCCTCAGGAGTTGAAAATAGACCCTGATCTGGGTTACTCTTTCCTGAGGGTACGGGACTGCTCCCCTCCTTGCCCAAATATGTACTTTCGGCGTGAAGAGCTCTCCTTTGCTCGCTACTTCATTGGAGTGATCTCAATCGTCTGCCTTTCGGCTACCTTGTTTACTTTTTTAACTTTTCTGATCGATGTCACAAGATTTCGCTATCCAGAAAGACCGATAATATTCTATGCTGTCTGTTACATGATGGTGTCATTAATTTTCTTCATTGGCTTTCTGCTTGAAGACCGAGTAGCGTGTAATGCATCTAGCCCTGCCCAGTACAAGGCTTCCACAGTGACACAGGGCTCTCACAACAAAGCTTGCACCATGCTTTTCATGGTGCTCTATTTCTTTACCATGGCTGGCAGTGTTTGGTGGGTCATTCTTACCATCACGTGGTTCTTGGCAGCTGTGCCAAAATGGGGCAGTGAAGCAATCGAGAAGAAAGCGTTGCTCTTCCACGCCAGTGCCTGGGGCATTCCAGGAACTCTAACCATCATCCTCTTAGCAATGAATAAAATTGAAGGTGACAATATTAGCGGCGTATGTTTTGTTGGCCTCTATGATGTGGATGCATTAAGATACTTTGTACTTGCACCTCTCTGCCTGTATGTTGTTGTCGGAGTTTCCCTTCTGCTAGCTGGCATTATCTCTCTCAATCGGGTTCGCATTGAAATCCCATTAGAAAAAGAGAACCAGGACAAACTAGTGAAGTTCATGATCCGGATTGGCGTGTTCAGTGTTCTGTACCTCGTGCCACTGTTGGTTGTAATTGGCTGCTATTTCTATGAGCAGGCTTACCGAGGTGTGTGGGAGACGACATGGATTCAAGAACGCTGCAGAGAATATCACATCCCGTGTCCCTTTCAGGTGAGGAAACCAATATGACCTATTCAGGAGTGCAGAAAATGGGTAATGAGGGGATATGTTGAGACTTACTTGTCGTCCCTAACTGAAAGTGCTGCTATTCCTACAAGGGAACATTCCAAATAATTTGCATAATGCATTAGGCCTTCTGGAAGACTAGGTATTATGGGAAATTTGGAGTCTGGCATCAGCTGCTTGGTGTTTTTTTGTCAAGTTTCTGGGCTGCATGGGACCTGCACAGGCTATAAGGATGCTATTTTAAACCAACTTCAAGAACAGGAGTTAATGAGTTTATTTTTGGTCCCTAGAGACATGTTAGAAATTTTGCTCTGAAGGAATTTTGGCATTTAAATTGAGTTGTCATCAGCCTGATTACTGCTTTTTCTGGTTTTTGTTGTTGATCTGTAACAGTTTGGTTGCCTTGATTAGTCTAGAGGTTCTGTGCTCATTTTAGAGCAGTCTATGCATGTGTCAGAAACGTCTGTATAAAATCTTACTTTAAGTGTCTTCTGAAGAAAACTAGAGCTTACAGCTCAGCAGTTTTGTTTTTATACTTACCTGCTCAATTTGCTTAATTGAGTTATCATAGGAACAGAAGGCTCTAAGAGCACTAGATATCAAACTGCCCACTGTTTGCTTCAGTATTTTGCTGGTGCACTTCCAAAGAAAGTATTATAAGTATTAATTACTTGAAGCCTACTTTCCTTTTTGAGCTAAAGTGGCAAATTGTTTTTGGAATGATATTGCATAGGTATTTTCTGCAACTTGTTTGAAAGCAATTTTATTTCAAGAAGGTTGTACAGCAAGCATCTGTTATATAGCTGCGAATTCAGGGGTATAGAAACGTTACTATTTTGGCTCTAAAGCAGTTAAAATACCGTCTGGATCATCAAAGCTCGCATTTTAATGCAATAACATATCACTTAAAGGTTTGGCTTAGTCTATATAGCTTGATAATAATCTTTTTATTACCTTTTAACCCTTTTTATTGTTTTCTCTGTTGGATTTTATTAGGGTGCGACTCTTCCCTCCTGTCCAATGTGTGAGCATTTTTATGGCAGGAAATGTCTGTCAATGGGTGTGCTCAGTTTCATTTGCTTGATCAACTGTTCTTTGCTGCCAGGTTTTAATACGTTAACCTGACTAATGTTTAAAAAGAGTGAAAAAGAGGGACACCAAGTCTTCTCTCAGTTAATTTCAAATACCTACCATATACCAATCCGCAGTTCATATAAGAATCTATAAAATTCAAAGGCTATTGCTTTCTCAGAACATTGAATGAAAACTATTTTAAACCTTGAAACTTCTGATGTCAAAGGACTAAAATCCTGGCTATTGGAATAACAAAAACATGTAGCAAAATGCTACTCAGATCTCTAGAAAACTGTTGAGATAATGGCTCAGCGGGAGTCAAAAGAACAATAATAGTTTCATTCACATCAAATTGGGTTGAAGGACCCGTAGACCCTAGGGAGTTTTTCTTCTAACCCATCCAATTTTTTTTCTTAAACTAAACATGCTTCTCTAATTAAACTATTCAGACTTATAATTGAAACAGATTTCCACAGCTGTGGGGAAAAACAATTTTATCCTTAGATCATGCTAGTAAAATTTATTATTAAATTAGGGGAAAAATTAAAACTTTGTGGAGACTACCACTCACTTGCAAAAGATGACTGTGTTTTTTCTAAGCCTTGATGTTATTTAACTTAACTTCAGATATTTGAATATCAGTGTCAGAGACCAGACTATCCTAAATTGAGAGCTGTAGTTGATTCCACAGCAGAAGTAGGTTTTATGTGCAAAACTTATGCAGGGTTGCGGTAGTTAGAATTCACTGCTTGCATAGGCACACTTATTCCAACACCAGTAAATCTGAGGTTAAAAATTCATTAGTACATGTAACAGTTACATCATCTTTGCCATCATAGGATGATGCCACAGTAACTCATCCTGGAAAATTGCTAATGGGGGAGTTTGAGTGTGCAGCTGCTACAGGCATGCCTCCCTGCCTCCCTCCTGTGTGACTGCTCCGTGCAGGAGATACCGCGGCGTTAATGATTTGCTGCAGATTCTCCTGGCTGCTGCTAAACCGAAGAGCGCCTCTGCAGCTGGCGTTCAAATTAAAAACAGACATCATGTTTCTTCATCTACCTAAAGGGCTAAGTACTCCCTGGAAGACCCCAAAAGTGGGTTCACAGATTCACAGAGTGGTAGGGGTTGGAAGGGACCTCTACAGATCACCTAGTCCAACCCCTCTGCCAGAGCAGGATCACCTAGCGTAGATCACACAGGAACAAGTCCAGGTGGCTTTTGAATGTCTCCAGAGAAGGAGACTCCACCACCTCTCTGAGCAGCTTGTTCCAGTGCTCTGTTACCCTCACAGTGAGGAAGTACTTCCTCACGTTCAGGTTGAACCTTCTCTTTTCCAGTTTTTGGCCATTGCCATAAATGTTGAAGCAGTAGCTTTAATCTGCTGCTTGGGCAGCAGCAGCAGGTAAACCAGCAACTGCCCCTCTTGTACCATGGCTGCGAGGGCTCGGGTGAGCTCTGGGATGAGACGTCAAAAGTTGAGTGAAGTGCATATTGTTTCCTCAAGTCTCCTTTCATAAGGAAAAAACAACTACTACATTGAGGAATGAGGTTTATTTACAGTATATACAATGTATATAACATGATTCAGAAATTTAGTTGCACTTTCCCCACTATGTGGGAAATGCATTGTTTCTGTGGATGTCAACTTAAGTGGACAACTTGGGGAGTTGCGTTTCATATCAGCCTGGTTAAATCTCTTAAATTGTTTAAAACATCAAGGTTTCCATACTGGAGCATCCTTCTTTCGATGCGAATAAAGGCAAATTGATTAAGTGTTGTTACCACTAGTAATTATTTTAATAGTTTCTGATGTTAGGACTGGTCACAGTGATATAATCCGTTTCCAGTCACTATTACTCCTCTGTGAAATACCTGCTCACAGCAACCTAAAAATATCTTAACCCATCCTCCTCCATTTTCACTGGGGTCAGGACATTTTTCTTTTTCTGGAGCAGGAAACGGTACCTCTGTAATCTACTTTCAGCACAGTCATATTCAAATGAGGAGCTGAATTCTATGTTGGTATCACACTTTTCACTCATTGCCTTGAAAAGGGAACTCGTGCTTGGCCTCAGAAAATAGATTAATGTTTTTGTGCAAGAGAAGTTCAGGCAGCAGAAAATGAAATGAATTTTTGCTAGCTATGGAAGCTGGTACCCCCATCAGAAATGCAGTATTTTAGCTGTGCTGTGTGCATTAGAAGTCTGACCTGAAGAAGACGTATCTCATAAATAATCTTTTTTATAAGAGTATAGCGCAATTTTACATCGAGGTAAAATACAGAAAGGAAGGAAAAAAAGCAGGGAAGCATGACACAATGCAATCATAAAATAATCTAGTCATCTCTTTTGCTGCGGTTGAAAATACCTCCTTTTCTGCTCCTTCTGCTGCTGTTTGTAACAGTGGTGGTTCTACCCACATCATATCGTTGTTCAGAGGGTAGAGCCTGGAGCAGAGACCTGGGCTTCTGTAATGCTGGGTTCAAGAGAGACATTTGGGAAGGTACGATTCTGCATGATCCTAGTGCTCTTGAGTGTGGCTGTCATCATCTCTTTAATAATTTTACCATGCTTAACAAGTCCTTGGTACTGGGTTGGCTTTGTAGCCTGCAGTTCCAACCCAACGGTTAGCTTTCCCAGTTCGTCTCTTTCCTGTCTTTGCGATTTCTACCTTGTCTGTCGATGAAGTGTATTGTGCTACAGTGACTGATTCAGAAGAAGTGTTGGACTGGGATAAGATTTTTGGCCAGTCACTTTACAGAAGCTCAGAATTCCTCAGGGTGAAGGGATCTCTGGAAATTACCTAGTCCAGCCCCTCTGTTCAAGCAGGGTCAGCACAGGACTGTGTTCAGGCGAGTTTTGAATTCCTGTTGGCATAGAAGCTGAAAGTTCCTTTCTATCACACATCTAACCTCAGATATATCTGATGTAAGGTCAAAAGTAGGGTAAAAGGGGGAAAAAAAATGCATTTAGCTGCTGTTATGTATTTGTGTCCTCCAGGCACCGCAGTGTGTTGTTCTTCACGAAGAGAGTGTCAGGGTATTATTCCTCTTGGAAATGACAAAGGCAACCAAACTGGGACACAGTAACCTGACCCAATCTATGAAAATGCCTCAAAACTGGGATGAATTTGGCTACAAAGTGAAATAGATACTTGGCAGAGTCTGCCTCCAAAGCTGGTGGTAATATGCGTTTCTCTTATGAAAAGCAGGAGTTCAAGTGCTCAGTATGGCTTTTCTAGCCCAGAGAAAAGGAAAGGGCTGCATCAAGTCAGACACATTCAAAGGTGGAAGAAAATGGTAATTGTCTTCCCAAGATAAGGAAATGGGTCTGCTTTCTTGGAATGGCAGAGTATGGTGCTAAAAGCTTTTACCTCTTTGATTAATCCCATAACTGAACTGTGTAAGGGAGTTCAGGCCTGAAAGGGTTTAACGGGCTGTACCACAAAATCTGCAAAGTAAAGAAGGTCCTGAGCTAAGGTTCATTTCTCTTAAATCCAAATGTAAATAGACTCTCCACAATTTTCACTAATGCCTCAGGGCTAGGCTAGGCACTGTGCTGATGGGAGAGACATCTAATTTAACTATTGAAGAGCAAAAAAGGAAAAGAAAGTATTTCAGAGACGTTTGCTACTCTAGTGGGAGTCCTTGAGAAATGCAGCGAAGCAGTGGGAATTGCCTTTGCTTGTGATCTGATAGTCATAATTTCCCTATTCATGTGGCTTTGCCAGATTAAGAGACCTTAGCGCTGAATTGCTAAGAGTGAAGATGGTGCTCTCCGCTTATCTTTTCGATATTATTTAGGGGAATGGAAGCAGATGCTGATAGAACGTTTGATTTCCTGCTGATGGGGAAGACTTGGTAGCAGGGTGAGTTTAGTACAAATTGCGAACTCTGGTTTTGCATTGGAAACTCATTTTCTCTTTTCATTAGGAACATGGGTTTGTGCTGAATGCTGAATATCATAGAATCACAGAATCATTAAGGTTGGAAGAGACCTCCAGGATCATCTAGTCCAACCGTCCCCCCACCACCTATTCCCCACTAAACCATGTCCCTAAGTACCACACCCAACCTGTCCTTAAACACCCCCAGGGATGGGGACTCCCCCACCTCCCTGGGCAGCCCGTTCCAATGCCCGACCACCCTTTCCCAGAAGAAATTTCTCCTCATCTCCAACCTGACCCTCCCCTGGCGCAACTTGCAGCCGTTCCCCCTTGTTCTGTCACTAGTTATCTGCGAGAAGAGGCTGACCCCCATCTAAGCCAGGCATCCTAGCCTCCTTTTCTAGCTGAAGCAGAGAAATGGGCATTTTTATAGGGATACATCAGACATTCGGATGAATCATGCCCTGACATAGTTTATTGTCTGTTTGAAAGGGTCACATTTGCTCTGACTGGATACGTTTATGTTAGGATTTTTGCTGAATATGCTGGGCAAGTTTTTTGGGGGAAGGAGGAGGAGAAGTTGGGGTTGGTTTTTCTTGCAATTACACCTTCAGATCAGGAGATGCCGCAACACCCTTTAAGCACACTTTGTAGACCCTGGTCCATCCTGACCTGCATAACAGTCATCCCAGAAAGAAAGCTTGGTAACATGGTTTTTGCTCATTTTCAAAGAAAGGTCATAAATAAGCGCCTGAGACCGCAGTACCTGGAAGGCCATAGGCTTGCATTCAGGACTCCCATGGACAGATAATTTTGCTTTGCGTCGTATGTGCGTGGTTCAACTACTCATGGAGAAGACTTTTTCTGCACGAGCACAACTATTTTTGCAAATGTAATTTGAACCAACTGAGTTCTTGGAAGCAGTTACTATACTTATCTCTTTAGATCTTTTTTATTTTCCTTCTGATCTTTGCTTTAAAAAAAATTGCAATTGCCTTGGTATTTTTAAGGACTTAATTATTGAGAGCGATGCTGTAAGGCGATGTAATTCAAAATATCATTTCTATCAGCAGCAAAAATACACAAGTCGGTCCAGCCGGTTTTTTTTTCCTCTCCGCTCCACCAATTCCAGTCCAAGTGTAATAATGTCGGATGCATTCTTACTGAAGATGGGAGTTCTCACCCACTCACTTCTGTTCCTTGCTGGTGTTGGATAGAGAAGAGAGGATTAATTGTGGTTGCCTAAGAGACCAAAAGCGTAAATGGAAGGAATGTTTTGTTAGTAGTTCCCCTTGTCTGTCAGTGGCGCTTATATGTATCTAGTACAGGCACAAAGGAAAACAGTACAAACTCACTAATATATTTCTGTCAAGACTGAAATTATATCGCATTACAGATTATTTTAAGGCATTATTTGACAATTAACATTGGAGAAATGAATTTTAATTCTAGGATTAATCTCTTTCACCTGCTGATGATTTTGCCTCAAGAATTTGTCAGCTTTCTTGTTTCCCTTTTTTCACAAATGTACTTTTTGCCCTATTTTGATTTTTTTTTGCTGCAAATTTTCAAGATCGTTTTAGGTATCTTAAAATTAATACCATTGCGATAAAACCCTCGTCATTTCAGACTGCTTTGGATTGCTAAAAACTGTAAATTGCTTGCTTTGTTTTGCATCCTTTTTAAAGGTTGCCCACGTAACATTTTCAAGCGTGTTTCATTCCCCCTTGGCGTGGCTTTGTCTTTACTTCATGCCCGGTGCCCAGAACAAACACCGCAGGAACGTTACCGAAAGCAGAGACTACGCGTAGCTGTCCTGCAGAACCGTTTCAACACAGGGAAACTTCCTTCTGAGCAGGTGCCAACTGAAAAGCAACTATGGTGGTAAAGTAATGGTAGGGTGAGAGCCAAGAGTATGGGAGTGTTTCGTGATCTGCCTTTACCTCGTGCTGCTCAATATTATAGCTCATAGTGCCTACTTTTAAATAAATTGGGCAGAAGCAAAGGAAATGCTGAGACAAGCTCCTGTAAGTTCCAGCTCAGGTTTTGCAGCTACGTCTCTTCATTTCTCCCCCCCAAAAAAGAGAAGACAAACACAAAAGCCTTACTTAATAAATTATATTAGTATTCAGTTTTTATAGTACTTTTAGCCCCAAAATTCTCCACAGACCTTTGAATTTACTGTAGAGATTTTAAATTTTGTGATGGCAAAGTTGTCTCACATGCGCTTAAGAAACGCTCTTGTAGCAGACTGTCTTTTCCCATGGCTGCGTTATGGGTGAAGTGTAACCCCTCTTGACACGGGCTTTATTTTCATGCACAAGTGCTTTAAAACAATTGCACACGCGGACCACAGAGAAGAAAAGATGGGGCTTGCAAACATCTTGCCGAAAACAGTGGCAAGAAGTAATTGTTGAGATAGAGAGGCTGTGTTTTTGGGGTGCTGATTAAGTTGGGATGGAGTTTCCCCACTTTTATGGGCTGCAATATATGGCATTTTCCAGTTTTTGCCATATTTTCCATGGATCGGGGTGTTGCCACTATCTTTTTAAATAGAAAGTGTCTCGGCTGTGTTACCATCTGTGTTACAGTGATTCTTCAGAAACGTGGGGGAGTGCGCTAAGCTGGATACAGAAAAGAGGCTTTGTTATGAAACGTCTTAGCACCGTTTGTGTGTGGCAGAGGGATAAAAAGAATATATTTAGAGATGTCTATAAATCTAAATTTCTCCTCCCCCCCTCCTTTTCCTTAGTTATTGTTCAGAATTCCTCTTAGAAGAGGTAATGGATTTGCTTAAATCTGCCCTAAGGAATTGCTTCTTGTTGAATGTAATTATTCTGTCCTAAAAAAAAAAAAAAAGGGTGGGGGGGGGAGAAAAAAAAGAGGTTCAGATAATAAAAACATATTTTCCATACTGCTATTTACTCAGAAGAGACTGAGAAAATCTGAGTTGTGAGTTAGACTTCTTGTAAAAACAAAAGTACTGTCAGCTCAGAACAGGAACATTAATTGCAGTATTTCGCTGTTTCCTAGTGGTGATTCAGTTAATTTCTCCTGTTTGAGAGGGGTAGGAAAAAGAATATATTCAAGGAAAAGAATGTACCCAAGTCAATTCCTCAGAATTCTCCTTTTAATATTAGTAATATCAGCCGTGTCTTCTTGCACATCCAAGGCTTTGATAAATCCTGCGTAGGATGCAATTCTCTTATCTCACCTTGGCATGTATGCAATTTCCCGTCAATTAACATATTGAGTGAAAGCAATCATTTCATTCACATGACTCATTTCTGGCTGGTTTTTTTTAATTGGATTGACTGAGCTGGAGACAAAGGGAAATGCTCTTTTCTCCACCATTATCTTCAGGCAGGTTGACTTGTACCCGAGTGTGACTCCTCAAGGTTATCTTTTTATTTTTTTTCTTTCTTTTTATTCAGTATTTTGCTGAGGGTGAATTGCCAAAGGAGGTCAGATCTTGCTATTTTTGAGTTCTCAGTTTCATGACGTTCTCTTTTTAATAAGCATGCTTTATATCTAGAACAGCCTTTAATTCTGGTTATTAAGGAAGCTCTCTTTTTCCACTGGCTCTTTTAATTGCAACATTAAAATGGTAACAAAAACTAAGTTAGGATGTCAGATTTCTCCAGTTCCGAAGCACCAGTCACTCTTAACTGTCAGAACTGAATGTTGCAGTACATCTGTTAGGAAATCAGTCACCTCAAAAAAGATTTAACTTCTAATTTTAATAAATCTAAGGAGATTTGCATTTGAAAATTCTGAATAGCAATGCATTCATTAATGAATTTACTTCATTAGGGAAGTGATTGTCCCCCTGTACTCGGCTCTGGTGAGGCCGCACCCCGAGGGCTGGGGTCAGTTCTGGGCCCCTCAGCACCAGAAGGACATGGAGGGGCTGGATCCTGTCCAGAGAAGGGCAGCGGGTGGGGAAGGGGCTGGAGCACCAGTCTGGGGGGGCGGCTGGGGGAACTGGGGGGTCAGTCTGGAGAAGAGGAGGCTGNGAGGGGGGAGTCCCCGTCCCTGGGAGGGTTCAAACAGCGTGTGGCCGTGGCGCTGCGGGACAGGGGGCAGGAGCCATGGGGGGTGGGCTGGCGGTTGGACTTGATGATCCCAGAGGTCTTTCCCAACCTTAAAGATTCTGTGATTCTACGGTTCTATGAGTATGACTCTTGCGCTGGGTTTCAGAGTTGCTTGGAGATGTTGGGCAGTCACGTCAAAATAGCTGTAGACCAACTTGCAAAGAGAAAATCTTTAATGGACAGTTACTGTAGATCTGTGCCCAAACCTCAGCGAATCCTTGACGTTTTTCTGATTATTCTGCATCCAAAGGAATTTCAGTAAGACGGTTTTTGTTGTGCTTTCTGTAGCCCTTTACTCTTGAATGACTTGTCCTGTCAGCACAGAAACACACGGTACAATAAATTTTGGAGATACTGCACTTCTGTGCATTTATTCCTCGTGATTCCAGAGTATCATTATTACATTTAAAACTTCAGTTCTGGAAGGGTACTTACGTTTGAATATCGTTGGTCTCAGGACTAAGCAGCTCTGACAGTTATACTGCTGACAGCAGATTTTCTTCTAAAAGCTTCAGCTTTTCAGGAAATGGTGATTGCCGTCACCGTATCTATAGTGCCGCAGGGCATAACGTGGGCAACAAACTCCTGCTGTGAGTGTTTTGAGAGGTTTCCTTAGCAGTGTAACATCAAGCAGTTCAGAATGCAGTCTGTAAATACACAAGTATAGAAAGAGGTTTGCGCTGTTTGTTAAAACAATTCGTTTCTAGACCTGAAATCAGTATTATTAACTAAGGAGTATACTTTACAGGAATAGATCTATTCTAACGATGGAATATAATGAGATATATGAACTAAGTTCACCTGTAAGACTGGTCCAGATCTCTCAGACATGTTCTGTTTGTGCCTGATCTTGGTAAACATCCGCTTAGCTTAGGTATGGCTGGACTATATAGAGCATGAAAAAGTAATAAATACTTGCAAATTTCAAGTTAGAATTTTCTTTTACGTTATTCTTATGAACAAAGAGTGCTTCCCAGCATCATCCTTCTCTTAGTTATTTTTTCTTAAGAGAGAATTATTCTTTTTCCTAGTAAAGTAAATGCAAGGAGTACACTATCTGAGCCCACTCAAGAATCAGGTGCGGCTTTAGAATTCAACTGAGGAACATAAAAATATTTTTTTTTAATAAATAAGAATCTTTTTATACAAAAAAGACTATATTTGCATTGTTGAAAGAGCTGGGTTATTCACATGTTTTCCATTAAGAGTTTATACTCTTAGTAATATGGATATATATTTACTTGTGGTTTGTTTATGTAATTTTTTATTAATAGAGCTTCTGAAGTCATTATATATATAATCTTTAATGCTGAATTATGTTAAAATATCTGTTCTGCTCAAAAAACCAAGACCATTGCCTATTTCTCATTTTCACCATGAAGGAGTCAAAGTATGAACACAAAACCGGTAAGCAGTATCATAAACTGGTGAATATCAAACTGATAAGCGATATCAAAACTGATGAGCTGGGCCGTTTTCCAGGCTGTGGAACAGTCACAGACTGGAGTTACAGTGCTTTGACCAGACTTTGCTATTCCTTGTGTTTGAAGTTTGGGGCTTGTCTTTCTAAACATGCATTATTGTGCAGGTTTAAAAGCTCAGCTATAATATATGAAAATACTTTAATGCAGAAGCAGTTCATTCAGAGAGAACTAAGAGGATTTTTAAGTAGAAATAAGGCATTTATAACTGTTGTTACTATATTTTATACTCTTGTACCTATTTGAGAATAGCTGAGGGTGGAAGGGACCTGTGGGGATTGTCTCGTCAAGCCCCTGCTCGGAGTGGGGTCACCTAGAGCAGATAGCTGACAGCTGCGTCCAGCCGAATTTTGAGTATCTCCATGGATGGAGGCTCCACAACCTCTTCTGGCAACCTGTTCCACTCTTCAATCACCATTGCACTATTACAGTATTCAGTATTACATTGTAAAGTTTTCTCAGGTGATGTACCCTGACACCAAATTATTTTTCAGAGATTCATCTGAACTGAATTTTTAGAATCAAATAATATAAATTTGGAAGCTCCGCGTGAGCCGGCAGCGTGCGCTGGCAGCCCAGAAAGCCCCCCGTGTCCTGGGCTGCATCTCCAGCAGCGGGACCAGCAGGGCCAGGGAGGGGATTCTGCCCCTCTGCCCCGCTCTGCTGAGACCCCCCTGCAGTGCTGCCTCCAGCTCGGGGGGCCCCAGCACAAGGAGCCCATGGAGCTGCTGGAGCGAGGCCAGAGGAGGCCCCGGAGATGCTGCGAGGGCTGGAGCCCCTCTGCTCTGGAGCCAGGCTGAGGGAGCTGGGCTTGTCCAGCCTGGAGCAGAGAAGGCTACGGGGAGCCCTTGGAGCCCCTGGCAGTGCCTGCAGGGGCTGCAGGAAAGCTGGAGAGGGGCTGGTTGCAGGGCAGGGGGGGCCAGGCCAAGGGGAAGGGCCTGAAGCTGCAGGAGGGGAGCTGGAGCTGAGCTGGGAGGCAGCAATCCTTCCCTGGGAGGGTGCTGAGGCCCTGGCACAGGGTGCCCCGAGAAGCTGTGGCTGCCCCTGGCTCCCTGGCAGTGCCCAAGGCCAGGTTGGATGGGGCTTTGGGCAGCCTGGGCTGGTGGGGCATGTCCCTGCCCATGGCGGAGACTAGATGGGCTGGGAGGTCCGTTCAAACCTAAACCATTGTGTGATTCTATTGAATGACCATTAACTTTATTCCATTCACACTATGACTTGAACAAAAAGGCCTTTAGACTGATGAACACAGTATTTCTGTCTGTGGAGAGTAAGAACTGTTTTCTAAATACCATGTTTGCTAAAATAGCTATTTGTTTCTTCTCTGAACTTCTGTACTTTTGCTTTAAGCTGTGGTTTGGCTATTATTTGCATCTTTACAAAATTACGGTAATCTGTTTCTTGCAGCTTCGTCTGCAGCAATTTCAGTGCATGGCAATTACTCATTCTGAGCTATTATTGGAACAGATATAATCTCATGTGCAACTAGTTTTTTCTATATGGCATTATGGGACTGACTGCATTGTGTTAGATCAGAAAAGACTGTAAGAAGAAAACAAAAATAAATGAAAAGTAATGAAAGGGTGCCAGGAATAAGGTTCTGTTAGAGCTTGTCTTTGGAGGATGAGGGTGTAAGAGTGCATGTCGCCTTGCCAAAGGAGAGTAAGGAGGGACGCAGTTGTAGTTTTAGAAATCCATTACGGACATTTAAAAAAGCTGTTGAAGTCAGATGACAGTGCTGGCAGAATGGTAACGTGGTCATGAATAAACTTCAATTGGAAATTAGAGAATTACATGATGAATTGAGGAGGGGAGCTGATGATTTCAAGATAGAGCTGGATAACTGAATAGGCTTGTGTGCCTTTGCTGGCTGCAGCAGTGGAAGAGTTGACTTGGCCAAGGATGTTCCTTTTGTTCTGTGTTCTTAATGCCAAGTGTCTTCATTCAAGTAGTGGGAGTTTATTAATGGGGATATATTCCAAGCCTGGGTTGTAGTGAGCTTGCTAAATTCAGGAAAGAATATCTACTGCCAAAATAGATATTAAGACTTCAAAGATTTTAGTCCAAGTACATTTTTAGCTGCAGGGTTGACAGAAATCAGATTTTCTGATTCATTAAGATTTTTTTTTTTCCCCTGACGTACTGTTTGATTCCCAATGAAGTGCTAATATCTGAAGAAAAAAATGCTCTTTTTTTTCTGAATGGCAACAGGGAGCTTCCAACCTCTCTGGGCATGGCACAGATCTGCCAAATGCAACCTGCCCTAACCCTAACCCTAACCTACTGAAGGGACCCCTCACTACCTGTGCTGTGACAGATTTGCCAGTAATTCAGGTCAGCATCTCTTTAATCTTGTCTTAATCTCTGTAAAGGTAGGTATATCAAGCAGTGTGTTTTGGGTGCCAGTAAAGATGCATTTGCTGATAAAACTTTGTTTCAGCTCTAAGTTTATTGACCCATTTTAGCCCATGCCAACCACAATCCCAGTTTGCTCAAAGACAGAAGACTACAGCAACACCATCTGGTTCCACAGCGGGGGTAAGGACAACTGCGTGACTTTTGTTTTGGTCAGCATTGGGATTTAAGTAAGAGAAAACGTAGTAAATCGGGTTTGTTTCATCCTTTGTATTAGACACCTTCAGGAGAGCTGTGCCTTGACTCAATGTGATACTTTGTCATTTTAATCCGTGCATTAGTCACAGGTCTGTAAAGGAGAAAAGAGCTTATGGGTCCTTGGACCTGTTGTGTCAGACAGCTACAGCTCATCCAAAACGGCGTATTCAGGAGTGGAGCTGAAATGGTCCAAAATGAGGAATATGTTCAAGAACAGTGCCGTGATTCTTTTATTCCAGCGACAAGAGGCAAAATAAGCTGTGCTGGGGAAAACAGCTGTGTGGTGGGGACCTGTTTGCTTTTTTCTCTCTGCGGAGGACACCCCACTTCAGCTCGTACATGTCTGCAGGAAAAGGAAAGAGCGGTCCAAGCCTCTCATGAGTAGTACGCTCAAGTAGTCTTACTTGTCGTATGCTTAATGCCCACCGTTACTGCTAAGAGGCTCGTGATACTGTTTCCTCGTAAAGGTATAACAGAAGGCAGGTGCTTGGGCAATCTCTATAATTGCAAACTCTGGCTAGCACTTAAAAAATCAGTTGCTGTGATTGAATGCTGTCTTCTGTTTCAAGATAAAGCCACCAACTACCAGACATCCTGATAGCTTCACTGAGGTTCAGCTTTCCCTTGACAAACAGAGCGTTGAAGCTGCAGAATCAACCTGTCCCGCATTGTTAGGAGATACCTGTGAGATGATCGCTGAAGGTCGAGTCTCCTGAATTGCCATCCCAGGAACGCAAGAGCGGTCAGTGTCAAACTTCTTGATGCTTGCTGGTTCCTGACACTGTGACTAACTACAGGGCCTGAAGGGCAGAAGCGTTGGAGGGAAGTTATTAGACTCTAGTCATGAGTCAGGACCTTTTTAGTTGTCCTCTGGGATCCCTTTTCAAGCAGGAGATAGATGAGGAAAACCCTGCAGCACTACCTTATGAGCGGCTGCTCTCTGCTGCATTATTCTTTATTCAAGCTATTTTTCCGATAGATGATTAGACTCCAGTGTGTTCCCCTGGCACATCGTAGACAAGAGGTGACCTCTGGTGCAAACTGATGCTGTTGTTCTATGGACTGAATGATTGCTTTCCCAAATATTTATTTCCCGTATGTTTATTTCCCATAACATGGTAGAGAAGCTCAAGAAAAATTCTCCTAAAATATAACTAATTGCATTTTAAATGTTCTGTAGCAACAGTTTTCATGAAGATGCATTTTTTAGGCACTTACTGAGATTAAATTCTTGAAAATAAATTTATTGTAGATGAGTTCGGCATGGTGAGATGGATCTGCAGTGCTTGGGTTAGCACTTAACTTTTGTGGTGAATAAGTTTCCTCCAGAATAGCCTGTATCCCATTAAGGTGGTAATTTTCTAAGATTTTATTACAGTGTCGTATTTATTTTTCACTTGGGTTAGGTTTCAAAGCTATCTGTTACTGGCCCAAGTCTTGCGTAGGCCGATCACTTTGCTTTAATTTCCACTCAGGAGTTATTAGGTAAGTCTGGAGAATAGTTACGCTTTTTCATAATCATTGTAACAATTTAATTGTTTTAATGTGAACCAATGGGCAAAGTTAACGCACGGTGTTTTCATGCTCCTGCGGTGGAGAAGAGTGCAACTGAGAGCGAGGAACAAAGAGCATCCGTGTGTCCACGTGATAGCGTGGAGCTGCACCTTCCGAAATCCTGCGGTCTGAGTGATGGTGTTTATTCTGCTTAGAGTAGCCCAGATATCTTGTGAGCCGCGTGGCTTTTGGTATTTCGAGCCAGAAAAGCTTCTTTTTGTTTCTTTTGGATGCAGGGAAGTCTCCTGATCCTGTTGAGACTGTTTTGCACAGACTTGAGCTATTCTGAAGCTCCTGATGTATGTATTGGCTTTGTCATTAGCTGTTAAACGAGGGCTAAATCAGGCTAGCCATCACTTCTTTTCAGGTGCTTTTAGTTCCTCAGTTCTTCAGCTCATGCCGCCTCGTAGCCAGAATGGTGGCACTGATTCACTTGTTGGGTAGAACAGGCAAGCTGCGACTTTAATAACCTGGAAATGTGACAATTGTTACTACATTTTCCTGGGAAACGAGCAATGTGAGTGTAATATTCTAAATCTCAAAGTAATGACAGGGATGGAAATGGTTGTGAAACTGAGACTGTTGGATCAGATTCCCTTTGGTCTTTCCCCCACTTCTCCCATTTTCAACAAAAGGATGGGTTAATTTGAATTTCATTGCGTTTTGTCCTCGGGGAAATATCAAATGATCAGCGTTATTGTGGAACGGTGCCCCAAAGGAGGGGGACAGGTGTTGTGTTTGTGCTTTCACTTCACATATGCAGCAAACTTATTAATTTGCGATTTCATACATTTTAGTAGGAAGAGGCCGCTGGTCTCTGTCGCTAAAAAGCAGCCGTGATTGATCGTTCAGGGGCAGAAGGGGAAAATATTCAGAAATTAGTTATATAAGCATCTTAAATTAACAGTGTGCCTACAAAGAAGCCTTGTTTTTCCCTGGAGGAATGCTGAAATTGATGTTTTTAACCTCCTTTCTGAACACCTGCCACTGTGTGTTTCAGTGGGGAAACAACACATTCAGACTAATGTCTTTTTGTACTCACTGAGGAAAGTACGTTGCTGTGTGATGGTCTGTACCGACCCAGCTGCTGCGCAACCCGGCAGGTCGGGGGCGGGGGGAAGGGGGTACAGCAATCTCGCTATCGCACGTGCAGTCTTTGTGTCTGACAGAACTTGTTTGTTGGTCTTCACTAGGTGAAACATCAGTGCCCGTGCCGCTCGTGAGACGCGTCTGAACAGAGCAGAGCGGAGGGTAGAGCGCACAACCCAAACCCCTGGTTCTACATCTCGGTGCCTATTTTTTTCTCGTTAGCCGAACGCCTCTGAAGGCCTAGAGCCGCACAGCCGGACAAAGGCAATTCAGGGACTTAGATCCGCGCAGCCCGGCGTTCATGTGGGTGTCTGCGTGAAGCCTGTCGAGGTTTTCCAATCACATCTTCATAGGTGGCTGCCTTTGCAGCAGGTCCAAGTCAACGTGCAACGAACACGCTGTCACTCAAGAAGGATGCTAACTTGATTCGTGCTTGGCTTTGCTAAATTGCCAAGTTCTCATGTTGCTAGAGTGCACAAGCCCCTCTTGCATCGCCGGGAAAGCGATCGGGTATGAAGGAAAATGGAGAATCACCACCAGTATTATCTTTCCTCTAGGAGAGGTTCTCTTCTTGAAGGGCGTCATCACTGGCGGCCTTCTGGTCTCCGTTTCCTTGACACTGTCTGCCCTCTTGGAAAGGCAGCTCCTGATGTTCAGAGCAGACCAGTGGGCTTGTAAGACAGGCTTCTATCTCGAAAGAAAAATATTATCACAGTTTTTAAGGCCCAGAGGAGATGTGCAATGTCTCTAGATTTGAGCCAATATGTAAGAGGTCTTTGAAAGCCTTTGACACATGATAATGAGGGGAGGGCTGAGGTTAACGAGCATAAAGAAGGGTCTGGCAGTGGTGTCAAGAGGGAAACTGAAGAAATGACTGAATTAAATTACTTAGTAGATGTTCACAGTTACCGTTTCGGCCGATAAGGTGAGCGTAGCAGGCCTGAGCTGTGGTGTTAGTTAAAGAGTTTTCTCCCTCATTGCCTGCATCTGCAGTGGAACTCAATCCCTACTATTGAAGGGATCGCTTTGCTGACGAGATCTGTGCTTCTCCATCTCTGCCAAAAAAAAGTAATGCTATTTGAGAGCAGTTATTTTGTAGCTGCAACGGTGTTGCCCTCTATTTTTAGATGCTTTTTTTTTACTTGCTTTTCACAACTTGGATTACTTGTGGAATAAAACCGAAAGTTGAAGTTGATGTTGATACAGATCTAATTTCAGGGGAAATTACTGTCATGCGGAACCTGCGGTTAACGTTGAAGTCCTAAAATCAAAACCTAAGGTGAGCTGGATGGTGCTGCAGTTGCAGCGGGTATTTTGTGATCAGGTGCCCCTTTAGATCCCTGCTTTGAAAGCTGAATGCCTAAAACTCCTTCTGTCTGTAAACCATTGGGAGAGAGCAATACTAAAATACTCTTAAATCTTTAATTGTAGCTCCAGAAGCTACATACCACGCTCTTAAAATCAAAGCACAAACAATAATAGACTGTATTTCTCAGGCTGTTTTTTTCCCTGTGCTGCAGAGAGTGCTTTTTATGGTATTTAACAGTCTATCTCCTGAGTAAATTACAACATCATAATGATTAGCAGTGCTTTGCTTGCGTTGTAATTCTATAAAAGAAGAGGAAAATCTGCACAGAGAGTTCACATCGGTGATTTCTACTCCTCGTTATTACAGTATTTATTTTGTGTAGTTATATGGAGCTCAGCGTAAGTCAGCAGCTGTGGAGGGGTTTGTAGAAAAATAAGAGGTGGAAATACCGTTTAAATTCTTAGTAACTGCATTTCAGTTTCTTTTCCTCCTTTCAGTTATGCCAATAATTCAGCTTTTGGGTATTTTGCTTAATAAACATTTGTATTTGTAGCAAACAGTACCAACGATTTGACTTTACCCATTTTATTGTTGTTCTCGTGCAAGGGCTGCATTTTCATTCAGAACTTCTCACTGGAGAGAGATTTTATCTGAGAATGCAGTTTTAAAATGAAAACTTGTTTTCCTGTTCTTGCCATCTCTCAGTTTCCAAATTGTTATTCTACCACACTTCAATTTCAGTAGTTTGAACATTGCAACCGTATTTCACTCAAAGTTGAAATATTTCTGTTAGAGCAATAAATACATACTGCTTGTTTAGAGGTTCCCTACATCCTCACTTTTAAGGACCTAGACAGACCCAATTAGTGCTTTAAAAAGTTTGCATTTGTTTAAGCTCAAACATATTTGCTTATATTCTGAATTTTTAAAAGCACAGACTGAACGTGCATGAAGTGGCCTTATGCAATAAGCACAGACGGCATCAGAGACCTGTCTCGTTTGCTGATTAATCAGTCTTCCCATTTTTCTTAATTTCTGTTGTACCCCAAATTTGGGTGACATCTGTCTTCCCTCAAATTTGCAATGTGCTTTCTGCTAAGAAACAAAGCTGAGTCAGTGGGCTGGAGAAGAGAAAATTATAAATGGTAGGACGAGAGGAAGTTGGTAGGAGGAGAGGAATTGGCCTCGAGTTGCATTAAGGGAGGATCAGGTTGGATATTAGGGAAAATCCCTTCCCCGCCAGAGGGGTCAGGGCTGGGGACAGGCTGCCCAGGGAGGGGGGAGTCCCCGTCCCTGGGGGGTTCAAACAGCATGTGGCTGTGGCACTGCGGGACAGGGAGCAGGAGNTAGAGGTCTTTCCCAACCTTAAAGATTCTATGATAATCTCTGCAGGGATGGGAGGATGCTCTTCCGCAGCATCTAGGGCTGCATGATATGTTCCCTGCATCATCTTCTCTCTCCAAGAAAATAAACAGAAATTGGGGATCTTGTCCAGTTTTCACTGTCCTCGTCACAGGTGGTTACATGTGTCGAAGTCATACGATTTTGTGGAAGTCTGGGATTTAGTGAAGCCTCATCTCCTCTTTTACTCGTTCAACTGAGATCAGGGGTAAAACTGAAGATGCTGGTTATTTTAAAAGTGTGAACAGCATTACTTTTGGTCTAAGTAATCCCTCAGAAAACTGTTGAGGTTTCCTGTGTTAGGGTTGGATACCTCTGGAGGAGTTTGGGTCCTGCACAATGAATTTATTGAGAAAAGTGATTTTGTGGTGCNGACGTGGTTTAGTGGGTAATAGGTGGTGGGGGGATTCTGATTCTGATTCACTGATTCATTCTTGCCCCAGTAGTCCCAGTTACCTGAATTTTCTCAGCAGGAGGCATAAATATTAATAGGCAAGTGAGCTTTGGAAGCTGAGGGTATACAAAAAATTGTTTTAAAATAGCAGAAGTGCTACTGAAACAGTTTCATCATTATACTCGCAGTCAGTGGGGATTTACTATAAATAAGGACCCTTATTTGTACAACTATCAATGCTGTGGCTGTGTAACAAAGCAGATCACATTAGCAGATGCTTTTGGAAAATATTTTGCATTTGGGTAAAGTGGTGTGTGAAGTTTGGATATTCCAGGTCAAATTCTAATTTCATGTGTTGTGACTATATCGAACCACGTGAAGCCTGCAATACTTCGCTGCTCTAGGTTGTATTTTTTACTCTTCCTACATGGCCGTGCAGCATGGCAAAAGTTAAAATCTCCTGGATTTCAGTTCTGAGGGTGAACATGAGTGAGCCTTTGCGTCGTTTTACTGCTTTTAAAACTGCAACTGTCTCTGTCCTACCGAAAGGAAGGGGCAGCGTTTCGGGCTTGGAGTTGCATGAGGGCCATGCTTCTGGGAAACAGGCTCGCAGGCTTTGGGTGTGAACACCTGGTGTTTTCTGTTTTGTAGGCCTGGCATAGGAATGCCAAGTTTTATTTTCCCTACGTTAATTACTGTAAATGTTTCCTAATCCACGGATATAGGTTGTTTAAAACAGCTGCAGTACTTTAATACAAATGATCAGTGAGTCTAAAGTGTGTTACGACTTGAATTGCTTTGTGCAAAGCAGCTTATTTTCAAGAAATGTGTGTAATGATGTTTAACAACTTCCTTTGCCAAAGAGCAGGATGTTCTTCCTTTCACCTGAAGGAATTGGTTGTAGACATGTATTTTAATTTTTGCTTGGAATTATTTATAGCACCCAGCGTGAAAATGTTGAGCCAAAAGTTTTGATATCAAATGATTTAATATAATATCTTCATGGAAATGATACCGTTTACTTAGTGCGGTAGGAATTTGTAATATATTCAGTATGGGCAGCAGAACGCATCACAGCACCTGATTTCTGTTGGCTCCGACGTAAAGCAGTATGGCTCAGTGGGTAAAATACAGATGTCCTGTAGTACAGCGAGCAGCCGAGAGCTTTGGCGCTGGAGCTCTTGTTTTATTCTTAATGCAAGAATCAAAATTAAATTCCCTTCAGGCCGGTAGTTGTGCCAAGGGAGCCTTGGCCCAGCGGACACACATTATATGTAAATATAAAAATTTACCTTCATTAAGAAACAATGAATTTCACCATTTAGTCCACTTAATGCCACATGTGCCTATTATGAAATGAGATAATAAGGTTAATTTTTGAGAACTTAATTTTGTTGGATAATTTTTTATTGGGTAATTGCTAATGTGTGGGGTTTTTTTCCTGGAGTGGAATCTCACAGGTTGACTGGAAAGCCTCCAGACTCATTTTGCTTGTTTATATGGATGCAAGTGTAGGAAGGTCCGTAGCGTCATCTTGGACCTTCAACACCAGTGTTTCTGCCGGGGCATAGGCTGCTGGAAAGCAGGCTAAGCAGTGCTGGGGAAAGAATTGACATGGGGAGAGCCTTGGTCCCACTTCATAGGACCATGAACTCTAAGAAACATCTTGTAACGACGCTCATCATGTTTCTACGTGTAATTGAAAGATGGCCATGTAGTTACTGAAGAGAAAAATCCTGAAAAAAAGAAAAGTCCTGAGTTCTGGTCCTGTTCTAGTCTGCTACAGTTGTGCTGTGTGGTTTTGGGCAAAACACAGATTCTCCTCATTTTCCATCTACATCGGTGTTATTATTCAAAGATGTGTAATAATACAAAGCATTAAACCAATGATTGCTGTATTTTCACTGATCCATATAGAAGCTGTGCTGCCTGTCAGCATCATATGGTTGGAAAGTCATGGGGTGTGAGTCTGCTTCTGGCACATCATCCTGACACAGCGACTACATCAAATTCAGATTTTCAGTTGGGGAAAAAAGATGATTCTTGGTGTTGTTTTAGGAGATTGTATACATGTTTCTACGTTAATACAGGCTCGTGGGATCAGAGGGAAGTTCTGACTGTCACTGTCAACAACATCTTTTGTAAGCTGATAACCTTAAAAGATGACACTCAACCTTAAAAGATGCTTGTTTGGCTTTTTTTTCCCCTATTGCTTAGCTTCAGTACTGCTAAGTGGGATTTTTGCCATTTCAGTGTTTAGATATGTCATATTCTGCAGCAATTATTTTTCTCTCACCTGTGAGTCTTTACAGACCAGACAAGTTGGGCTGGCTGCTCCCTGTCACCCCTTCTCTCTACCCCTCTGCTTTCCAGGAAGATAAACTCAACCTGAATTCCCAGAACTGTACCAAGTAGTTCAGTCTCCGTATTACCTTTCAAACCGTTCTCCTGACTTGAAACAGCTTGTTTGATATTTTCTTCTGTTTTAAACAAGCCAGTAGATATCCAGATTGCTTTAAGTATAACAGTTTGTAGCAGCTGCATCAGCATCAGTCTCCAAAGCTGTTGCTGCAGGTACTCCTTGTTGGGAAGAGACCGAATTCCTTGAGCAGCTCCCCACGATTAAACAGCCCCGTATACTAATCTGTGAGCCGTCTGTGGACCTTTGTTATCCTCTCATGTGCCTACTTTATTTCTGTTGGGATCTTCTTTAACAGAAGATCAATCAAATTTCCAGTGTTTAAATACCTTTTCCCAGCCGTAGCGCTACGTTCTAGTGGTAACCTCGTGCTGTCATGTGCCATGATAGGAGACAGTCACTGACATCTTCCCCTCGCCTCTCGAGTTCCTTTTCTGCCTCACGTCTGCCGCTCTTGGCTGTGCTCCTCTCAGGCAGAAGGCCCTTCTGCTCGGGATCTGCTCTGGCTAAAGGCCTGTCAGTTCTTCCCAAGGAGGCCCCAGCTATGGGATCTCCTTCCCTCCTTCCCTTCTGGTCTGCTTTCTGCTCTTGCCTTTACATCTCCGTCCTTTCATGTCATCTGCTTATCATTCACATTCTCTCTTGGTCCTTGGCTGCCCTTATTTTCTTTCTCTGCTTACAGGACTACCTGCTCTTCTCCTTTATTGTGCCACCTCTGTTCATAGTCCTCATCCCCTGTTACAGTACAAATTTTCAAGGTGTTCTGGAGACCTGTTCCTTCAGACTCAGCCTTGGTGTGGGCAGTTTTATTGTCTTCCCAGGTTGCTACGTTGAGTCTTTTGACTCATCCCTCATTTAGGTTTTCTGACCAACTCTCCCTCAGCTGTGGTGAGAAGCAGGGAACGTCTGCCTATACCCTAAGGCATTTAACAGCCAGTGGATATTTGAGATCTCAAGTACCTTCCATGGTCATAATGTAAGTGATAGTGTCACACAAATACTTACAGAGGACTTAATTACACCAGGGTAAGTCAGTTCCTCTCCTCTACAGCCTTCTTTTAAGAAGATGGTTGTATCTTTCAGGCTTGCACTTGGTTCTCTGTCCTTGAAGGTTCAGCGTTTGAGTTGGATTATCGATTCAGGAGAGTCCCTGGATGCCAATTTGTTTTAAAACTGCTTTACAGACCTTCCTGGAAATCATATCTTTGCATATTCTCCGCACCTTTTCCAGACAGACCCTTTCCATATCCAAATGTTTGCTAACCTAGATGTGGAGAGCTTTTTCAAATTCACTTGATCCCGTTGAATAACTGGAGAGAGGTCGGAGTTTTGCCGGGTCAGTACGAATCCAGCAGCGTACCTTGCCAGCGCCTGGGGTTCTTGAGGGACGGAAACTACGGGTATAACCCTGGATAAAGGCTCAGCGCTGAACATCCCATTGAGCGTTTTGTTGGGCTTTTTCCCAACACCAAATGCAACACCTGGTTTTATATAGGTTACTTCAATCACAGAAACGAGTCTTTATAATTTCTAGACTAGAAAATATTTTGCAGTTACTCAGGGCACAGACAAAAGACCAGAAATACAAATAAAGGCCAGGACCTCACAGCAGTTGGATCTTTTGTTTTACTCAACAGTGGGCCGCACAACACACTCGGTCATGCTCCCGAGAGCCGCGGAACAAAGGAACCCTGTTAATGTTTACTTTGGCTCAAGGCAGAGACAGTTATTTTAAATGAGTTAATAAATGGAGTAGTGAACTATGCTGGTTTGTATAATCATCTTTTCTCTTTTTTTTTTTTTCTTTCTCTAGGTCACTCAGATGAGTCGTCCAGATTTGATTCTCTTTCTCATGAAATATCTAATGGCTTTGGTCGTTGGGATACCCTCTGTCTTCTGGGTCGGAAGCAAAAAGACCTGTTTTGAGTGGGCTAGCTTTTTCCATGGACGCAGGAAAAAAGAGTGAGTATTGGTGTCTCCTAGATAACCAGCTGAGTACTGGCAGATCATCTTCTCTTCCCCTGTAGTCCTGGAAGAGTATTTGGTTACTTTTCATGGAGGCACAGACAGGAACAGATAGGGGCAGCTTTCTTAGAAATCTCTCACTATCTAAAATGGAGCAGGGAAGGACAAGACAAGAAACAGCTCAAAAAAGCACAAAATAATTGTTGATTATTTTCCCATAATCATTTATGGTCCCAGAATCAAATTTAGATTACTCTGTTTTCAAAGTATTTTTTTAACAAGAATCAGGTTTCAGTTGAATCCTACAACTTCTCTGCCATTTACTGAGAGGTAGAATTGAAAGGTTTTATTTATACACCTGCTTATCCAGTCGACTGAATCAGACCTTTACACTGAAATTAAACATAAGTTCTTTTCACTGTGATTGCAGTTAAAGGCAACAGTCTCTGCTTTAAACTTCCCTTATGCATTAGTGCCAAAGCAGTTTGAGAAAATGATAGCGAGGATGTCTTACGGCTTCTGGAAGATGGAAATTAATGTAGACTAAGGTATGGCATAAATGTAGAGACAATCTATAGGCTTATGTAATAGCTGTGACTATTAACTTGCAAGTAGAAGTTTGCTGAAAGGGACTGGGACTACTGGTCAACAGCACATTGACCATGAGCCATAAGAGTGCCCAGGCTGCCAGGAAGGGCAACCGTGTCCTGGGGGGCACCAAGCCCGACATGGCCAGCCAGGCCAGGGACGGGATGGTCCCACTCTGCCCTGCGCTGGGGCGGCCTCACCTCCAGTGCTGGGGGCAGGGTTGGGCGCCACAGCACAAAAAGGGCATAAAACTGTTGGGGAGTGTCCAGAGGAGGCAACAAAGGTGGGGAAGGGTCTGGAGGGGCAGGCGTGTGAGGAGAGGCTGAAGGCCCTGGGCTGGTTCAGCCTGGAGAAGAGGAGGCTGAGGGCAGAGCTCATGGGGCCTCCAGCTTCCTCCCGAGGGGGAGCCAAGGGGCAGGCGCTGATCTCCTCCCTCTGGGGCCCAGCGACAGAACCCCAGGGAACGGCCTGGAGCTGCCCCAGGGGAGGGTTAGGGTGGGGATCAGGAGAAGGTTCTTCCCCCAGAGGGTGGTGGGGCCCTGGCACAGGCTCCCCAGGGCAGTGGTCACCGCCCCGAGCTGGGCTGAGTTCAGGCAGCGTCTGGCCAACGCTCTCAGCCATCTGCTGTGATGGGGCTCGGCCTGTGTGGGGCCAGGGGTTGGGCTGGTGGGTCTGGGGGGGCCCTGCCAGCTCGGGAGGTTCTGTGGTTCTATGATAATAGATGCACAAATACAGGAACCCTTTAAGTGACTACTCCATGACTTTGACTTGTACATCCTTACCAGAACTGACCTTCTGCTGAGGTTGTAGTAAAAGTACTTTCTGTAAAGTTGGAGTAAATTATTCTTTATTCATAAGATATGTGTGGGGTTAACAACAAATTAATATGATTTTAATGCATGTACATACATTTAGATCGGATTTACATAGAGGTGACATACTGGTTTGGTGGGTAGAGGACAGGAATAGGGTTACTGAAGGCAGAGGAAGCTGTTTTATGGGAATGTCTTATCTGGAACATGCTATCTCAGGGCAGGCTGGGTGGCTCCTGGAAGAGCCATCCTCTCTCCTGGTGCAGCCAGGCAGCAGAGCAGCTCCCACGCGCAGCAGCGTCTGCCTGGAGCCAGATTCCTTTGCGTTCAGTGAGCAGTAAGGGGCAGAGCCGATACAAACCTCCCTCCTCAGCCAGCCTGCGATCCTCTCTGAGTGAGAGGATGAAGAGGAGGAGCTAGCCAGGTGGAGAAAATGGTACATGAAAGAATAATATAGAGAATGGGAGGGGGGGGAAAGGCCTCCCCAAGAAAAGAGATTTTTAAAAAGGCCTGTCGAGGACGTGGTAGCACCTCCTTTCATCAGGCTATGGTAGAGCGGCCAAGTGTGCGTCCCTCTGCCAGTCCCTCCCAGCAAGGGATGTCGGCAAACAGAGAGGCTGTGGGACCATCACTGCTGACCTAAGGGCTACAGGCCACCTGCTTCTGCATTATTATATATGTTGTATATATAATCTACAACCCCTGCTGCCGTTTTAATCGCTCATTGGAGTGAGGAGGCAACTTCCCCTGCTCCCTGAGAGGCAGTTCCCTGGGGAATCGGAGCTGGCTGCGTCACAGCACTACCCCAGGGATTTTCTGCTGGCAGTGTTCGTGAGCTACGGCCATAAGCAGATACACTGCGTTATTCCTAGGGGATCAGATCAGGGAGTAGGAAGGATTCAAGGATATGCACTTTGCTATAATATCCCAAGGTGGAGGTGCTTCAAAATTAGGCAAATAGGGACATTGTACGGCAAGTAGATGGCCTTATTGGCCAAGCTGTAATATTTTCCTGTTTGTAAAATAGTTACAGTGCTATTGCTGCGATCACTTTTATATCGCAGGCATTAACTATTCAAACGCCATTCTTCTTCAGAGTCGTAAATGAGAGTCGTCAAGTGCTGCAAGAGCCAGACTTTGCTCAGTCTCTTCTTCGAGACCCCAACACCCCCATCATCCGGAAGTCGAGAGGCACTTCCACCCAGGGCACCTCAACTCACGCCTCCTCTACCCAGCTGGCAATGATGGACGACCAGAGGAGCAAGGCAGGCAGCGTCCACAGCAAAGTGAGCAGCTACCACGGCAGCCTGCACCGATCGCGTGATGGACGGTAGGTTTCTCCTTCACCGAGTTGAGTGGTGGGTCGACACGCTGGAGGGAAGGGATGGTGTCCAGAGGGACCTGGGCAGGGTGGAGAGGTGGGACCGTGCAAACAGCGTGGAGTTCAGCAAGGCCAAGGGCAAGGTCCTGCACGGGGGTCGGGGCAATCCCAAGCACAACCCCAAGCTGGGCAGGGAATGGCTGGAGAGCAGCCCTGAGGAGAAGGGCTGGGGGTGCTGGGGGGCGAGAAGCTCACCATGAGCCGGCAGCGTGCGCTGGCAGCCCAGAAAGCCCCCCGTGTCCTGGGCTGCATCCCCAGCAGCGGGACCAGCAGGGCCAGGGAGGGGATTCTGCCCCTCTGCCCCGCTCTGCTGAGACCCCCCTGCAGTGCTGCCTCCAGCTCGGGGGGCCCCAGCACAAGGAGCCCATGGAGCTGCTGGAGCGAGGCCAGAGGAGGCCGCGGAGATGCTGCGAGGGCTGGAGCCCCTCTGCTCTGGAGCCAGGCTGAGGGAGCTGGGCTTGTCCAGCCTGGAGCAGAGAAGGCTGCGGGGAGCCCTTGGAGCCCCTGGCAGTGCCTGCAGGGGCTGCAGGAAAGCTGGAGAGGGGCTGGTTGCAGGGCAGGGGGGGCCAGGCCAAGGGGAAGGGCCTGAAGCTGCAGGAGGGGAGCTGGAGCTGAGCTGGGAGGCAGCAATCCTTCCCTGGGAGGGTGCTGAGGCCCTGGCACAGGGTGCCCCGAGAAGCTGTGGCTGCCCCTGGCTCCCTGGCAGTGCCCAAGGCCAGGTTGGATGGGGCTTTGGGCAGCCTGGGCTGGTGGGGGGTGTCCCTGCCCATGGCAGGAACTAGATGATCCTTGTGGTCCCTTCCAACCCAAACCAGTCTGGGATTCTCTTTAAAATCTTGTAGAAAATTGGACAGTCCCTGCTGGCCGGACGTTTGGCCATTGTGTCGCTAAAACTGGAAGTTCTGCTAATATTTACTTTCTCTGATTGCATCTCCTCTCCTCATTAGTGTCTGGATTGGAAAGGGGGTAAAAATACCATGATATTTTTCAGAGTCTCCGCTAGGCTTCATGAGTTACACGGCCTGAACGTGTTCAGCGCTGGTTTTCCTGCAAAGGCAGTGACCTGTGTTACGTCACCTAATTGCGTGGGAAAACAGATCCGTCCCAAAGCCCGTTTAGTATTTTTGTGGCTGCTTTTGTCTGTGTGTAAATTGATTTTGTTTCCCTAAATAGTCCCAGCCCTGCTGAAGCAAACAACAGTAAAAGTTACCCGCTCTAACCTGGGGTGTAGGTAAGGTTTATAACATAATTTATCGTCAAGCACTTTACTCACCTAATTGTCAGCACTAGGCGTGGCGCTGTAGTGGGAGCCGAGCTGTGGCAGGAGCTGAAGCAATTTGCCTGGGGGCTGTCGAAGCGCGATTGCTGAGCTAACACTGAGCTAACAGCTTTTCTCACAAAGCAGAGGGTCTGTGCGCCTGTGCGTGCACACGCACCGAGATTTATTTACATTCTTTCCTGACTGCGACGCTAACAATAGTAATAATTATCCCCTGTTTTTATAAATCAGGTACACTCCCTGCAGCTACAGAGGCGTGGAAGAAAGACTACCTCACGGCAGCATGTCCCGCCTGACGGATCACTCCAGGCACAGCAGTTCTCATCGGCTTAATGAACAGTCACGTCACAGCAGCATCAGGGACCTCAGCGGCAACCCCATGACGCACATCACGCACGGGACCAGCATGAACCGCGTTATCGAGGAGGATGGCACCAGCGCCTGAGCCGCTCCTGTCGCAAAGGGGCGCTTGAGGCGGTTGCACGGCTCGCGGTCCCTTCCTCGGCGACGTGATAATAACGCTCAGTATTACCGTGCCTCTCATCGGGGGCTGATCTTGTGCATCAGGAAGCCGAAAGCGGCTTCCTCGTGTTGAAGCCAGCGTTCTTGTGCTTGCGTCAGAGCTAGAGTGTTCAGCAATCTTGAATTATTGAGTAAAAAGCTGGTTGCTTCGTTTGAACCTATCTGTAGGTAATTATTTATTCCATAACTGTTACTCATCAGACACCATTGCTGAATTGCTTGTTTGTTGTGGCAAAAAATCTCCCTCTCCCTCCAATGGCTCTGCGTGTCCGTAGGCGTTAGCCCTGAAAACTCGCTGGCAGGGTCACGCTGAGATTTTTCCCTTCTAAGGCGTAAGGGAACTCTGGAATATGGAGGGGATTCCTCCACACGCCTCTCTTGGCCCGATAACAAACTGATTCTTGTTTTCGTCAAGCGCAGGGAGGGGACACACGTCTGCGGTGCTGTATAAAGGCCGCCTGCGCGCGGTCGGCAGGCGTTTTTAACGATTACACTGGAAACGCGACCCAGGAATGAGCCTTTTGGAGAAGGAAAGGAAAGGAAACTCCGCTGATGATCACCAGCTCTTACCGGAGCTGTTCAGGCTCGGTTGTTGGGATGGGGTGGGACTGGGGGGGAAGAGGGGCAGGCAGGGAAGAGTGATTTTTGTATAACTTGTATTGTCCTTGCTTTTTTACAAAATCCTATTTAAATTTTCTACTTGTTTACAATTTATGTAGGAAGAGATCAATTTTAAAACCAGTTATCTAGATAATATTCAGCCACTTATTTTTTAGATTAATGTACAAAAGCTGAGATTGCCTGTTCCTGATCTATTTAAAATAATAATAATTATAATAATAGAAAAGCTGAATTTGTCACCCAAACTGGAACGTGCAGCCCTTCCCTCACAAACAGAACAAATCCTGTTACGCACCCCGTAGCCTGGCTGAGGAAGGCTGAGGCCGGGTGGGGCAGGAGGGGTTTGATCATCAGGCCCACCGTCCTTGCGATGTCACGGCTGTATTTTTTGGGGAGGATTCTCTTGGGAGCAGGGATTTAGAGGCAGATGGGAGACACGGAGGCAGGAGCTGCCCGTGGGTGGGGGCGCAGTGCTGCACAGCAGCCGGCAACCCGCTGCATTGCTCTCCTGAGGAGGAGGAGACGGGTATCCACCATAAATTGTCGGCTCCTTCCCGGCCGGGGAGCTCGCGTTTCGGATCGACCTCTGCTTGTAGGTTATTTTCTACTTGTAGGTTATTTTTTTTTCGTTCCCCACGGTAGAGAATTCTCAGTTTGGGCTTTTTTGCGTGTAAATAATCTGCTGGGGGACAGCAAGTCTTCGTTGACACTGCAGGCAAAAGTCGAGGCGGGTCTTGGGTGGTGCGGTAGATCTTCTGAAGCATCTCCTGTGAGATGCGCTCAGCGTGAGGAAGCACTGATTGCATTGAAACCTACCTCAGTAATTACTACAGGTCACTGTGGGCAATGGATGCTTATTCCTTCATGCTCCTTACATAATTCCCTCTTTGGCCTGTTCGAGGCGTGTTGAAAAGCCTTCGTACACGCTTAGACGGCACAGCCTCAGGGGCAGGAGTCGGGCAGCAGCCCGTGGCGCGTGCTCCGGAGGCGGTCGCAGGCAGCGGCAGCTGAGCTGCGCTGCAGTTGCTCATTGGAATTGTAGCCCGTGACGCAACGGCAGCGCACGTAACCGCGCGCTCCGTGAAATCAAAGGTTGCCCTGGGAGCCACCGTGTCTTTTAGAAATACCTTTACTGTAAATCGTCGTTCTCGCGCCCACCAGGCTTTGGCTCCAAAGGAGAAGCACAAACCAAACCCGACGTGGAATGACGAAGCTTAGCAACAGCCTCTGCGCTGGAAATCCAGCAGGGAGGCCGCTGCCCCGGCCGCCCCGGCGCAGCGCAGACGCTGCTTTGCCTTTGCTGGGCGCGCAGCGCCGGGGACGGCTGCAGGGATGGCTGTCCTGGGGCTGCAGCACCTCTTTCGGGGCGGGGGGGTATGAAACGTCTTTTGAGTGACTGAAACCAGGGAAAGGACAATTCCCACAAAGGTGGGACATTTTTTTTTAATTTTCAAATTTGGCTTCTGTTAAATAACTTGCCGCTTCAGAGGGATATGAGATTTAGGAATCTGGATCTGCAAAAGGAGCTGAGTTTTCCTAAACACTGTAACTGAACTAAATAAGCTCAAGTGTTTACATTGAGCTTCTTGGCTCAATTTCCAGTACTTTTTCTTTTTTTTTAAATGGTAGCAATGCTTTGACTTGTTTAGAGCCAGGGAGGGGAATGGTGATGGAGGTCTGAAATACATCCTGCTTGAAATCTCCTTAACGTGTGAGGTTTAGTCCCCGCATTGTTTCCACATGGGAACATCTAGGCTGTTCCTTGCTCATGTCTCCCGTTCGCGAGGGACAGGCTTCCGTCACCCCAGATTGGTGATTAAAACGTAAAACACAGGTTCTGGCTGGGTTTTATCCCCCCTGCCGTAATCCCAAACCCTCCCTTTTATCTCCAACACCTGAAGTAGCGTGCCGTGCTCCGTTTCTGCCAGCATTCCTTCCTCGGATTTCAGAGCCCTTTACTGTTCCATGTTTCACGTGGAAGATTCCCCAGCCGGGGCACTCGCAGGGCTTTGCCTCCCAAATCATCGCGCTCGGGGGCTCTGAAATGTGTCTGAGGTTGAACGCAGCCCGGCAGTACCGGCAGGGGTACCAAGGCACGGTTTTGGGGTGCTTTTCTATCTGGCACCCCCTGCTAAGCAGCAAGAGCTCCAGGGCGCTTGGTTTCTGGGACGGGTGCCAATCTTTAGATTCCCCCCGGAGCTGAAACCCCCGCCCAGGACGGCCGGGCTGCTGTTGCTGAAACGCTCCGGTTGCTTTGGGCTGGGCCCCACCTGACGTACCTGGAGCTGAACGCACGTTCCTCGGGATTTAACAGCGGCGCCTCGTCCCTCTCCAGCGGGCGCGCGCACCGAAAGCCCGGCCCTCTCTCCCGTGAAGCAGGCAGAGAAGTTGGCCGCAGCCCCGTTTCTCCAGCTCGTCCCATCGCAGGTTAAGGCATCTCCATCCTACGCAGGCCGTGACTGAAGCCCCAAAGCACTGCAGGGTCGCAGGATCAAAGCTTCCCATCAAATCCACGGCTGCTTCTTCCCAGTATTCACAGGGAATCGAATCACCATGTAGTGAACGCGTCGCTCCCTTGGCCGCCGTACGTCCCCGAGAAGCGGCGGGTGGTGGCAGGTGACCCCTGGTCTTCCCTGCTGGCTCTTTGTGGTGGTTGTGATGTTCTTTCTTAATCCCTTCGTAGCTCTCGTCGTTCCTTGAACTATCGCGTAGCAGAGACGCGGCCACGGTGTGCGGGACAGGCTGTCTCAGGACCGCGCGCAGCCGCCCTGCTGTTGGGTTGGTAGCGCCCCTCTTTTTAACGTGTAGAAAAAAAATCCAACAGCGGCAAAAAGCCACGTGTAGTTGTGAGTTTCTTTGTCCGCTCTCAAGCGCTCTCCGTTTTCTTAGTGCTTAGACCTAAATTTTGCTATGGAAGCTTTAGATGTGAGGTGAAATCCAGCTGCGGCCAAACGGTTCCCACAAGGAGGGGAGGGAAAACCCCTTGGGAAAGGCCGGGGGGGCACGGGAAGAGCCAGGGGAGTTGGGGCCGGTGCTTGGAGCGCTGCCCACCCTTCCAGCAGAGCCAACTCTGCAGCCCAGCTCCGGGGACCGAGGGCCCCCGAAACAGGCGGCAGCAGGGGGTGGGCATCCCCGGCTGTCCCATGGACGCGGGGCGCAGTGCGGAGCAGCCCCCGTGCGGGAGACATCCCGAGTTTCGCTTTGGGCAGCAGAATGTCGACTTGAATGTGACACTTCCCTCCTCCCCCACTGTACTTCTGTAACGGGGTCGGGATTTATTGCCACCCGCGGCGGGATGTTTCACGCGGTTTCTGCCTGTCGCCAACGGCTGCCGCGCCCGCGTGCTGGGGAACTCGCTGCGTGTCACGGCGCTGCCGCCGCTCCCAGCGCTTTCCCTTGACGCGCTCGCGTACGCGCTGTGATCCCATCCGTTTCTGAGTGAGAGAGGAAGCTTTCGTGTGCGCGAGACCTGTGCGTAGGGGGTGCACGTGGCTGGTAGCATGGGGTAGCCCGTGACCGCCGCTGACTTGACTTGCACTCGGCTCTTGGTAGGCTTGTTTACAGTAGTCCCGTGTCGGTTCTGTAACGTTTAATTTTTAGCACTTTACCTGTGAGTGTATAAACTGTTTATATTGTCGTAGGTGTACATTTTCATTTTAGACCTTTAAAAGTTTTTAATAAAATGATGGGAAAATCCTAGTCTCTTCGTCAACAGACTTTCAAACCCTCTCCAATGTGTGTAACAACCCTTCCCCTCAAAAAAAAACCCAGTTCAGAGGCAGCTGAGATGTAAGTATTAAATTTTACTCTGGCTGGCGGCGCTCTGCGTTGGAAGAAAGACTTTCTAGACTTAATCTTTCCCCAACATCTGGACTCGTGGACTCCGGGCGCCCTTCCAGCAAACACAAAGCTCTCGGCAGACGTCGGGCTCTGCTCTGTTCCGCCCTTTTATGAGCCACTCGAACCAGCGGCAAAGAGGCGAGTGAGGTAATGAACGGTGGCCGGTTTGGGAGCAGCGATACCGGGGGTGTTTGGGGGTGTGCTGGGGTGTTGCTGCCGGATCAAACCCGAGAACAGGAGGAGTTACTGTCTAAGCAGCTGTGTAGCATTCGGGCAGACGGGCGGTTATTTCGGTTTGGGAAGCCGTACGCTGCGAGTCTCGCATGGTTGGTGATAAAATAACTAGTTTTAATAATCACAGACAGGGCTGGTTCAGCATGAGGGGCTGGTTTTGGTCTCATCGAGAGAAATAGTTCAGGCTTGAAACTTTGGGAGTTAAGACACTGGTTGGTAAGACACTGGTTGGTAAGACACTGGTCCTGCAGAGACGGGCAATCAGCCCCGTGCCCGTGCGCACACGCACCCCTGCGCAGCACCCTCGGCAGAGTGGCTCCATCCCAAAACGTCAGCGTGGCCAGAGGTGCTGCGACGGCAGCACCCGAAGAGCCCCAGAGCGGTGGCAGTCAGCTGTGGGAAACCCCTCCTAAGGAAAAACCAAGGTAGGGCTGTCGCTGCCGAGCGCTGGGGACTCACGGAGCTGCTTGGGGACACCTGAAGGCAGCTGCCCGTCCTGCCGTAAGGGCCTCGGCACTGCGGGCAGAGGGACAAGATCCCTTCTCCTCCGTCTTCCCTGAATTTGAACTCTCGCTGTCCTGGTTTGTGAGCGTGGCGGCTCCCAAGCTGATCAGGTGAAGAAATGACCCACCCTGGTCTCCTGGGGCAGCCGGGGGGATTGTCACTGCAGCTGGAACCATCGGGGTGAGGCGTCGGCGCTCACGTCGTTCATCTTCCTGCTTTTGCGCTGCAGTGGCGGGTCCCAAGGGGGTTAATGTAGGGGACGAGGGGTTGGGGAGGAGGCTGAGTCGCCTGGAGTGGGTTCAGCCCATGCACAGGAAACAACTGTAAAGGTGGTTTTAATGCCCTGCAGGCGATGGAGACGGGGTGAGCCTGGGATCAGAGAGCGGGTGGGAGAGGGGCCAGAGCTAAAAAAAAAGGGCAGCCCAGACCTGCCCCCGCCCGGCTGGGATCGGGGCAGCGTACGTGAGTCGCTGTCGTGCTCCGATGCACCTCAGCACCCTGTTTGCTGGTTTGGGTCCAGCTTTGCCCCTCAGCCCTGCCGACTCCTGCCCTCATCGTGGTTTCTTCATCAGTTTGAAGGAGAAGAGCATCCGGCCGTGCACGAGATCTCCAGGAGATCCACTGGAAGAAAATAGTTGGCAACAGAAGGATCTTTTAAAAAGTCGTTTTCGTTAGGCGCTATCACCAACTGAGTGCTGCGCCCGTGCAGCGGGACAAAGCCGCCGACCTGTTGGCGCTGCCGTGTGCTGGGATCCACCTTTCAGACCTGCTTCCTACCAGTCCGACTGGTTTTTGTGATAATACCCCGAGTGCGTTTGATTGATGTTCAGTCTCCGGTTTCGGTGCCGGGGCTCATTTGCTGCCTGTTCCCAACACCCACACGCCGTGGTTCCGCTGGCGTCTCCTGCTCCCCCTCCATCCCACGGGGAGGTCTCTGAGGGCTTCGGCTCGGCGTGGGGAAAGCCGCTTTCTCCTCGCCCATCTCTTTGCTTCTGTTTTATGAAATCCCACCTTCCACCAAGACCTTTCACTTCACGCCCCCATTTATCGCGCTGCCTCCGCAACTCCCCCTGCAGCGCTGTGATGCATTTTGAAGTGGCTGCCTCCGCAACGCCGCTGGCTTTAAAAAGTTTCCTGGGTGGCCGGAATGTCTCCCGACGGGGGGGCGTGCGGGGGCTCGGCAGGTTGGAGGCATCGCCATGCCTGAAGTGTTGGGAGAGCCAAGGCAGGATGGATCTGCAGGGCCAAATGGTTGCCGGCCTCTTCCCGAGCTGCTGTAATAGCCTATTTGAAATATTTTTATTATTTTAATGTATTTTATATATTTAAATGTAATGCAATATGTGAGTGTATGAAATATACTTACATATATTTTAAAATATAAAACATAATAAATACGGCCTAAAAACAATCCCGCCACTACAAAACGTGTTTGCCAAAGCGCACGTGTGAATGTGGGGAGAGTCCCCAGGCTGAAGCTGATCCACAAGTGACCTTTGGTTTTGTTCAGAAAAACTCGGCCTCCCTTTTCGTAAACGAGACTTCTATTAATATATAAATATATATTTAAATTTCCCAGGAAATAACCCAGACTGTAGCCTCGAAGCTGCGCTGGCCTGCGCGAGGCGCAGAGGTTACCTCTGGGTGCTTTCGTTCTGCGCGTCGGGCTCCCAGGATCAGGCTGACATCTCCCCTTTATTCCCCAGGAGCCCCTTTCTCCCCGA
The DNA here is from genome assembly GCA_013399095.1 of Psophia crepitans. Taxonomy (NCBI): domain Eukaryota; kingdom Metazoa; phylum Chordata; class Aves; order Gruiformes; family Psophiidae; genus Psophia; species Psophia crepitans. The sequence goes on along the minus strand of VWZZ01000291.1, from coordinate 545,020 downwards.
CACCTCATGGTTCAGGGTTTGGCCTTTGGTTACTCTGTTGTCCTCTGGGGCTGACGCTGGTTTAATCAGGAAAAGGAGGACGGTTTCTGCCCCCTCGGCTGCCCGCTCCCCGGGCAGGGCTGCGGGCCCGGGTGAGAAGAGCAGCTGATACATTTTTGATTTCACTTCGGTCTGCGCAGGACGAGGAGGGCGCGGGGGTCCTCTCCAGCGCCCATCAGTCTGTCGCGGCTTCGCGGCTCTGCTGAAAACGAGGGGATTCAGATACATTTTTGGCTCTGAGACCTTCAGATATTGACTTTATTTCTTACCAGGTTTGTCTTTGGATCTACAAAACATCCTTTGTTTTCTTTCTTTTAAATCCATCTCCTTTAGCGTAGACATATCCTCCGCTGCTTCTCGTGTTTGTTGGCCCAGCGCTGGCGTGGAGGGTTCCTGCCTTTGGGAGAACATGCTGAAAAAATCCCTTAAGGGCCTGAATTGCAACATAATCCAGCTACAAATCCCACCTGGAATCTGTCAGCAGCGACGAGCCCTGACATACCTCTGCCGAGCTCCCGCGACGCCTTCAGAGCCCTCTGATCTCTTCCGTGGAAACGCTGCCGTCAGATAAGGCTCGGCCCCTGCCAAAAGACGCAGAACATCTGCGTGGCTGCAGAAAGTGGGATCAGGCAGAAGCTACCCTCATCTTTCTGGGGGAACTGGCTTCTCGTGCAGGTTCTCCCTAGCACGGGACTCTGGGGCTTTCACGGTGGTCCCCGAACCCTGAGGACCAGATGCTGCCGAGCCCTTGGGGACGGTGGCAGGGATGCGCAGCGGGAGCCGGGCCAGTGATGCGCCAGCTCGTGAAGAGCAATAAAATCTGGGACTAACCAAATACTGGGACCCCATGGAAAACAAGAAGCCATCTTTATATTTAAAATCTTTTTCTTTTCCACTTGAAAAGTTCCTCCCGAAACACAATTCCGCAGCACTTGGCTGTCCAGAAAAGCTCCTGGAGCTCCCTCAGGGCACCTGAGCCTGGTGTCAGCCCAGCAGCGAGCCCCAGCGCTGCTCGGGCACGGCGCGGCACGTGAGGAGTTAACGCTGGTCTTTGGGTGCCTGTAGCTGCGAGCGAAATCCCCGAACCCTGCCAAACCTCGTTAGCCCGTGAGCAGGGTGAAGGGCAACAACGTTAATTGGAGTGACGGTCTTGCTGCGGTGGCCTCCGGAGCTGTGATAAATTAGCAGCAGCACAACGAGGAGGTGCTGAGCTTTGCTGCCGTTAAGAGGTGCTGGGTCACCCCCAGCCCCCCCAAAAACGCCGACCCTCCTGTCACTCAGGGTGAGTGACCTTCCTGACCTGCCTGCGGCGGCGTTTCTCCCTCAGACTGTCGGAGAGGGATTTGGATCTGTCTTTGTGCAGCATCGGCAGCGGGAAGCGCAGAGGCAGCCTGCGTCCCCAGGGCCACGAGGGGCCCCCCATCCTACACCCCCGCATCCCAGGGACGCTCAGCAGGGATGGGAGGTGCTGTGGACTGCGGGATTAGGGGCACTGGGATAACGGGGGAAACACGGAGCAGCTGCTGGGAATGCCGTGACCAGCAGGACTGAAACTTTTGTATTTTTTGCTGAAAGCCCGGGAGAGCAGCCCCGCGGCCCCGGCAGCAGCGGTGGCTGTCACGGGGCCGTCTCTCTTCCCCACCCTGAGCAGCAGCAAATCAAACCCCCAATGCTGCCCCACCCCGGAGCCTCTGGGGCTCTGCATTAAGCAAATTAGTTGGGCTGGGGAGCAGGCCAAGAGCTGCGCCGTCCTGCAAGCTCATGCACCTGACACTGGGGTTAGGCTGGGCTCAACCCGGCTCCCAGCATCAGGTGAGCCCCTGTCCTCGTCCTTCTCTGCTGCCACCGTAAGCAGGGCCCAGTGTGAGCCCCACCTGTGCCCCGTTTCCCCATGGGCAAACCATCCTTAAGGGCTTTTCCTCCCTCCAGGGACAGTGGGGAATTGAGAGCCTTATAAAAATGCTCTTGGGTGCTGTGTGGGGATGGAGGGAGGGTCGTGGGAAGGAAGGATGCTCACAGGGATGGATGGATGGATGGATGGATGGATGGATGGATGGATGGATGGATGGATGGATGGATGGATGGATGGATGCTGGCAGGGAGGGAGGGATGCTCACAGGGAGGGATGCTCCTGGGGATGGCTGCTCATGGCAAGGAGAGTGGGACCTTGAGACAGGTTGGGATCTTGCCTGCTTAGAGCAGAGCCGGGCTTGCAGAGCTGTTGGGTGATGTCAGTGGCATTGCAGGACCAAACCAGGCAGGTTGTGGGAGAATGTTATGGGAGAAGCAGCGATGTTAATCCTGCGCAAGGTGCTGAGCACGAGTGATGTCCCGCACTGTCCCTCAGGTGGCTGCTGCTCGGGGCAGTTTGGCGGGACCTGTGGTGGCTTTTCCACCCAAAGCCAGGGCAGAAACCCTCCCGTCACCCCTGAAAAGGAAAAGCCCCGGAGGAATGCAAGGTCTCATCCGGGCGAGGCTGAGCACCAGGCTGGGCAGCGTCTGCCCCTGCTTCTCTGCTGGGTTTGGGGACCCCACGGGGAACCCTTTGGGGGGCGGAATCATCCCAAAAAAAGCAGCACTCTCAGAGGCCAGCTGGGATTTCTAATGCAATAGTGCCACCCCGTGCGCCGTGCGAGCCCTGGGCTGCCGTGACAAGCAGCACTGGTGGCCCGAGTGGCCTTGGCTGGGACATGGATGGGTGACAGGCAGGACGGGGTCACCTGCAGCAGTGGGGTGGTGGCACCGGGGGTGAAAACACCCGGGGTGGGAGACACAGCCCTGGGCACGGCAGGGGAGGGGTGACGGCTGGGTCCCTGCCGGAACCACTCGGTCTCCTTGCAGTTCAGGGCTGGCAGATGCCAGAATGTCTGTGGTTTGTAGGGACACCATGAAAGTCAGAGAAATACAAAATATGCAGAAATCACACCAAACTCGGTGCTTTCTCAAGCACAAAATGGAGTTTTCTGCTGTTTTATGCTGTTCTCTGTCTTTGCTGGTGGCCTGCACTGGTGAGCAGCTCCTGGCCCACACGGTCCCTCCCCTGCTCTGTGCCCTGCCCTGGAGGGAGATGTGGGGGGGACATGGGAACAGCCCCTCCCCTCTCTGACCCTGCGAGGGGAGGGCTGTGTCCACAGCCCTTCCCTGAGCCCCGGGAAGGAACCTCACACGGATGTTTGGGAATATTTAGTTGTTGCAGTATATTTGCATGGTCTATAGGAGGGTTGGGGGGGAGGGGAACTGTTATTTTGTGCGTGTATAGGGTGATGCTTAAGTCAGCAGCAACGCATCCTGACACCCTGCTGCTGGAAAGGCTACAGCAGCAAGGACACATGGGGATGGGTGTCTCCCAAACACACCAAGGACCAGAAACACCCTGATGGGTGCCTTCCTGGGTGCAGCTCAGCTCATGCAAGAAGAGTACCCAGAAAGGGGAAGCAGGGTGAAGGTCCTGGTTTCAGCTCCCTAATATTTCTTGCTGTGGGAGATTTCAGCCCACCATGACCCAGCTCCCTCCATGCCCATGTATCCTGGAGACCCTTTCAGGGTGTCAAACGGGGACAAGAAGCTCTCAGGACAGGACCCCTCTGCTCCTGAGCATTTTTAGGCTCAGGCTTTGCTTTTTTAGTACCCACCAAGGCTGCACACACATAAGGGCACAAGTGCAAATACGTGAGCCTGGCCACGCGCCCCACATGGTCCCACTGAGGCTGTTGGCGGGGCACCCCCATCCGATAGGATCCATGTGGAACCACCGTGCCCCCGTCACTGGTGGAGGGATCTGTTGGACACATGGCTGGAAGGAAGGGGATGTCCCCTTGGGCTGTGCAAATAAATCCAGAGCAGCATTTGCACGCTGCTGAATATTGGGGGGGGGGCACACACACATGGTTTTGTGGCTGATCACTGGTACGATGCGCACCCCCAGCGAGGCTTGAGATGCAGCCGCCTCCCTCCGCGTGGATCAGAAGGGCTAATCCTCCAGGAATAATAGATATAAGCCTCTTAGCCAGCCGCGCTGTCAATGCCCGTTGCTGATGAGCTGATTAAAATCGAATGGAAAAGATTAAACTCACCTCCTCCGGGTACTGGGGGAGCCGTCCCGGCTGCAGGTGATGGAGAGGAGATGTGCCTTGGTGGGTCTGGTGGCTTCGGCTGCTGAATATTGTCTGTCCATCCTGGGTCTGTCCACACCTGGGTGCTCTGTAGCCAAGAGGAACGTTTCAAGCCTTTGTAATCTCTGCAAATACCCTGTGCTGCGCCGGGAGGTCCCAAGAGCAACCGGCCTCTTTGAAGACAGCGGGTAATCTGTGTTCAGGCCGTCACCTGGAGATGGAGGAAACGGTGCCAGAAAAATCAGTTATGGGCAAAATTTCTCATAAGGGAGCCCCTGCCCCGGTCCTTGGTCAGCCTCAGGGGACATCCCCAGTGGTTTACTTTATTTAAGCAGTTGTACGAAACAAGCATTATGTCTCTGGGCATCGGACTTGGCAAACACACCATGCCATAGCAGAAGAACATGAGATTACCTTGGATTTGAGAAATTTCTGCACCCCAAAAATACATTTGGCCAAGTGTTGCTTGGAAAAGGGACCCCAGTCTTCTCAGGGTCACATCCCTGCTCCTGGGAAGCAACCGGAGCATGTGGAAAGACATCATGCCTTTTCTTCAGGGTTTTACTCAACTACTGGTTTTCCTTTGAGTAGGGTCCCACCACTGGGGTTACCAGAGCAAAGCCCCTCCAGCAGTGACCCAGGGAGGTGACACCTCCTGCCAGCCATGAACTCTTGTTAATAAACAGTTGATCCTTCCACAGAGCTGCATTAATTACCCACCTGAGCTGCACTAATTACCTGTCTGAGATGCCTACAGGGAAAAGCGAGCCAGAAACAGTCGGGGCTGGAGCTGTGACCCCGAGACCCCAGAAGCACTCTGGCCCTGCATCCCTCCTGCAGCCCCCACGGGCTGTACGAAGCAAAGCTGTACATTTCTATAGCTGTGTATTATTCCGCGTGTGCGTCTAATACATAAGCGCTCGCAACAAGGGCGCTACTCTGAATTTCACATCTCCAGCCATGAGCTGCACCCCAAAGCTGATGTGCCCCAACATCTGCCCCTCCATCTCCGAACTGTTGTGTCCCACACCACTTGTGGTCTCAGAGGTATTTTACGCCACCTTTTTTGGAGCGCTGCCTGGGAACGGGCAGAGAGCTGGGGTTCTGTGTGGGAACGGGCAGAGATTTGGGGCGCTGCACTGGCACGGTGGAGAAAAGCCGCAGCTTTGGGTGAGCCCCCGCTGCTCTCTGGCACCCCACTTTGGAGAAGGCCTCCCAAATTCCTTGTAGGCAGCCAGAGCCCATCAAGGGTGTCAGAGCCAGCCGGGGATTATAGGGGGTTCATACGGGTTAATACACATACACATACATATATATATATAGTTTTACAACCCCAAAGCACCCCGCGGGTCACAGGGACCCCCCCAGTCCCTTCCCACCCAGGGGACCCCACGGAGGACCTGCCACCAGAGGGCACCGCGCCCCCATTTTTGGGTGCCACTTCCCACAATGCAGCGAGCCGGGCCGGGGGCTCCGCGCCGCTCCGCACGCCGGGCTGCGGCCGCAGGGCGAG